>CM068979.1:73429708-74029708 GCA_035357415.1 Ophraella communa
GAAATAGATACCTTGACAAATTATATTATCCAACCTGAATTTACATTTACAAAATCATGCGTACACAAATAAATAAGTTTTTTATGCACAAACCACGTATAAATATCTTCTATCTTTAAATGATATCAAAATACTACCTGCTAGGTAGGTGATTTGCAAAACGGTTGTCACCGGCCTTCAAAATGTCCGCTCGGGCTGTACCTCCAGAAACGATGAAATTAATCTTATAAATTCTGCTATAATCTGGATTGTTTTTGTTAAATTGAATTTTATTGGTAAGTACTTTTATACTACTAAATTATTTTGTAGATAATATTTTTCATTGAAACTTTGATTTACTCAATTTTTTGATTAATAATGATTTTATGGTGCTAATTAATTACTAATCGACGTAGTCAGCACAAATCAGCGAGAAACAAGAGAGGGAAAATTCAATTTCCTGGTCCTTTTATACCTTTTTCCCAATTTATGACAATAATGACATATAATTAGGAATTTAATTGTTTAGATTTGCAAAATTTAACTCTAGAATTTATGAAAAATGATAAAATCTTTTTACATGTTTGACTATTTCTTTGATAATATAAAAGAAAAAACCTGTATTCTTACATTCATTTAAAAAACTATTTAAATTATTTTTTAATAAGTTTTTTCCCTATAAAATTGATGTTTGAAATGTGCTCCTTTCAGATATGTCAATCACTTTGAATTTATATAAATTTGAGCTAATAACATAAATTGAATCTAGATCTATGCATAAATCCTTTTAAAATAGTCCTATTATAACACATTTTACATACTAATTTGATCTAAAAAAACGTTCATAAATTGAAAGCTTTTAATTTAATCTATTATATGAACTGGATATTAACTATTATAAGTACTTATTTAACTGGAAACTCTTGATATTATCAAAGATTAACATCTTATAACTAATATACAAACTTAATTCACTAATTTACATACTAACTAAATTGTCTCATATCAACCTCTATATCAAATTGTGGTTGAAATAGTCTTCTTAAGTATTCACTATATGTTTTTTTATCATTAAATAAGTTTACTCTATCACTGTAACCTTTATAGTTTATACACAGATTACACCTTTGTCTGATAACATTTATTGATACAGTTTTTATATTTTTAGGTATATCTCAGGTTGTGGATGTTTTGTCTAAATACATATCTGTTAGTCAAAGATTACAAAGTGTCTATCTGTCACTTCATGTATGTACTTCCACTTTATAACTAATATTTAAACATTTAACTACTTTAATTACAGAATTGCTTGTTAAGCATATGAATTAAATTAATAGTTTTAATTATATTCTTTTTTATTTCAGATTCTAATTTTAACTTCCAGATAAAGCTATATGAATTGTGACTCTTGTGATTGTTATTGAATAATACTACAGAGGATCCTATCCAAGATAAAGTTGTCAAATACATTCTCCATCTATTTGAATGTTTCACATTTAAGATTATTATTATATCGAATCTTAGAATATAAAAACTAAGGAAGGAGCCCAACACCTTTCTCAAGTTAGTAGTTTACGACGGAAATTACGTCACAGCGGCCATTTGCAAAATACCATATATGATTCATCATTATTGTTATTGATCAGTTTTTTGACATTTGAGATAGTACTGTTTTAGTGTTTAAGAAACTAGAATTCAGAGACGTACATATATGCAAATTTTATTTACGTAGGTAAGTGATTTACTGAATATGCTCAGCTATGTAATGTTTATATATATATTTAATAAAAGTTTATATAGAAATATGGATTACAAAATGTATTACGTTTTAAAACTTTCTTTACATCAGTATTTTTATTTTGAAATTGATACATTTTATCATAAATTAAAATTGATACGCCACTGACAAACCGAAACTGCTGACGCCATTTTTAAACTTACCATCTAGGACTATTTGTGTTTATGTATAACGCTCCTTCCTTTCGTTTTTTATATTCTAAGATATCGAATACTTTAAATGAAATAAAGAAAAGTAGCTGATATTTTAATGAAAATTATTCTGATATCCCTTTTATATTTACATGCCATTTAGGTAAAGTTTTACAATTTTATTTTACTGAGGCTTAACCTATTCATCTCACTATGTTTTTAATAGGTTGTTTAAGATTAGGGATTAATAAAAAGATTCTTGTGTGAAGAAAAAAACCAAAGATGTCATTTTTTGTTCTCCGCGATAAAATGAGGGGCACATATATGACACTATCAACGGAGCGTTTCCTCCTTCCTTCTAGTAATAAACGCAAAAACCGTTGAAAAATGTACCGGTGAAGAGAACGCCCTTTACATTTTTATGATTTATCGGACTAGGTCGCGGCATTGTAAGCCGGAAACATGTTTACCTAATACATATATATAACAAAAAGATTTGTGCTTTAGCTTGCAGAAAGGTAAAGAGGCGCATTATGAAGTCGGTAACAACGCGAACCCATGCTGACGGAATCTACATAGTCAGTTATTTGCAGAAACTGAAATCCTTTTTCCAGTGTTTTATGATGTGTTTTTTTGTTAGCTTTTGTGTTCAGAAAGCTCCAAACTTTTGCCGTTGAGCGGGCAATTAAAACTGGGTAATTACGGTATCCTGGAGAGACGAAGGTAAGGATCAGGTGCGTTACATAAACTTTAAAGGGATTAAGTGAAACGTTATACATATTTAAAATAAAAATCTCTAAACGGCCCCCACACGTTTACGAAAACCAACAAGAAACAAAAAACGACAAATATTATACAAGGACCCGAATAAAGTTGAAAATGAGTATGTAAATTTTGTTCAATTTTAAAAAGCGAATTAAAAGGGTTTGTTTACAGTAAACCCGGCAGCGCTAAACTTGTAGCATAACTTTAGATATTTTATTGCTAAGTTTAACCTGATATCCGATTATCTGCCTGATTTATCTGCCTTTGCTAACCATATCGTAACTGGAAAATCACACCTTTTCTAATTCAAACGGTTCTAGGTTACAGGGTACATAAAAAATATTTTAAAGGTCTTACTTGGAGATGTTTAAGATCCAATGAAGGTACAGATTGTACTTTGTCTTCCATATTTCCTTAATTTATTATCTGTTGTCGACTTTTTCAACAATTATGATTGTCCTGTCTCTAAGCTGACTGATAATCTTCACATATTTTGCAATTTTATCTTTTATTGTTAATCTCAACATAACCTCACAAACCTTCTCTTCTTATTTATTAACCAACCAATTTGTTACTATTACTGTAATTTATACTCTATTGATTTACTATAGTTACTAACTAGTTATAATGGTATAATTTTTATTTCATTAGGTTCATTATCGTCCCCCTTCTTTTTCAAATATATAAAAAGTTAAATTATAGACCACATCCCTTTTTTACTTATTTTATTTTAATTCACTGTTAATGCTACTGTACACGAGACACTCCTTATAGACGCTAACTATTTTATCTCTATGAACGAGGCCAATCAAAGAACGCGCCCCTCGCTTGCAATTAGAATAACGAACGCATTTCTTCTGACAAATAACACAAATACGATTTCCGCTCGTCTGAAAAGCCTTAAAAAACGCTCAAGTACTCATCTTGTGAAATTCCCCCTTTTGGTTGTTGGTATGTAGACTTTTTCTATGCTTTTCATTACTAGTTACACAATTATGCTTTTTAATTATAATAAAAAAACATTTTCTACACAATTCACACACACAATTTGTAGCACATACTATTTTGAAAACTAATAAAATGCTATTACTTTTAGACAAAAATATAACAATTGATCAGTAAACAGCTAGACATTATATTTTCCGTAAGTTAAAAAACATAATTATTGACAAAATTTTTAAGTTCATAAAAATATTAGAAATCGTAGTCTTCTAACCATGCTATTAAAACTTGCTTTAGAGTCAAATAATTAATAATGGATTATTAAACAAAAACCACTTCACTGTAATATTTTTAATATTATAAAAAACAATTTTTTTCACAAATATGCATTTAGTACAAATATATGATTGTTTCAAAGTTTTACTAGGAACTAGTTAAATACATACACTTTTTTTTATTCAAATCACATTAGCATATTGAATAATTTTTGCATTATAATGAACAGGACCGGCTTCACCGTCCTGTACATTAATAATTTTCAATATCGTTTAAATTTTTCCATTAGTTTATTATATTTATGGACGTTGTGTTGGAAAACTTGAAGATAAGACAATTTATTTGTTGAAATTTAGTAATTTGCTGTCCTATCTGAAAAGTCTGTCCAACACTAACGCCCATACCTCCATGATTCCTTCTCACACACATAAAACTTTTAGAAAGATACAACCCGCTAAGTTGGAGTCAAGTTATTGTCAAGTTATCGCTAAGTTGGAGTCAAGTTATCGCTAAGGTACCGCTAATTTGGAGTCAAGTTATCGCTAATTTAGAGCCCAGTTACCGCTTTGAAGACAGTCCTTCAAACCACTTCTGAGCTGTTAAGAATACTATTACATCCCAGGCAGCTAGAACCATTAAAGAAACTTTCATCTCTCCAAGAAGAAGCTGAAGCCGCTCTCCTAGACAGCACAGAAACCTAAAGTTAAGTCCTCTTTTTTTACAAAATCTATATTTTTAAAAAACAGTTTCATTTGTATACCTTAGACTAGTCTTAAAGACTTAAAGTCTTAAAGGTATAGCGTAGTCGGTCTTTATTTCAAGTAGCTTCTTTATTTGTTGTTTAATTAAAGTAATTATAAGGTGTTTCTATCTTTCTCACCTTAGTTTTTGTGTAGTTTGTTTGCTTAATCGATAGCGTTCAAAAGATAGTGGCGCCCTCATTACTTATACATCCCAATCCTTCCTATAGTGAGCATTAACTTGGAGTCGAACCACCCCCTGGAGAGGGTCTCTTAGCCGGCATCTCTTTTGGAGAGTTTTTTAGTTACAAATTGGCTCCCTGTCTTTGAGGAACTAATATTGTTACAAATTGGCGCCCGGTTGGGTTGTTACAAATTGGCTCCCTGCCTTTTTGGGACTAAAAAGGGTTACAAATTGGCGCCCTTGAAAAAGGTTACAAATTGGCGCCTTTGAGGAACTAATATTGTTACAGTCGGATGAAAGATCGGGAATAAATGTAAGGATGAAGCCTCTAGTGCAGGTTTAGACCTACTTTTAAAGCTTTTTTTTTAAATTCCTCACTTTAATTATTTGATTCCAGTTTTAGTTTCAAACCGTACAAACAATTGCTTGATACCTTCAATTTGGTCTACTCCTGGAGTCTTCCAATCATTGTTTTCTTTAATAACAAGTTAGTACCTGACGTGGCACCAGTAACACCATGGGTTTGTTGTTTATTTAGATAAATATTTTTAAAACCTTTCCAGTGATATTCACCTAAACTACGCCAATGTTCTTATTCATTTAACTAAGTATTTAGTATCACATCCTCTCCCCAAATTTTCGTTGATACCGCAGAAACGGAGGTAAAATTTATTTGTGTCAATTAAAACTTGATTTTAGAACTATTTAAGAACAATTTATTACGTCGATCTATCAAGTCTTTGAGTATATTTTTTTATATTTTATAAAGAGGTACGATAAAATTATTGGGAAATTATCAACTGCGCCCAATATAATAATCTGCCTTTTCGAATTTTACCTGAAAAGGGTCTGCATCAATTGCGCCCTAAGTGAGACAGGCAGAATTATTAATTCTATTATTGTTATTGCAATATTTTTGTATAATAACTAGATAATTGATTTTTGAAAATTGAATTTTAGAGAATATCTATACTTTTCGGGTTTTCGGGGATTTGATTTTGTAAAAGCAGTGAGCATTCACTATAAAAAATAGTATAGGTATAAGTATGTAATGTTGTACAATTTATGTTATTGTTTTATTTCATATTGTATAAACTCTTTTTTAATAAATGTGTTGTGTTCTAGGTACTAATTTTTTGGATATTTTATTTATTTAACGTTAGGTTAGGTTAGGTTAGGTTAGGTTAGAGCCAAAGCAAGAAAAATGGTTCAGAATGTAATGTTATATAGAACATTGCTTACAGAACATTTTCCAAACTATTTACAATTTGGTTATTGCTAAATATGTAGTTAAATATCATGATACATTAAAAATGATTATTCAAAACTTTCCTTGTAGCATATAAAGTTTAATAAATTTACCATGTGTTTATTAAAACAATCTGATTACAAATTTTTAGTGTTCTCACAAATATGTTGTTAAACCCGGCGCATTGAAGGCTCCTAAATACGAATTAAAATTTCTAATTTATTCCGAAAGAGAAGCAGTTTTGCGAGCACTCAATATGTTCCAAAATATGTTTTTTTTTCATTGGACCAATCTCAATTAGGGAAAAATAAGCTTCCGGGTATTTAAGAATATAGACGAAAGAAAAATTCTTTTTCTCGTTAAATATTTTTTGCTTTCACATCAAAAAAAATATGTTTTTGTATAATTGAATAGCTACTGATACAGCGTTTTTTCGATAAGAAGGATCCCCCGGAATGGGATAATTAGCAAACCGTTTCTAAAATGGAAACAATAGGTTTCCGATCACTTTGATCAATAAAAGGTTTAAGTTAATTGGGGTATTTACAGAAAAGGACGAAGAATAATGTATACAGCATGGGACTATTTAGAGCTATAATTTGTTAAACTGAAACGTTGAACATTAGGGATCTATCGAAACAATTTTTTTTATTAGTAGATATTTATTTATGTATTTAAGAAACAAACAGGCCAAGGCCTTTTTACATAGTTTCTAAATTAGTTAAAATTGATTTGGTATTATTATAAAGGTATCACTGCGTGCCGAGCGAAGCAAGGTTCGCAGCACCAAATCAATCTAAACTAATTTAAAAATTATTAGTTATAATTAATTTGGTGCTGCTAATTGATATAAAGTAAAAAAATACAAAAACAATAAAACACAAAAAAAAATGTAAGAATTGTAAGGAAAAGCAGGATCACAGCGTCCACACCGTACTAGGATCGTCAATGACTAGAAGAGGTGGGAATTGTCCGAATGAATTGGCCAGCTTCCAGTCCTGATCTCAATCTAATTGAGCATCTGTGGGACATAATGGGAAGGCAATATCGAGCACGAATACCTCGTCCAAACCACCTGGGTGAGCTCGGTGCGGCTCTTCAGGAAATATGGAGAGAATTGGACCAAACTGACATCCATAGGTTGATTAGCTCGATGCCACGCCGTATTCAAGCTGTTATAAGGACCCGAGGAGGAAAAACTAGGTATTAATTATCACTGCATACACCACATTTTTGTATTGCCATTTTTTATTCAAGAAGTTTTCATACATTTTTCAATTTTCTGTATTATGGTGAATGGCTCTATAAAATAAATATTTATTTTCTGTAAACTATGGGTTTTATTGATATTCAATACGTATTTTTCAATCTATAACTTATTTTAAAGTTTAATATCCGCAAAGATCTTAATTTTTTATTAAGAAAATCGTATGGATCGAATTTTTTGCACCTGAGTGTATATTAAACGTATGGCTCAGAGGTATGGCAATTAACACAAAAACAGAAAAACAACTTCTGGGCAGTGGAAATGGATTTTGGGGGGGACAGCAAGGAAGACACGATTATAGAAGACATTGAAAAGCAACAAATAATTTGGTATGGACATTGGGTTGACAACGGTGCAAAAAAACCAATTAATAGAAATATCGTGGGATACGCTCTTTGTGTAGTTTCTGAGTGAATTTAAAAAAAAATTATAGAGAAGTCTCAGAAGAAGTACTAAACATTTGCTGTTTTTTTCACCACGTACCTATGTGAAAAGGCATTTTCTACTCTTATATACATCAAAAACAAATACAAGAAGAATTTACGTTTGAAATCTGATTTGAAATTGCAATTGAGTAATAATATCAACACGAACATTTCTAAATTAGTTGTAAAAAGGCAGCGCCAACCTTCTCATTCATGTTTTTATACGAAAAAGTTTGTTTTGTGTTTTTTAGTGTAATGAAGGATTACTAAAATATAATATTGCACTTTTTTCACTTAGGGATCCTTGGCATCATGCTTGACTTCCTTGTGGGCCCGCGGCTGAAAAAGGTTAGGAACCGCTGCCGTAAACCTTAAGAAGCAAATGGGGACCCCTTTCAGTAGCCCCCATTTCTTATTATTTTATTGTCTTGGCCATATTGACCTTATATAACTTCTATTATTAATACAAAGTTTTGACATACCTTATGTGTAAAAGATATGAAATAACCCTAACTCTATATATTCTAACCTAACTTAAAAATTGTTTTTAGTTCAGAGAATGAAACTTTAAAAAAAGTTTGAAAAAAAAATATACATAATGTAAATAAAAAGTGACTAAGTAATGTCCATTATTCCTAAATTACTAATTCTCTCACTGGTTGTAGTTTCCTCGAGTTTCGTGAAATGAATTTCAACACCTTTGTCAACTTTATATAATATTATAATAAATATTAATTTTTTCAACTCATGTATAAATCATAAGTGAAAACAAAGAACAGTTGCACTACGTCGAATTGTTTATAATGACTAAAAGACCTAAGGGAAAATGAGCTCGTACCTGCACAGAGGACAGCACTTAGTGAGATGACTTTGACGTCCTTTAACAACAGTAGCTGACGCGAAACACTTTACGTCTATCGGTTGCTGTTGTTTTTTTCCTCGCTTTCATTTGTCTTCGGTGTATAGTTTGCAAAGCTCTTAATATGCCCTCTTTACAACTTGCGAATATCGCATATTTGTTTCTCTTTAATTTCGAAACGATGGCTCGACAAACACGAAAAGTGCTTAGGTATTTGTACAAAATGTTTGGAAAATGTTTTACAAATTACTGGGATTTGAGGATGTATCCGTTAAAATTTATTTTCATTCAAATGGAAAAAATGTAGAACTTGGTGAACTATTTTCATAAAAATTTTATAAGTCTAGGACATTATAATAGTTAGGAAAATGATTTTTTCCGCGGAAACAACTAGAATCAGTTAAAATTGCTAAAAATTTTAACCCAAAATAAACATAACCTAACGCTTACCTGTTGTAAATACGACAATTAATTCATATTTAACAGCATCAAATGGTTTCTAAATAAATGAAATTTATTGTACTAACAATTCTCAAACGAAACTCAAAACTAGGCAGATCATTTAAAAAAATAAACGAAGTAAACCATCCATATCTCAAATGTGACTAATGGGACACCAAATGAAAAACCCAAAGTCTATGTCACAGAATTTTATTCTTGAATGAACAGTTGAGACCAAAGGACCCTTACATATTTCTTAGTCTTCCCTTTTAATGGTCTGTGTTTGTAACAGATTTTACTTTGTCTTCCATATTTCCTTTATTTGTTTTCTGTTGTCCACTTTCTTCAATAATTGGTTTTGCTTTCTTTCTAATGTGACTAATTAGCTTCGTACATTTTACTAGGTTGTTTATCTTCATTTTAAATTAATCTTAATTGTTATTGACAACATAACCTCACAAACCTTTTGTTCTTCTTCTTGTGACTTATTCTTCTAGTCCTCGGTTTTGTCGGACTACAGTTACACTGAAAAGGTTCTTTAAATGTATACCTCTATGTTGAACTCACCCCTCCCATTTTTCTTTCTTTTTAAAACATATAAAAAGGTAATAAGTTAATTTTAGACCATAAAATTTATACATTTTATCCTACATGTTCTTATGTTTATTTTTTATTTTTTCATCTGTTGGTTCGTTTAAAAATGTTTGTAATTTTATATTTTATGTTTTAATTGTGGTCCTTATATATGTTGTATTCATTTTTACACTAAGGTATGAATTTTCTTCTTTTTTTCAATTTGTACAACTAAAATAACAGCCTGATGATGGCCTCAATATTAGGCTGAAACTAGTAGCTATTATTGTTTTTCCATCAAGGATTATATTTTGTGACATAGACTTTGGGTTTTTCATTTGGTAAAAAAAAGAAAATTTAAATCCTCTTCCCGACCAACTGACACAGATCAAAGTGTATTATAAATTAATATCGCTCACATTAATATCTGAAATAAAATAGTGAAAAAAAACCAAATGAAAAACTCTCAATACTTATGAATTTCGACAGTAAAACCATACGAAAAACTAACTATTCAAAACTACAAGAACCAAAGCTTAAAAAATTAAAATCGACTAAAAGTAAACCTGTTTTCTTTTCAAATACTCGATATATGTAGAGTAAATTTTGGCAAAATCATAAAATCAATTGAAAATTGACAGGTTGGTTATTATATTTGCTGCTATAGTTATACCAGTCAGCTCTGTCAGGTCCACATCCATATTTTGTTTTAGAACCGCCCGTATAGGTATCTCTTGTACCTGCCACGTTAATTTCTTCTGCGTTCTAAATTCAATCCATATTCGCCTGTAAAGTGGGGGTTTATCCACAGGGAATATCTTGCAGCACTGCACTCTACGTAAGGTTGTAAAGCAACCAGAAGAAAACATTGTAGTGTCATCAGCGTCACCTCCTTGGCAAATATATCCAGAGGTGTGAGATTTAACATTACTTTCATTGTTCTGTTCTAATTTTTGTACGTTTTTGAAACCCATACAACAGCTCCGTATGTTAGCATAAGTCTTATGATTGCCGTGCAGATCCATGCAGCAATTTTGGCAGAAAATTCCCAGGTTTGGTCCATTGTTCGCCTGTATTGTTCATAAGAGATATATGCTTTATTTATTCTATTTTGTATTTTACCTATGATAAGAAGTTTAGTTTGGTTTTAAGGAGTGTGAGGAATAAGAAATATTTCTGTTTTGTTGGGATTGACTGACAGTGAGTGGTTCTAGGACCTCTCTAACTTATTTGGAACTAACAGCTTGCAAAATTTGTTTATTTATATAATATTTTGAATCGATTTTCTTTATGGGTATAAATACGACATCAAATTCTACTAATCCTATTTAAATTGGTTGATCCATTCAACATTTCTTTGAAAACATTCGACCAAGTAAAGGAATAAATAATTTATTTCGTAAAAGGAAAAAAACAATGTTTCTCTTTAGGGTATACCTGATTTAGCTCACAAAAAAGGGAATTTTTAAAAGTGAAATTTTTTCATAATAAATTTACATTGAATACAATGAAAAATAAAAATATTTCAGTGTATTTGAGTTTCAGAACGTTTTGTTCATAAGAATTTATTTATAAGTTGTAGCTAAAAAAATAAACATGATTGAGCACGATATTGATGCAGGATAAATATTGAGTATAGTCGAGAAGTGAGGTTAGAATAAATTTAAAAATATGAGGTTTGGTTTATCGGATTCAGAATTAGATTCTGGGAATGGGTGATTTTTAAATTTTTCTGCCTTCAAAAATTTCAGTTGTTATTAACAAAAAACGAAAAATACAAAAAGATGGTCTCCGTTTTTGGGCAATGAAATGTCAAAAGCGTTATGCGCCAAATTTGTGATAAAAAAATTAAAATAAAATTAGAGCTATTAAATTACATGTTAATGATCCAAAAAACAACTATTTTTACTTACTTTTATATTTAATTCGATAGAATAGATATTCAAATAAGTAAATTTAATATATATGTATGTATGTATGAGTTAGGAGTGATAATTACACTGCGACCTATAGGATCTATTGTGTCCTCCCTTACTTGCCATGTTCTGATATTTTTTCAGACCTATAGCAGCTCTTCGAGCTAGAATTTTTGCAAGGCAGGGCATTCTGAGAGTATGTGTATTGAGGTTTCATCCTCTTCCTCACAGAATCTGCACTTTGCTTCATCTGCTAACCCTAGTTTCTTCATGTGGCTTCTTCATGTGGTTAATATTCCCGTTGAAATTCGGAGCCTTTTTTTACTGAGGTTGAGGCAGCTAAGAGATCTCTTTTGGTCATAGTTCCCCAGTAGTATCTTAGATTACCTCAGTCCTTCCAGCTGATTCCAGTACTTGGATTTTTTCTTCTCCATTTCTTCCCTTGGTTTTCCTAAGATTACTCTACTGCTGATCCCACAAGATGGTTCTGGTCCCAAATGTGGGGTTTCAGCTTCTTTTTTTGCCAGCTTTTCAGCATTCCTATGTGTCCCGGGACCCATAGGAGGGTGACAGAGTTCTTCTGGCCTAGTTCGTTAAGTTTGCCTAGGCATTCCCAAACCATCTTCGAACTGATTATATTTGAACTCAGCGCTATGATGGCTGCTTGACTATCCGACATGATCACAATCTCTTGTCTGCGGTAGTTTCTTCCAATATTGAATTCCACACATCTTTCGATGGCACGTACTTCTACTTGAAAGATACTCGGGTATGTGCCCAAGCTTTCTGAGTATTTGGCACTCCGGTCCAAAAACTCCTATCCCAGTTCCCTCGTCTAGCTTGGAACCGTCCGCATTCTGGTTTAAATTCTGTATGGTGTCTTCATCCCATTCAGATTTATTACTCAACTTTGTGATGAATTTTCTCACAAAGTTAAATTTCTTTGGCATATCATCTTGGGGCAATTCCCAAGTTTGATCAAATTGAAGTGATCGAGGTTTTTCCCTGATAATTCCTTCTTTGATCATTCTATATATTGTTTTCTTCCTTTCTAGCAGAATGTGCAGTGGGATTAAGTTTAAAATCACCTCCATTGCAGCAGTGGGACAAGTTCTAATTGCTCCAATGATACATGAACAGGCTAGTCTCTGAATCTTCGAGAGGTTTTTCCTCGTCGTATTCAGATTAGCCCTTACGTCCCAAGCCACTGCCCCATATGTGATTAATGGTCTCACTATTGCTGTAGTACATCCATTGCAGGATACGTGGGTTACATCCCCAGTTCTTCCCTGCAATGTTCCTACACACCATGAGGGCCTTGGTTGCTTTGTGTATTACTTCGTCTTCTTTTTTGGTTCAGAGTAACCTGCTATCTAGGATTAGCTCCTAGATATTTTACCTCTGTTTTTCCACTCGACGATGTTCTCTCCCTATTTTTATGATTTAATATAGAATGCTAAAGAAATGCCGTTCCTCCAAGATTTTCAAGAAACCTTAAAGCGGGAAAGGCTATATAGGAATTGACCAAATGAAAAACGAGTTAATTAAACAAGGAGGCAAAGAATGAATGCTAAAGTTATATAATCTAATTGCAAAAATATAGGAAGAGGAGACCATGCCAACGGAATGGAATATATAAAATATATAAAAAAATATATAAAAAAGAAAATCCGGCAGAATGTGAAAACTACTGCTTATAAAGTTTTTACTCGATGATGATATTTTACACTTTAGGAAATTATTATTCCATGGGCGCCACTGAAATCTTTTTGTATTTAATAATAATGTGAAGTTGATGCTATTATCTCTTTAGCTGTATAGATAATGTTATGATAAGTATGAATTTCAGACATAAAGATGTAAGAAAAACTGTCTGGATACGAAATAAAATATGAACAACCGATAAAGAAATTTTCTTGTGAATTCTAAAATGCATGACTACATCTAAAACTCCATCTAAAAAATGGATAGGGAAAGAAGCGAAAACATTAGAAGAACATGCGGAGTCGAGAACAGAAAGAAAGAATTGAATGAACACATCAGAAGAATGAGTGACGAAAGAGTACCCGATAATGGACAGTAGAAGCACTGGAAAACAGAGAAAAAGATGGAGCGATGGAATTACTTAACAATAGCAGGGCATATGCCTCATATACAGATGGAAGAAGAAGAAGATATATTTCCAAGAGTTTACAATTTGGCCCCTAGGTTAAAAATTTTAAAGACCTTTGCTCTAACGGAAGGAAAGTATAGAGCAAAAGCCGCGAAAATGTCAATTTATCTACAATTATTTGTTTATAACAAATTTTCCTCCTTTTACCTCAAAAATCATCCCTCGTCCACATTTTACGTTCACTTTTGCTAACGGTCGGACTATAACCTGTTTACCATAAATACTGCATGCTATATTAAAATTATTCTTGTGGAACTTACAATGCAACTGCTGACTGAAAACTTTCAATCTAATTTAGACCGAACCTCACATAACATTCTACTTATGTGTATCTGGGTATCGCACGAACAAAAAAATCAGTACCTGTAGTTGAAATTGGAGAAATTTTTCTAGTACGTAGAGAGTAGGTGATCGCATGCGGAACACTGCCAATGGAAAACAAGAGTCTCGATTCTAACATGTATGAATACGCTTTACGACATCCCGTTCCGGTCCGTGGGGTATACCTGAAAAGTCATTTGTCACGCTACTTCCTCAAAGTCAAGTCAATTTGCTTGTGTCTCATTTTGGCTGTGCGGTAATTTTCCCGGTATCGCTATGTGATCATAACAACACTTTATAATAAGACAGTGTGTATGTTCCGTTTTAGCGACGGCATGAAAAATATCCATAATGAACGTATTGGTGATTGTGACTATTTTAGTTATTTGTTTTGGAATATTCGGCAGTGTGAGTGAAGATGTGCCGTTTCTTTTGGTAAGTGACACTCTTAATGTTTTTTAAAGAAAAAATCTGTTTTAAGTCAATTAAAAATATTAAACATAAATGAACAAACGAGCAGATATTAATTTATTTACCACAATTTATAGTTAAGACTAATTAAAAAACTGAAAAATGTTTCTAGCTTTGTCATTTAAAAACATTAAATCATTTCCAAACCAGTCTTGACAGTTTTCTAAAAGAAACAACTACTTCCTGGGCTATATGCCCAGGATATTGAATTGCATTTCAATAGAAAATCTGTTAGTTTGTATTTTATTTTATTTTAGAATCTTTTATCCGCAATATAGGTACTCTTCTTCTTCTTGCTGAATATATTCTGTCAGAATTTACTAGGCTTATTTAAATCCTTGCCTGCAAAAAGCAGATTTATATTATGTGGAGATTTTAACATTGACTTTTCCAGTGTGTGAGCTGCTCAAGAAACAATTCAATCAATATTTGACTCTTTTGGTATTAACATGCATATCAACTCTCCTACCAGAATAACCAAAACTAGTTCTGGTACTATTGACTATGTTGTGTCGTCATTTGAATCGAGTTTTGTAGACTGTTGTGTCTTTAGTTCGGGTTTCTCATGAGGCAGTATTAGTAAATTCCAAAACAAAAAATGCTCCACGCAAATTCTGTCGAATTTTTACGTATACAAATTTTCTTAACTTCAGAAATTTGTAAAACAACTGTCTGGGATTGTCTTTCTCTTGATGCCGATACCGCCTTTGCATCTTTTATTAAAACATTGTCTAATTTAGCTGTCAAATCATTTCTTAGGCCTATCAAAAACAAACTGCATAAGCCCTGGACTACCAAGGGCTTACCTACATCCTCAAACAATATGCGCTGTCTCTCTTACACAAAAAAACTTACTGACAGTATATTTCTTCATGAATACGGGAAAATGTATAAAAAAGTTTATTATAAGACTATAAAAGCTGCAAAGGACATCTACTATAATAGGAGATTGAATGGATCCAAAAATATTACTAAGGAAACATGGTCCATAGTTAATTATTTAAGAAATAAAGTTTCCTCGTCCAACACTATTCCTACTTCACCTGAGAGCCTAAATGCTTTATAAATGTTGCCAAAAACTTAACTAATTCTATAACTTCCATTCTTGATCCACTCACTGTAGGGCATTCTTTAAAAAACATAAAACATTAACACTTCCATTTCTATTTAACTTTGAATCCATTTCCTTAATTCGGAAACATTTACCTGAAGTCTCAGACAGACCATCTCATAACTACCCTCTTAGAAGTGCAGGGTACGATCTTTATTTACCAAAACCACGCACGGAACCAATTAAAAGCTCTATTTTTTATGATGCTAAGAAAATGCACAAAAATCTACCCTTTGAAATAAAGTCTATTTCATCAATAACCGCATTTCGTAACGCTTTAAAATTATACTTGTTAGAGAGGGCTTTGTATGGAGTTGACGAATTTTTTACATAAAATATTTGGGGCCATCTCACGCACTGGAAGGTTAATTAATTTATGATATTTATTTATTTTGTTGTTTGAAGTCCTATAGGGTGATTATTGTTTATGTGTTGGACTAATAAAGTTGGGTAAAATCTTATATTTTGTAAGGGTTTTTTAGTTTTTAAATAGCCAAAGTTTTTACAATTTCTTCCAAGTTAATTGTATTTTTAATTTTTTGTTTTAATTTTTCATCTCAATTCAATAAAACCAATATACAAAAGTGGAAACACAAACAAAATAGAAAACTACCGACCAATTTCTCTTTTATCTAATATATCAAAAATTTTTGAAAAATCACTAAAATCAAGAATTAATAACTTTCTGACAAAATTAAATGTTATATCTAAGAACCAGTACGGGTTTAAAGAAGGTTGCTCTACAGAAGATGCAATTTTGGCACTCACAACAGAGATATATACAGCTTTAGATCAAAAATTACCTGCGCTATGTGTTTTCGTAGATTTGTCAAAGGCCTTCGATACGGTATCTCATAAAATATTATTGGTAAAAATAAAGGGTTACGGATTACGGGGAAAAGTATACGAACTTATAAAAAGTTATTTAACCGACAGAGTTCAGTCTGTTGAAATAGAAGGGCACGCAAGTGATAAAATGGTAATTAAATATGGTGTTCCACAGGGTACTGTACTGGGTCCTCTTCTTTTTAGCTTATACATTAACAACTTAATGGAAATCCAATCAAATGTCAAAATAATTAGCTTTGCAGACGACTTGGCATTATTCTACACAATGTCAAATTGGACAGACTTAAAACATGAAGTCGAAAGAGATTTTTCAAATATTTATAAATGGTTGCAAGTAAACAAATTAACGGTTAATACAGAAAAAACGTGCTATGTCCCATTTACTTCATATGAAAACAGTTTGCCCGACCTTGGCCCACTAACCTTTGAACAGAATATTGAAATCAAAGAAAAATCGTACATAAAATATCTTGGAGTAATAATAGATAGCCACCTAAAATGGGATCAACATGTTAAACATCAAATAAATAAAATAAGAGGACTCTTACCTAAATTTCGCTATCTTGGAAATTTCTTAGAATTAAGAGAATTAAAAATACTATACAAATCCTTGGTGCAATCACAACTATCGTACGGAGTATTAGGATGGGGGGGTGTAGCAGAATGCCATTTAAAAAATTTAAATACATTACAAAAATGGATAATGAGAATTATATACAAGAAACCTAGAGTATATTCAAGTGAGAACTTATTTAAAGAACTTAATATATTAGATATACGACAGCTTTTTTGTCAAAGATTACTGTTGTATGTTAATATTAATAAAATAAAAGTTGCCCCTCTAAATCATGGATATGAAACGCAAGGGCGCAAGTAGATCAAATAATGTACATCAGTAGATCAAATAATGTACATCAGTAGATCTCAAAAATCTATTGGTCAGCGATGTGCCTATTACTTTGCCCCTCGATTACTGAATCTACTACCTGTAGAAATAAAACAGATTACTTCACATAAAAAATATAAAACAAAAATAAAAAAATGGATTTTTGCATGTGGAAGAGATGTTTTCAATAATCTAATAAATTTAAAGTATTCACGTTGAAAATATATGAAACGTTGTTTTTGATTGTACATAGAAATAGCAATATCTTATTGGAGTGTTAAAATTGTCTTTTTTTTATTATTAATGCATTTGAAAATTTGTAAATATTTTAAAGTAGGTATAAATTTGTATTTGTATCACGCACGAGCATTCATTTGCTTCTGTGATTATTCATGTTTATTTATATATGTATACTCTCTTTTTATTACCTTAATTATACAAATCAACATAGTACGTAAGACAAATTATATCTTTCTATGTAATTAATGATTTTTTAAATAAACATTATTATTATTATTATTATCTGTAAGTACCTATACTTATTTTGACGAAAATTCATTTAATATTGCCTGAGATATTCAATTTTATTTATTTTTGGCTAAAAAAAACAGCTTGGCCAATTTTTACAGCGTTTTGAACCAACTCCCAGAAACCAAACTTCTTTAGATACTCGGATAATTGACACCTTTCTTGACAAATTTCAAAAAATTCCAAGTTGATCTGATTTTTTTGTCTGTAATTACTGCTTCATTTTCCAAAAAAATGTACCCCCTTTCCTTTATTAGCAAAAATTATTAATAAATTTTTTGCAAAAAAAATTGAGAAGTGTTAAATCGCCCTTAACAAATAAAAATAATAAAACCAATAAATTCCTTAATTTTAAAGTAGACTTTTTGCAAAAAGAAAGCTTTGAAATTCTAAAAATGGTACAATTAATTTTCATTTAAATCTAATTAATCAATATTTTCCAATACGTAGGTAATTTCAGTACAAAACATTCAATGTTATTGTTATTTAAAAATATGCACATCAATATTTTCACTGATTACTCTTCCTCTTCTTTCGATACAACTCAGTGATTATGGGTCAATTGGTATACCTACCTCATTGTTTATACTTAAATACCGTAAAAAAGTAAAACTGCACCTTTAACTGTAGATGTTAAAACATATTATTCTTTGGATGTTTAACTTTTGACATTAACAAAAGACGTGATGATTTTGTCGTTACTGTTATTTATTTCATGGTAATTGTAACCTTATTTAACGTAAAAACCGCTACAAGGTTATTCTCATTACCATCCAACCGCAAAATAAGATGTAGGTATAACTTCCTTTAAATCAAATTTGACAAAGTGCTTAATAAAACTTCAGGATAATTTTAATGGTATATCTTAATCACATTGACATCTATTAAGCGATACCAGAATACTACTTCACGTTTTCCTACAATTTGTGATAATCAAACCAACAGATGGCGCCATAATAAGGGAGTATTTTATTCATGTGGTCTGCTTTGTGGCTGCTGTTATAATTAATTTATTAGGCTGACGAAAAAATGTAAACAATACTTAATTTACTACCTAGCTAATTGTAAAAAATTAGATGGAGGACTATCCAAAGGAACCCTTTAGGATGGTTGTTTCTTTATTCATAAAAATACAAATTTTTTCATACTTATCAAAGCTTCTAATCCAATAATATTTAAATATGCCCGTATAAGGATATGTTTATATTATGTGTTTTGCAATGTCGCAGTCGCAGAAAGGTTTTTATTCCACTGGTAACTATTTACTAAGGTCATCAGACAAGGTCAACTGCCAATTATTTACTTAAATAAAATAAATACATTGATAGAAAATATTATATATTATTTAAAAACCCTAATAAACTATAAAACATGGTGCTACGGACAGGAGATTAGGCTGCTGCTTAATTCAAAACAAAAGACCTGTTTCATTTGCTTCAATAGGTATGTCAAACACAGAATTGACATAGGTACCTATTCACAGATTGAAAAAGAAATGTTGAGTTTTATTTGCTTGTCGTAAATTTCATTATTTAATATACAGTATGTAAAAGCCAAAGGTAATAAATTAATTATTTCGGTTACTGTACATATTTATAAAAAATCCCGAAACACGTCAAATTTAAATTATAACTTGACATTCTTTAACGTGAAAATGCAACCCCTACCTTCAACCCCCTTAGAATGACAGGTACAACCCCCAATTTTTTAAATGGGAAAGGTCTCTTCATCCTCTATTCAAAAATGTTATTGTTTTTAAATTTAATGCAAAAATTAACATAAAAAAAATTAATATCATGTTGTTACCGAAATTCGCTACAATACAATCAAAAACTAAAATGTAATGCAAAACGTAATAAAATGTAGAACACGAAAAAGAACTATGAATGTTAATGAAGTAGATGTTCAAAATGTTCTCCGCGAACGTCTTGGCAACATCCTAATCTCAAATAAAACTGTCTTCTAACATTATTTAACATATCAGGCGTGATCGACCTAATCGCAAGCGTTATTCGTTCTTTTAATTCATTTAAATCAGAAGGTTTAGTTTTGTACAAATGGCTCTTCACATATCCCCATAAAAAGAAATCTAATAATGTAAGATCAAGTGATCGCGCTGGCCATTCAATCGATCCTCGCCTCCCTATCCACCGATTGGGAAATATTGTATCGAGGTACTGCCGGACTAAGTTGGTAATGTGGTGGTGCTCCATCCTGCTGAAACCATATCGTATTCGCTGGAACTTGAGGGTTACCTGGATCAGGATATAAATTTGCCAACGTTGGAATGACATCATTTTGAAGTAGTGCCAAATAATTGTTGCCATTCAAGTTGCCCTCAATATAAAAGGGACCAATGATATTGTTCCCTACAATCCCTGCCCAAACATTAACCTTTTGAGGGCATTGAGTGTGTTCTTCTCTCATCCAGTGAGGATTTTCCGTTGACCAGTAGCGGCAATTTTGCCGATTAGCATGACCGTTAAGTAAAAAGTACACTCATCAGAAAACATAACGTCTTCTAATTGGATAATATTGTTATCCAACATATCCATCATTTGCTCACAAAAAAAAGTTCTCCTATCAAAATCGTCTTCCATGAGCTACTGAGTAGGTATCATCTTATACGGATGCAATTTATTTTCTTTTAATATGTTTGCTATCGATGTATGGCTAGCATTGAATGTAGTGCATGCCTGTCTACTCGATGTATGTGGGTTTTCCTGAAACTCAAGCAACAAATCTAATTTGAGTTCATCACTCAGTGCATTGGCAGCTGCTTTTTTTATCTGCCTTACATGACCAAACTCGCGAAACTGCTTTTCTATTTTACTTATTGTTCCTTGGGATATGGCGGTAAATTAGGAAATTTCTCATGAAATAGGCGAGTTACTTCCTGTTGTGTTCGGATGTTATCTCCGTAACCAATCATTTGTAAAACTGTTATTTTATGCATCTCCGTTAATCTAATCATTTTTCAGAATTGAATTGAACAAACTTTATACTTAAATTACAACAATAACAACTTAAATAAAACAATTTACTACTGCTTGTTAAAATAGCGTTGCCACGGAAATTCTTTAAAGTTTTTTAATAGTTACCATCTAAAAATCACATTGCTATGGTTTTTGTCCACTTTCTCATTATCAAGACCTAAACGGGAAATAAGTTTTAAGTATATTGTAATAAGTTTCGAGTATATTTTAGCGAATTTTTGCATCAAATTTAAAAACAATAACATTTTTGAATCGAGAATGAAGAGACCTTTCAAATGATATATCACAAGTCTATACTTCCCATTTAAAAAATTGGGGGTTGTACCTGCCATTCTAAGGGGGTTGAAGGTAGGGGTTGCATTTTCACGTTAAAGAATGTCAAGTTATAATTTAAATTTGTCGTGTTTCCGGATTTTTTATAAATATGTACAGTAACCGAAATAATGAATTTATTCCATTTGGCTTTTACACACTGTATGGTAGAAAAGTTGTTGCTTTTATTGATGAATAAAGATATTTCACTGATACCTACCTTCTAAACGACTTCAAAAAATGAGACTAAAATTAATAACATATGACATTGAATTGCGATATTTAGGTACCAGGAAGTTTTGTTAACTGATTTTGTTCAATTCTAGGGAAAAAACTCAAACATTCCGGAAGCTGTAGATTTTTTAAAAGATTACGATATCGAAGGATCTGAAGTATGCTTCCGAGTAAATTTGGCGCAATGGCATTATTCTACTAACATGACAGATTTTCTAAAACGAAAAATGATCGAGGAACAAACTCTCAAAGCCAAATTCGATAAACTGGTATGGAGAAGAGCGTCTATTTTTGATTGGACACATATTAATGACCCTGTACTTAAAAGGCAACTAAAAATGTTAACCACTAACACAAGGGCATGTTTAACTGACGACAAATATAACGAGGTAAGAAATATTTCATAGAGCTCATCTAATTTAAAATAGTGTTTTCCTACGACCACATATGAAAGTGCTAGTTTGCACACTTATTTGTACTTAAGAAAGTAGCTAATATCAACACACGTATTGAAAAGTAAATATCAATACACGTATTGAAAAGTAAAAAAATATAGTTCTATGATCTGTGACATTTACGTCAAATTTATCAATAGTAAAAACACATAAATGTCAAAGCAAGGACCTTTTTTTTTAATCGTCTTTGTGTCAAATATTGTATTGTAATTGCCAATACAAATTTTTCTGTATAAAGTAAGAATAAAGAAAAAAGTTTCTTATAGGTTTTTAAATTTTTAAAAAATAAACATATTTTTATTCAGTATTATTATTTTTATAAAAACACTTTTTAGAAAGAAGAACAGTTTATTCTTCTTTTTTATATTGGGTTATGTTCCGTGCATGTGTCGAATGTGGATTTTTGAAGTTATGTTTGTGTTTCTGTTCACAATTATCTTTGTGTCTATTATTATTACATTACTTTTCAATTAATTTCACCAACTGACCATTTTACTTTTTAATTTTTATAGAGCCCACAAAAAAATTAAAATGTCATTTATCTAATAAAGAATTTTGATGTGAATTCCTGAGAAGGGTGGTTATTTGATTTTAATTAATTATATTTCCATGCAATATATAAACTCGTTTAAATCCTAATTTTTAACATGACTAACAATTAAAATAAATTTTATAAATAAATTTCAAATATTTATTATAATAAGAAATATTGGGGTCGTAGGAAAAATCGTGTACACAACGCGTTGGAAAGTGTATTTCTTGCACTCGTTACGTTTCCGCACTCGCCACTACGCGGCTCGTGCTAAACTTCACTTGTGCGTAATACTTCACTTTCCACACTCGTTATGTAATATACTATAACAAAGTCATGTCAATTAGATATTGTTTAGTTGTTAAGATTATTGTATGTTTGACATTTAATTTTACTAATATAAATATGTCAAAAGACTGAAATTGAATCGTAGCTTTTATTTGATATAAAATATATAACAAAATGGCGACGAGGATGGAATGAATTAGCAAAAATACGTTCCGCAATACGTGGACAAGTAAAAAGAATGCTAAATATTAAAAAATAGCAGACAAGAAGTCGTCCATCTTCCAGACGGATCAGAACAAGATTTGACATTTAGATTTGTCAATTAGATATTGTTTAGTTGTTAGGATTATTATACTTATGTTTGACATTTAATTTTATTAATATATATAAGTATATGTCAAATTACTGAAATTGAATAGTAGCTTTTAATTGGAATAAAATATATAAAAAATAGTTTAATGATTTATTTATTCTTATTTAAAGATTTATCATCTTATTTCCGAAATGAAAGACATCTACGGAAATACAAAAGTGTGTCCGTACAGACCAGAGGTATATGAAGATGAATTTCCGTACTGTGATTTAGATCTCGAAGATGTCCACACCATTATGGCTAAATCCAGAGATCCGTTTGAATTGGCACATATTTGGAAAGAAGTACACGACAAAATAGGCCCGCCTATGAAAAATAAATTTATGAGGTATTTGGAATTGGCCAATCAAGCTTCTAGATTGAATGGTATGTAAATTGAACTCCGTGAAAAAAATGTGACCTTTTTCAGAAGAATGCAGACATTAAAAACTCAATATTAATGCTATACAACTTCACTTTATTGTCTCGAATAGTGATCATCACAATTAATTAAGACTAGGATTTAGACCTTATCCAACATTTTTATGGAATCCAAAAAATATTCAAATGGTGACAAATTATTGATTTTGACATGCCTTTGCCATAGATATTCGCAAATATGATGACCTATATCACCTCTGACATGATTGTTGACACTTGCCTTGAGATATTTCCAGTGATTTTCGATGGTTTGAGTGTGCACAACTAGTTAGGTTAGGTTAGGTTTAGGTTAGGTTAGGTTAGGTTAGGTTAGGTTAGGTTAGGTTAGGTTAGGTTAGGTTAGGTTAGGTTAGGTTAGGTTAGGTTAGGTTAGGTTAGGTTAGGTTAGGTTAGGTTAGGTTAGGTTAGGTTAGGTTAGGTTAGGTTAGGTTAGGTTAGGTTAGGTTGTACTCACTTCAACATAAATGACGTTGGGCACGGCTGCAAAATTTTTTCCATAACATATTAAGCAATCTTATTAAACATTATGAATACTGCTTGGAACGCAATGGCGAGCACTTTGAACACATTTTGTAAAGAATCAAAAATTAAAATTCGCATTATTTGAAATGTTGGTATTTAATTTTTCATGTTTGATAAAGCTTTAGTTTTGTTTTGGCGCGTAGGTACTGTAATATCAGTTTTTCCGCTCTTCGCTACTTCTTTCTTTGTATCAGATATTTTTTAGGATTTAGGGATAGTGGTGAAGAACTTCGACACGCCTATGAAGATATCAATTTTGATGAGGAATTGACGGAAGCTATGCATAAACTGCAACCTTTGTACAAAGAACTATTAACGTACGTTAGAAGAAAACTTCTATTAAAGTACGGAGATCATGTCATAAGACCTGATGGTCCATTACCAGCTCACATTTTGGGAAATCTGTGGGCACAAGACTGGACTAATATCGCTGATATCGTACTTCCTTATCAGGACTATACGGATTTAGACGTTACTGAAGAAATACTGAGGCAAGGTTTCACCCCGCTTAGGTAAGTTAAAAGGAATATAATAGTGAAATAAAGAAATATTTACAATAAAGAAATAATACTAGTCATTGTCGGATATTATAAAATACTGGGTTTGTATAAAATTTGGAACTTCCTAAGTATCTCTTTATTCAAGAATTTATCGTTTTTGACATGGATGAAATGTCAAACGGTCAAAAGGTACATATTTTATAGATAAAAATTATAAATTTTATTGATTGTTACTTTCTTAGGATTTTTCAAATGGCCGAAGAGTTTTTTACGTCAATGGAATTAAAACCTATGCCCCCCGAGTTTTGGAGATACTCGATCATCGAAAGACCAAATGGACGAAAAGTTCAGTGTACAGCAAGTGCATGGGACTTTTGTAACGGCATAGATTTTAGGTAATAACATCAATATTAAACAAAATAATATTCGCCAAACATAACTCAGAACCAGTATAAATAAATCATTTTATTTACTATAGGATTAAGCAATGTACAGAAGTAGATATGAAAAACTTAGTAACCATTCATCACGAAATGGCTCATATTGAATACTACCTTTATTACGCCCACCAACCGTTCTTATTCAGAGATGGAGCTAATCCAGGTAAAATAAAAAAAATCTGTATGCCATACATGATAATTATTATTTGTTTATGATAGAAATATTAAATAATTAGTAAAAAGTATACCAATATGAGGACTGCACCAACATACAATTCTTATTAGCTGATTCCCGTTTTGAAACATCTGGTTTTATCATAATTTAAAGACCTAAAGTAAATTATTATAAGTTACTACTTTTAATTTACTGAATATACCAAAATTTTAGCGTCAAAAATGTTTCGCGTTTTTAATAATGGAACTGTTGGTTCTACTACCTATGCAACCAGTTGTACACATTCCTTAGTTTATGTCATATTTAAAAATATTTGTTTATTCTTAATGAGGCTCTGCAATAAATACATATCTATTTTGTAAAAAAATGGTGAATTTAATAAGCACTTTGTGGCTATTATAAAACTTCTCTAATACGTAATATTTAACCATTATTTCATTCCATTTTAGGTTTTCATGAAGGAATTACAAACGCTATAGTTTTATCTGTTTTCAATCCAAAACATTTGAGACGAGTTGGATTATTCAACAATAATACTAATAATATCGAAATAGATATCAATTTTTTAATGTTGATGGCATTAAAAAAAGTTGCATACGCTCCATTTGCTTATTTAATAGATCAGGTAAGATTTAATCCTCCAAAGTACAAAAACTATCTTCTAGTATATTTATATCCTCCAAATACATTTTACTTCAAAAGTGAAAATCAAATTTTAGATGATACCAAAATAGGGTTAAAAAGCATAGTTGAAAGAATAATTTTGTAAGTTTAAAAATGATATTCGTAACGTCTATTTTTTATAACTTTTTAGTATTTTTGCTCTCTAAAAAATTACTCTGATATAATTTTTGTGAACATAAAATGTGTAAGTAAAAATATTTGTTTCTCAGTGTTTAATTCTGTAAATGGTGCTAAAGGCCAAATATTGTTCTGAGACTAATTAGGTATACAGGGTGTCCCATATCCACCTTCATCTAGAAGTTTATAGGGAACGGATCGTACTAGATGGATGAAATTTGGTATACAGGGGTTTTGGATACTTCTGAATTCAACTAAAATATTTTTAAATTTATAGCACTTCCGGTTATACCGGAAATTGACACTACATTTTTTCTTTTTTTGGTTAGACGATTCAAGAAAGGATAAGGGACACTTTTAACAATCTTCCTCCGGAATTTTTACAAAGGGCCACGACATCTCAAGTATTAATTAGAATTAATAAATATTTGGAAGTGAATGGAAGAAATTATTATGAAGGTGTGTTATAAAAAATGATTTTAAAAAAATATGTATTGTAGCACTCCATTCGATACAGAAAAATAATAAGTTATTTGTATTTAGTTGTGTTTAGTATTTATTGTAACAAATTTATTAAAAAACACAAAGAAAGTATTTCATTTTATGTTCTGTAATGAGCTAAAATCAACAATAATAAAGAAAAGAAATCTAAATTACAATTTTGGCACCCAAAAAAACCTAATTTCCGCCATATCTTACAAACGCATAAAAATTGATATAGGAAAGTAAATACAAACTCACCTTATTTTTCTCTTAGGAAACAAATATAATTATAAAAATTGCAAATTGCAATTTAAAAAATAGAAGAATTCGTCGTATTCTCAAGTTAAAAAAACTCAACGTTGTGACCACCCTGTAAAATTAATTTCTTATTGAAACACTATAACTTTATATTTAGGCCCTTAGGTGCAAAACGATGTAATAATATTTAAATTTGATCAATTAGTTAATTATTTATTTTTAATTATATATAATTATTATTTTTTTTTTGAAAAGAACTTAAATTTCTCTAAAACTCTGTAAATTTTAGGTAAAGTACGTTTCACAATAATTCGTTGACTCGGTACCTGACCTTAGGGGATTAGTAATGAAAGGTTATAAATTTCTCACTGTACAGTAAACATTAACAGATCCGTAATTCGGTTTTCAAAATAGATTTAAATAAAACTCAGTAACATTTACTAAAACTTAAATTTATTTTGTAAAAAAAATCACGAAATTTTTTAAAAACAAACAAACAAATTTTAAGTTTATTTATTAATTGAAATTAAACAAAACTGTTGAAACTTACGTATACGTATACGCTTTGGTCTATTTTATCTAATTGGCAGATGTTGTCAAAAAATGTTTCAAATAAAAAAGATGTAGTTTAATCATGGCCACATTGTAGTTTGTACTACAGGGTATCCCAAAAAATTCATTTACTAAAACTTAAATTTATTTTGTAAAAAAAAATCACGAAATTTTTTAAAAACAAATTTTAACTTTATTTATTAAATGCGATTAAACAAATGAACTAATTCTACATTATTTACAACTATTTAATCTAAATGTAGTTCAGTATCACTATCGTCTTCATTTAAATTAATAACTAAGGGTGCTACAGTTACATTAACATTTCCATATGTACCTTCAACCTTAATAACATGCTGAATCGAATTTTTCCAGCTGTCAATGGGAATATTACTTGTCACATTTCTGATTAACTCTATAACACTTGAGTTTAATGTGGGTGAAACGTTTTCCGATCTAACTTTGGATTTTAGCTGATGCCACATGTGTTCTATAGGATTGAACATGCAATAATATGGGGAAGCCGTAACACTGTGTGGCCCATATTTTTAGCAATAGTATCACAAACGTATTCTTTTTCAATACCGAACGCTGCTACAACTTGTAAGAGATCACGTTTTGTGTACGATTCTTCAAAATAAAGGTCATTTTTTAACAAATACTATTGAATTTCCCATTTATTGTTGTTGCTATTTGGTACTTTATTTAATTGACGACTATGATAAGTTGCATTGTCCATTACAATTATACTTTTTTCCGGTATATTCGGCAATAAATAATTCTCAAACCAATCTTCAAAAAGTTCTGCTGTCGTATCTTCGTGATAATCTAAACTTGAATCTTTAATATTCTTTGCTGATAACAATAAAGCGTTTGGAACCCTACCTGTTTCTGATCCGGCATGTATTATTGTAATTCTTTGGCCTCTATTTGATGGAGCCTTTGTTTTGCAATTTCCCGATGAATCAACAAAACCCTTCGTTGGAGTATCATGGGTGTCATACCATGTCTCGTCGAGGTAGATAATTGAAAGGTTTTCACTTCTATATTTTTGAATATAGCTTGTAAGTAATGACAACGCCACATTCGTAAACGATATGACTCCATTATCACTTGTCTTTTATTAATGGTACAATGTTTAAATCCCATTTGAGAAATAATTCTCCACAAACTTCGTTTTTTTCGTTTACTTATTGGCTTATTGATAATATCTTTTACTGTGGATATTGGGGTGTTGGTTAACTTACATGTTTCTTCTGCTGCATCGATTATTCAATGTTTCAAACACATTTTTCACAATTTGTTTCGCATCCGGCGATAAATGCACTTTTTTGCCCAAGGACGCCACATACTTAGTTATAAACACAAGATTACTTTCAGAGTATAATGTTTAGTACAAACTAAAATTCTAGGAGATAATTTTAAAAACAAATTACCCCGAAACTCCCACTTTCTCTTCCAAGATGATTAAGAAAATCAAAAATCATTTATTAATGATTTACTATTGATGGTCAGTAATAATAATTTAAAATTTTACCTGAAAAATAAAAAATCCAAAATATATTTTCCTGGACAAAAATAAATAATACCTTTCTGTAAATAGTTCACCGGTTTACGGCCAAAGTTCGAAGAAATATTAACCACCTTTTATTAGTAATCCCTTAAGAGCAGGTACCAAGTCAACGAATTATTGTGAAACGTACTTTACCTTACATAAAGTGGCCCTTAAATTTAATCGTCTTATAAAAATAAGAAAAAATTTTATAGTATTCCATTTAAAATAGTGAAGTTGGTGTCAATTGAAAGTATATACTATATATACTATAAATATATACTATACTATATACTATAAATTTAAAAATATTTTAGTTGAATTCAGAAGTATCAAAAACCCCTGTATACCAAATTTCATCCATCTAGTATTATCCGTTCCCCATAAACTTCTAGGTGAAGGTCGATATGGTTAGGTTAGGTTAGGATAGGTTAGGTTAGGTTAGGTTAGATTACTTGATAGCTTGTTTTTCTTATAGTGGCGTTACCAAATCGCCGAGTTCGGAGTTAAGAGAATGAACGCTGATTGGTGGGATCTTAGACTGAGATATCAAGGTATTATACCTCCAATTCCAAGATCCGAAGTTCATTTTGATGCAGCAGCAAAAAGACACATTCCGGCCGATCTTCCATATATGAAATATTTCGTAGCGTTACTATTAGAATTTCAAATATTTGAAGCGATGTGTAGAGCTAGTCTTCATACAGGACCATTACATACATGTGACGTATACCGAGCCAGAGAAGGCGGAAGAGTCTTGAAGTAAGTTTTGTGAAGTTTTATTTATTCTAGATTTTGCCAAATATTATATATTATATTCGATAAAATGTTGCAGGGACATAATGAAAGAAGGCAAATCGAAACACTGGAGAGAAGTGATAAAAATATTGACAAGAGGTGAAACTGATAAAATAAGCGCAAGCGCAATGTTGAATTACTTCGAGCCACTCGCGGTTTGGCTCAGAGATCAGAATCGAGACGAAAAAATCGTTGGTTGGACCACTTACAAAGAAGACACAGCTTTATATCAACCACTAATATATTACGGATCATCAAATAAACTCTCGTGTAAAAATTCCTTACTCACTATAATTACCATATTCGCATTAAATCAGTTATTATAAGAAATATTAATTTAAAAAAATGTTAACACAACTATTAAGTTTTAAAAAATCTAAAATGTTTTATTAAAATTTGTTTCAAAATTATTTATTTTTCACTACTAACCTCTATACCTAACTTTATTGGCTTTTGTTGATTAGTGAAGTTGTTCATTTTTAACCAAGGTAGAAAAATACAGAGACTACTTGATTAGAAGGCATCTAGCATTATGTCATAGTGTTTCCTCAAAGATTCCTGTTCACAGAATCACTAGATCATTTGCATAAGCTATATTGTGGAAGTTTCCACTACTTAGCGGCTAAGTAAGGAGTCTAAGGAGAGCTTGTTGCATATCCATCCATTTACTGTGTGGGGAATACCCTTCTCAGCAAAGGCATTGGTTATTTTAGAAAAGGTCTCTTTTTTGTCCAGTGATCTTTCAATGGGGCCGGCAACAAATTGTATGGCCGAAATCTGTAGATTTTCCTTAGGTCTGCATTTGATTTGTATTGTAGTGGATTCTGCATGATCATATATGTACCTTTCCCATAGTTTTTACAAAGCTTTTAGTGTAAATGATGTGAGACTGATGCTTTTTGCATGGAATGATCCAATCTTGCTGGTTTTGGTATATATAGACTACCTTGGCTTCTAGCCAAACTTTTGGAATGTACCTCATTGCCAAAGAGGATCTGAGAATTCCTACCAGGTGTGGCATTAACACCTCCATTAGGTCTGCCTGCTCAAAGGACTTCTATATTTTTCACTACACCAGTCACACCTTACATAAATGTAGTAATAAGGCACATGGTTGCTTATATTTTTTCAAATCAAATCACAATGAGTGAGTAGCAAATAAATATTACAAGCTACAATTCTCTCAAAACGTTTTGCAGTCATAGTTTGCTATTAAGTTGTAAGATACGAGGGTTGTCTGAAAAGTTTCCAACCTCAACATGAAGATGGCAGCACTCTTAAACAAAAGTTGTGGAATGTATTTGCGCATGGTTTGGAAGGTACCCACTAAAATTTCAGCCATTTTGGACGAGCAGTTGTTGTTTGACAATCATTTGAGTGAGTAGATGTGAGTGTTTTTATGAAAATGGAAAAAAACGAGTATCGAGCTGTCATTAAAAATCTGTTTTTGAAAGGCAATACGCCTACGCAAATCAAAGACGAGTTGGACGCTGTGTACGGGGACTCTGCACCATCATTTACCACCGTGAAATTTTGGGCTGCTGAATTTAAACGTGGCCGCACCAGCTTGGGTGACGATGAACGTTCGGGACGTCCAAAAACTGCAACCACTGACGATAATATCGCTCAAGTTCACCAAATGGTTAGGTTAGGTGTGCTAGACAACCCTGGAATTAAAATTAGAGAGATGGCAGAGGCTATAAACATGTCCAAAGAACGTGTTTGTCACATATTTAATCAAGATTTAGGCATGAGAAAGCTGTCCGCCCGTTGGGTGCCGCGTTTGCTCACTTTGGACCAAAAACATGTTCGAATGAACATTTCCAACTCTGTTGGCGCAGTTTAGGCGCAATAAATCAGAATTTTGGCGCCGATTAATTACTGTAGATGAAACTTGGATATACCATTAAACTCCAGAAACAAAAACACAGTAAAAACAATGGAGTGCGAAGGGGGAATCGGCTCCAAAAAAGCAAAGGTTGTTCCTTCGGCTGGGAAAGTAATGTCAACTGTTTTCTGGGATAGTCATGGAGTTATCTTAATCGATTATTATCAAAAAGGAAAAACCATTACCGGAGCATACTACGCATCATTACTTGACAAGCTGAAGGCAGAAATTGAGGAAAAACGGCCACATTTGCAGAAAAAAAGAATTTTGTTTCACCAAGACAATGCGCCGTCTCACACCTCAGCGGTTGCCATGGCGAAAATCCACGAATTACGGTTTGAACTGCTTGCCCACCCTCCTTACTCACCAGATCTAGCCCCAAGCGACTTTCTTTTTGTTCCCTAAGCCTAAAGATGCTCTCGGAGGACAGAGATTTTCGTCGAATGAGGAGGCCATCACCTTCGTAAACAACTATTTTGCAGAGAAAGACGTCGAGTACTTACAAGGAGACTATGTAGAAAAATAAAAATTAATTTGAAGAAAAAATATCTAGTATCTTTGTTAGGTCGGAAACTTTTCAGACAACCCTCGTATGTGGCGTGAACTTGAATGACTATATTTTTAATTTTATGATAAAGAAATATAGTAGTAATACACACCATGTGATTTAAAATTGTTCTAATGATGTAACATTTGTAAATAAGAAGAGATTAATTATATATAGTTTATTATACAGAGGTTTAAACAAAATAAAACAAGATAATTATTCCTATATCTTAAAAATTTAATTTAAGGTCACACTATATGTACAAGACCCTTTACTTGTTAACTATACAGTTTCCATATTATGTCCACTGGGCAGTTTGGTGGCAGCTAAGTAAGGATTATCAATGTAATTAGGATTATTAGCATTGTCTTCACTTGTTCTTGACTCATTTAAATTTTCTTGTGCCTGTTCTTCATCCTCAATTTTTATATCTTGTTTTACTTTATTCTTTGCCTTGTCATGGTTCTTTTGTTGTTGTAATATTTGACTTTTAGGATCTACATCCAAATCTTCTGGATCAAAAATTTGATCTTGTGGAAGAAGGGCACTTAAGTATGGAGGATAGGCAGGTTTGCAAGCAATTACTAAAATAAATGAAGGAATATTTAATCTATATCAAATTACCAAAATATATTGGTGTGCATGTGTTATTATATCCAGCCTCCAAAATTCAGTACAATAACCAATTATCTGTTACACAAAATTAGATTCTTACATGGAAAAATATTAGCCTCATCTGTATCAAATAAGTTGTGTGTAGTGCTAGTTTTTGCTAAAAATTTTGTTAAAGCTTTTTCAATGTCTCTCTTCTGAATTGCAGCCTTTTCTCTAACTGATTCATAATCAATTATTGGTTGCTTGTGAGTCTGAAATAAAAAAAATTATTAATACAAAAAGTAAATAAATAAAATCATAATTTGACTAATTGTTAGAGGTACACATTTTGATACCTTGACAAAAATTACTTACAGGGGTTCTAACATATGCATGAGGATCTGGAAAGGGTGGAAAATGTGGAGGGATATGAGATGGCAGTGGCTGTTTAGATCCAGCTGCTAGCATATTCAATTGCTTCTGTGGTTGCTGCTGTTGCAATGAAGGAAGAATACTATGTTTACTTGATTTAGTATAGTGTTCTAATGTGTTTAAGTTGATACCTTGAAAATAAATATTTATAAAGTAATTAAGTTAGTATTTGAAGTAAATGAAACTTACCCATATCCACAAATCCTAATATAACATCACCCAGCACAGGTTCAACGCGACCAGCAAGTTCACAGTAACTTCTTGTTAAGTGTCCATTTTCTGTAATAACTACAAAAAAATAATTAGGTAAATAAATTAATTCATTTGTATAAAACTTACAAGCTTGCATCATTTCTGTGAGGGTGCCCAAACTATCTTTTTCAACTGCATCAAAACCATGTTCCAATAAAACACTTGAAACAGCTGCTGCTATCATTTTTCTATACACACTAGGTTGTGGTTGTTGTTCCATTGTATATACATTAATATTATTTAATTATTAAAAGCTCAAAGCTTTCATGCAGAAGATCAAATCATTTGCAACAATGGCATCACTTAAAAACAAATGAATATAACACATGAGTACAGTTACAACAATAAAATTCAATGTTCATGTAATAATAAAAACTATAATATCAGTTAACAAAATAAGTATGCTATATAGATTAATTAAGATACATATTTAAAAAAAATGACAAACATATTTGAGGTTAATATAAATACTTTGTTCGCGTCTTGCTCGGGGTAAAAGATTCAACACAAGCTGCGTTCGGGTTGTTTGCTCGGTGCACTCCAACCATTTGGATATAGCAGATCGGTGTAAAGGAAAGTTGTGGTGGATTTTTGAAACATGTTAATTTTTACAGACCTTACAGATGTGTTCAGTATCCCACTATTAATCCTTTAAGTACTGATTTTTAATGTCAATATGCTTCCCCTTTTTGAATTTTCAGAAATAAGTCTAGGAAGGAAGTGTTTGTAAATACCCTAATACCCTACTTTTATCACAGAACAAAAATATCATTAGGAGCTATAGATCTAAAACCCATTTTTGAAATCAAACTGATGACTTCTGTTCTGTGCTGATGACAGGTATTACGGTCATTTGTATGTCATTTGCAGTCATTTGTCTTAAAGAAAATGGTTGATGAAGTAAATTTGGCACAAACTGCTGTAGCAGGAGGCGATACAATATTTGGAAAAATATTAAGAAAAGAAATCCCTTGCAATTTTATATATGAGGATAATTTGGTAAGATTAAATAAAAGTTTTTCCATTACTTCGATGTTTTGTATACACGTTTATTTACCGCTGAACTGATATATATATCAATTAAAAATATTTAATTTGTTTGTTCAATAAAAATTATAATTTGACATTAGTCTAAATTTCCAAGGAGTTAAAAACATTTAGGAGTGATCCTAGAAAAAAAAACATTTATGAAGCTAATGGTCACATATGCTATCCTTGCATAGTTTTAAGGACCTATGGCAAATTGCAGAAAGTGCAATGGCTGGTTTGTCTAAGAATAAAAGGGACATGACAAAGTTCCTTACTGTAGCCCAAGAGGCATTGATGGGTCTCCCTCTGCTACAATATTGTGTAATTAGAGAGGCTGCAGCTTGTGCCTTTGGAAACTGCAAAAAATTGCTGGCATCCATGAATAAACTATTAGATGTCAATCTGACGATGCTATTTCTATAGCGAAACGGTCGTCATTACATTTAAAGTATTTAACGAATAAATAGTGAAAGTTAATTCAACCTTCTAGTTGTTTATTGTTCTGAATAAGATGAACTTTCACATAGTAAGGGTTAGTACAATAAATTTCATTAAGTCATCTTCGAGAGAAACTATTAGACACCATGCCAGTCAGATTTGACTGTAAACATCATTTGAGGTGCTATACAAATGATTCCATGATATATGAAGTGGGAGTGATTGGACCAAATTTTCTCTCAGCTGTTTTTCAGGCGGAAATAGACGCCATAGACGTTAGTATCAAGGAGGACAAAGATCTGTATTCTCACAGACAGCTTTAAAGGCTCTTTCTTTAGAATGGTTTCTTAGGAAACTGACAAATTTTCTCTCAGCTGTTGAGATAGACGTCATAGACGTTAGTATTAGGGAGGACAAAGATCTGTATTCTCACAGACAGCTTTAAAGGCTCTTTCTTTAGAACAGTTTCTTAGGAAACTGACAAAAGAACAAGGTTATCTTGATGCCAGGTCACTAAGGAATAATAGGAAATCACTAACAACTCGCAAGAGAAGAAGCAAATGCAATATTCCTTGTTCCAGAGCCTTTTTGTGGTCTCACAAAAAGCTACACCAAGAGAAACTTCCTGCAAGCAGTATCTCACTGGATTAATTTACCAAGAATTACATGAGAGAGTAAAAAGCCTCCTAGAAATGAACAAAAAAGACAAAGCTTTCCACTAGACCCCTTTGAGGTAGATATCACCTTATAAAATTGGGTAAATTGGAAAGCAGTAAAGAAGCTTTGTTCAGCAAATGACTAACCTAACCATAAAATTAGGAGTGCTTAACTTCACTGTAAATATTGATGTTGCAGGAGATAAGCACAGCAAATAAATGATGTTCAGAGTGCAGAGAAGCCTAAATGGCTTGTACGACTTGAGTCAATCTAATCTACTATTTGCCTAACAAAAATGTATATATTCAAAAATAAAATTTCTAGTGCTACTAGATACTAAATTTTTTTTAGTGTGTTGCTTTTGATGATGTTAATCCCCAAGCTCCAGTACATTTCCTAGTTATTCCAAAAAAATATATTCCTCAATTGTCCAAGGCTGAAGACGAAGATGAAGCTATCTTAGGACACCTTCTTATTATAGCGAAAAAGATTGCCCAAGAGAGAAACTTAAAAAATGGGTTTAGGATTGTAATTAATGATGGTCCTATTGGAGCACAGTCTGTTTACCATCTTCATGTACATGTCCTATCTGGAAGACAAATGCAATGGCCACCAGGCTAAAATTTTTATTAATTAAAATAATAAAAATGTAGATCATATATATGTATGTATGGGGAAATAAAACTATGTTTAAATTAACGACTATATATTTTTGGAAAGTGAAATACATTTAATTTGGTAGTTGCCTCAATAAAAACATAACTATACAGTTACAATTAAAAATATATTACATAGTACAAATAAGAGCTCAACGTGAACTAATAATTAACTTGTAAGCTTAAAATGAAAAAAATTTACAAAAAGTGCAAGATCATATCACACAGGTTAACATCCAAAAACTGAAAGATAGGTATTATATACATATTTATATAATACCTTCATAGTACATTAATGTGCAGAATATTTATTGCAATAATTTTTTTCTTGTCATGCTTGTACATGCTATCATAACAAAATGAATATATTTTAAAAATAAAAAACATTTTCTATACAATAATGTACCACGCTAATTCTGTAGATCTTTTTATAAAACTACTGTTTATAATATAATCATTCAAAAATCTAGTAACAAATAAAATATCAATTTTAAATAAAATAACAAAAACTACAATAATTTTTTACTTGGAGATATAACGTAGATCCAAATTAGTACAAGTGATCCATTGTTGGGATAATTAAATATCGGAAAAACTATTACCAATTCTGGCAAATTATAAAAGTTTTATTTAACAGATATTAACATTCTTAAATAATGAGGGCTATTGAATTGAATTACTTTGAGGTCCTTAACAATACATTTGTGTCTTTGAATATACATACCAGCACATTATAAATGACCAACAGGGTTGAGGAACAAAAATATACAGCAATATATTTATGTAAAAAGTATTTAGTATGGTAAAGCCATAGGGAGCTGGTAGGAACTGAAAAAATAATGTTGACTTATTTTTAAAAAGCTGAAAATTTCACATTTTAGGCCAAGTTGTTTGAACCTGAACCCTAATATCTGGTCTAATGAAATCACACCTTTAGATTTAATCTTTTAAGACATTTGACACAGAAAGTTGCAGATGTGAACAACAAGAGAGAAGAAACTGTGCATATTCTCGGAAATAGTACCTCTTTGAGTACCTACAGGTCAACAGGGAAGAGGTACTTCCCAAGGACGTCTTTGACTGCACTAAAACAGTAGATTGGGCGACTAGCAAAAAGGGGTCTGGATCAGGAAAAAACGCACCAAACCTAACGAGGTCCAAGTACAAATGGAGCTTAACTACACCCTCTTCAACTTATAAATGAACGAATTGTTTAAATTAAAAATATAAAACTTTGTTAGATATTTGACTGCTCCAACACCAACCATGTTTTACAGTAGCCCCCATTAAGAATATCTTGTAAGTTTAATCTAAAAATGGTCGTCATTACATCCCAAGTTTTAATACAAGTTGTTACATTTTATCAAACAACAGCTAAAAATGGCTAGGCCAGTAATATATTGATCCACTTAACCTTCAAAAATATTTCATTTCCGTAAAAAAAAACAAACGTGTAACGGAATTCGCTCTTATAAACGATATCGTCGTTTTTGATTTAACTGTTGCAAACATTTATTTTCAATGATAGACTGAAACCATAAATAAAAAAAAAATGTTTCGAAAATAGCTTTTTACACGAGCAACAGTACAACTAGTTATCGTTAGATTGATATAAGTATACAAAACAAAAAAAAAGAAACGGCAAGTAACCTGAAATTATCGAAATCTTTCAAATGTAAACTTATAGCTCTCATATTATTACTTACAATCGGAAAACACACAGCTTTGAAAACGATTCATATCTGAAACAAATTGAAAAAAAATCAATAACACAATTTTTAGTTATTATGCAATTTAGTTATTGGTTAAAATATATTATTTTTTTTTTAAACTGCAATGTAATCATAAAGAAAGATAAGCATTTATTTAAATTATTATAAAAACACTGACATGAAGATTAATGTGAACAGTTTTTTAAATTGATTGTACTAACCCTTACTTTTTGGAAGTCCATCTTATAGAATAATAAAAAATTCTTCGTTTTAACAAAACTTCCAATATTTATTTAAAAAAGCAATTTTTTAAATAAATATTGGAAGTTTTGTTAAAAACAAAGAGTTTTTTATTCTTAATAAGTTTTTTAAATACTAAAAAGTTGTCATAAATAATACTATTTTAGTTATTTCTTAAGAAAAAGGGTACTATTAGGTTGGGTTTTGTATGAATACGATCTGAAAGATCCATTGTGGCTCAACCTTAGGTTATAGACGTTCTATCAGCCCTGTGCATCTTATCAAGTTCATCAGGGTTGTTGGCGACACTTCACAATTTTCAACGACCCTCACGGAATTTGTTGGCAACCGATCTACAACTATTTTTGGTTGAGATAATCCCTGACAGAATCTGCAGTCTGTACTCTCTGCCAGTCCAGCTGTTTTCAAATAACCATTAAGAACAATGACTGGCCACTGAGTCTGAGTCCAGTCAGTGTTCTATCATAATTCGTTGGTCCTATCTGTTCATATTGCTTCTGCAATATACTGCTTTTTAAATAGATCTCTTACAAATGCATTTGATGGTCTTGAACCAGCTATTCTTAACTGATGGAGTACCACTGGTTCACAAAGAAATTTTACTAGTCCATGAACAATTTGTTCAATCCTCAACAAAATTTGTGTTAAAGCTTTATATACTCATTATTTATATTCTTACATATATTTACAGTACCCAACTTGCGAGCTATAAAATATACTCCATAGAGAAACATTTTTTACAAGCTAAACTTTGACGATAATTATATGGAACTAGACCAAAGAGCGAAGGAATGTAATAAAAATAATTTTACAACTAGACGGTTATTCAAGGAAAGATTGAAAATGAAATTTTCAAAATGGCAGCACCTTCAACAGATTAAACAATTTCTCCCCCAAGATACACATATTTTTTATGGTTCGTTACCACATTACGAGAATTAATAAATAATGATTGTTAAATTTAGTTTTTTGTTCAAATAAACAATATAGACAAACCTCTGGCATTTTGTCGTAAGCCTCGAACACATATAATTTTAAAGAGAGAATAAGTCATATGCCACAAAAACAATAAAAGCAATTCAAAAATTGTTTTGTCTTAAAACAAATAACGTTTCAGGTAAGTAAACTGTTGAAAAAAATATATTCCACAAAAATTTATAATGTTAGCAGTTTTTTGTACCTCCTATAAAATTTGCCGTTCGGGGTTACGTCCTATTGCAAATAAGCCATCGACTTGTCGATTTTTAACGACCCTCACGGAATTTTTCGGCGACCGATCTACAACTATTTTTGGTTGAGATAATCCCTGACAGAATCTGCAGTCCATACTCTCTGCCAGTCCAGTGGCAACTGAGTCCAGTTAGTGTCCTATTATAATTCGTAGGTCCTATCTGTACATATTGCTTCTGCTTTTTAAATAGATCTCTTACAAATGCATTTGAGCTATTCTTAACTGATGGACTACCACTGGTCCACAAAGAAATATTACTAGTCCACAAACAATTTGTTCAATCCTCAACAAAATTTGTGTTAAAGCTTTATATACTCATTATTTATATTCTTACATATATTTTCGTTTAGTTTTTATTGTAGTAAAATATAACAAAAATCGTATGTTCAACCTTAAAGTCCTTGTTTGTTGGCAGTTAAGCAGTCTCGTGGTAATTCTTTGAAGCTTTACCTTTTTTATGTGGATGGGCAGATAAACCTACTCCACAACCCTCCTTCTTTATCCAGAAGGATGCAGTCTTTCTATAGTTTTTTACTACTCATGTCTTTCCCAAATGGACAGTAGTTTGTTTGGTTTTTCTTTTTTTTTGGGACCTTACTATTCTTTGTTTTTTGAACTGTTGGGTTCAGCATCTTGAGATTCTAGCCTTTCTAGTGTTTTCTTCCATTTTCACATATATGTCCGTCAATGTAAACTTTTTCTCTATCTGTTGTACTTTCATTATTATTTATGTGGATTTTTTGTGATGATTTTTAAGTTTATTTTGTTTTTTCATTACTTTTTCTTTATCTTCTCTTTCTAACTCATCTTTCTTCTATTTTAAGTGCAGATTTAATTTGGATACCAACCTTTGGTTTTTATCTATTATTTTAGATACTTTTTGCTTAATTATGTTTTTATCCACCTTTAGACCTTGCATAACATTTTTTTCTTATTTTTTTTTTCAAAGCATTCCAATCTATCCCCAATAACTTTTCTTTATGTAACACTTTATTCTCCCATATTTTCTTTATTTTCTTACGACATTCTTATTGCTCCCTCCTTATTTGTTTTGATTTCTCTTTTAATTCTTGCATTAGCATTATAATCATATCCATTTTTCCATCAGTTCCCATGTTTTGTTGATTCTTAAGCAACTTTTGAGCTTCTTTCTTTCATTTTCCATTTCTATCCTTTTCCTGCTTCCTGCATCTGAAGAATAATTATCAATATCCCTTTTCTTACTGTTTTACCTTTTACTATTAAAACAGTAAAACTCATATCTTTTCAAAACCTATTAGATGTCCCTGGACCAATTCAACCTGTCATACAGGGATTCCATACCAACAAATTTTCTCCAAGAAGTAGTTCTTTAATACCAAGGAAAATTTAGTTTTTAAAAAAATATCACTTGCACTAGAATTTTTTTTACAAAATTTTGTTGGTCAGACATGTTGAGAAACGCTGTCTGAAACCCTCTAGGTCCAACCGGTAAGAATTTATAATTTTGCATTCAATTTTTAACCAATCAAATCCACTACACCACAAGACGTTCTCGAACACACTAGAAGCAGTGGCATATGTATAAATACTGTTGTGCGGAGAAGTTAATTTCAGTTATGAAGTTGTACAAATAAATTATAAGTTATTATATAAATCATAATAAGTGTAAATAAATTTTGTTATAAATCAGTTAAGCTATATAATAAATTCAATATTAGACTGTATAAATAAAGAAACGTTACATTATCTTCATTTTTACATTTTTAAAAACTGATGGAATAGATCAATACTGACTTTTGTAATTTCCACTTAAATTTTAATTATTCAAATCTAATTAAAGTGTATACTAACGTTTCTTTCAAACAGTTGATAGTAGTTTTTCTAAATTACGACATCGAACTGCATGGTAACCTAGGTGATCCCATTTGGGTCAAGACACGATCTAACCATTGTAGAGGGCCGTTTAAGTGTAATTCTATCCAACAAGGTGTTGAAGTTACTGTTTGCCTCCTAAAAATATAATTAAATATAAGGAATGAAGTACTAAAATAAACTTAATTAGAAATTATTGTTTTAGCAAATACCCGCCTGTATTCTGCTCCCCATCCTTTAACAAAAGACATTCGTATTGTACACATTCTCGTCAATTGATAAACTGCTTCAAATCCCTGACTCACTGATTGGGATAATAGTGCGGCGAATTCTTGATTGTTGAAAATCTTTAAATTGCAACCTGAATTGGAGAGAATATATAAGTGCCCAATTTTTTTAAAATAAAAATAAATCAAAGTTTTAATCAAAATTACCTGGTGGTATTTTACAAACTGTTGCAGGGTGCCAACCATATCTCTGGTTGCAGTTGGGAGATTGTACAAATATACTGGAATCACTCAAACATTCTGCAAACACTTCTCCACCTAAATAAAGATAGGCACAAATTGAACATGTTTTTTTATAGATTTTAAGAATACTTACCTATATAATACAGTCTTACTCCTTTTCCTATATGCCGTCTTGTTTGTTCAACAACTGTATTGCGGTTAACATTAGACAATAGACCCAAGCAAAATCTTTCAGAATTGCTGGGATCAGTAAAACCGTCTACAGTTATTGAGGGTTGACTTGCATGAAAGGTTTCTCCTACTCTAGTATTCAGTTCATAGTAGCTAATACTACACCAGAAAGCAGGTTCACAGTAAAGCACTGGTTGAGCATCGACTGGAGGACTAGGAGTTATTCTGGACATACCTAAATAATTAAAATTATTTAAACATTCTCATCCATGAATCATTTTAGTTTAATATACAGAAAAGTAAAATTTTGAAATTTATTTAGAAACAAATTTTACACTCTAACACAATCATTATAAAATAAAAATAAATAGATCTGTGAACTTGGCACACCATATTTAAAAATCTTAAAGTTTTTATAGAGTTCTGGCATCCTTTGCAATAGTTCTAGAGTTCTCTGTAAGTATTTTCAATAGTTCCATTTATTAAGTACAAAAAATCGAATTTTAAAATATGGTGCGCCAAGTTCACGCAGCGCACTGTATCATGAAAATACATTAGTTCTAATTAATTTTAGAATAGTTCTAAAGTTCTATATCCATTATATTAATAGTTCTAGCAACTAAACGCAAAAAATCAATTTTTGAAAACTAAGTGCCTAAAAGTAATTTTATTTAAAAATAATTTTTTACGAATTCTAGCCGATCTGATTAGAGTTCTGAATAGCGTTCCTTTAGTTCTACACAAAACCCTTGTGACTTTTTGCTGCAAAATAATTTTTCTTCGAGTTATCTTCATTTTAAATATCGAATAATTGACTTTTATTTAAAAAAAAATTATTTACGAGTTCTAGCCGATGGATATAGAACTTTAGAACTATTCTAAAATTAACTAGAACTCCGAAAAAATAATGTACTTTCATGATACGGTGCGCTGCATGCACTTGGCGCATCATATTTTAAAATTCGATTTTTTTGTATTTAATAACTGGAACTATTGCAAAGGATGCCAGAACTCTATAAAAACTTTAGGATTTTTAAATATGGTGTGCCAAGTTCACAGGAATAAAATACATCAATAAACTAGAACCCAATATTCTTTTTTAGAATAATAAAATAGTTTGTCAAATAAATTGTAAAAAAGAATTCTTGGTGACAATTAAAATGCTCTAATATTTCTTTAAAATAATGATTTTTTAAAATAAAATTCTCAATAAAATTGAAAAATTCATGAATTTGTACAAAAATGTTGGAAAATAAACAAAATTAAAAATAGTTGATTTAAAAAAAAAGATATTACTCACTCATGTTGTCATTGGGATCAATGGGATCCCCATCTTCAGACATATATCCAGGAGGTGGAGTTTCTGTTGGAGGTACTACACTATGTGGTGATTCCATATTTGTTGGAGTCCCATTAGGGCACAAACCTACAGTATCCATGTAACTTGTAGGATGTAGATGCAACCTATTAAATGAATAATAAAATAATTTCAGCCTTTTAAATAAATGCTAAATTTATAACAATAACCAATTTTAACAATTTAAAATATAGCTCCAAGCCATAACCCATTATTAGAAATATACCACAGACAGATACAAATGGATATTCCTAACTATGCAAAACAATATGTAAACAGGGCAAACAAGTTGACACATGTTCTGTTTTTACAGTGACTCAACATTTAACTATTACACTTCAGATATTTTGGATTGTTATAAACAGGACAAAATAAAATACAATGCTTTCAAATGACACATAAACAAAAAATGTTTTAATTTTTTCTTTTTTTACAGCATTATTATTTATTGAATCATTTTATAGTGGTGACAAGTTCCTGGCAAAAGTTTTTGAGCTTTTAAATACATACCCTAATGTATTAGTGTTGTGATGGGGAAATGAGGTATTCTCTGGTACAGAAGTGCTTAAATCTTCAAGAGAATGTGGAAACAAATTATTTTCATCACCTAATGTATGACGTGGTACTAAAATTGCAGGAAGTGCTAAAAAATACACTTTTAAAATTATCTCTTTTACATCAACAATAACAAAGTACCTGGTGTCTCAATTCTAGTATAATGGTATGGGTTAACACAAACCTCTTCTTTTTTCAGTGCATAGCCATATTCACAATGATCCAAGAATCTTAGCTCATGGTGTGACTGTAATTCTGGCCATCTCCACAAACGGCAATATATAACATGAGGTAATCCTTTGCGTTGCTGTTGGAGATTTCCTATTTCTGCATTTGGACGGACCCTGAAATAATCAATACCTCTATATTATCATTAGTATTACAATAAATTTTAATAATGGATACATAAAAATTAATCGGCGAGAAGCTAGCTCCTAGCTCCTACCGTAGAAATACGACAAGCAGCTCATTTGGCAACAGCGCATCAAAATCTACTGTGCATACTCGACCAGCAAGTTGTAGGTAAAATTGAACGCTCGCACATGATAATACTACAAAATTAATACGGAGGAACCATGATAATTAGTGGTTGATAAAAAACATTTTATAGTTAATTTAATAAAAACAAAAATATAAAATGATATAAAATATTATAAAAATACTAATATATACTTAATAAATGTTCATAGTGTGTTAAAATGACATATCAGTGAATTTTTCACGCAAATTCGGAGTTATCCTTTGGAGCTGGGGGGTAGGAGAAGATGTCCATGAATGAAATTTTGTACAGAGGTAGAAAAAACAATTCTCTTTCATCTGGCAAATTCAAAAATTACTTACAAACGTTCCGAGTGGCCAAAAAATGGATTTAAAGGGAAATTTTGACGCAAATTCGGAGTTATCCTTTGGAGCTGGGGGGTAGATGAAGATGTCCATGAATGAAATTTTGCACAGAGGTAGAAAAAACAATTCTCTTTCATCTGGCATATTCAAAAATTACTTACAAACGTTCCTAGTGGCCAAAAAATGGTTTTAAGGGAATTTTTCACGCAAATTCGGATATATCCTTTGGAGCTGGGGGGTAGATGAAGATGTCCATAAATGAAATTTTGCACAGAGGTAGAAAATATAATTATCTTATATCTGGCATATTCAAAAATTACTTACAAACGTTCCGAGTAGCCAAAAAATGGATTTTAAGGGAATTTTTCACGCAAATTCGGAGTTATCCTTTGGAGCTGGGGGGTAGGAGAAGATGTCCATGAATGAAATTTTGTACAGAGGTAGAAAAAATAATTCTCTTTCATCTGGCATATTCAAAAATTACTTACAAACGTTCCGAGTGGCCAAAAAATGGATTGTAAGGGAATTTTTCACGCAAATTCGGATATATCCTTTGGAGCTGGGGGGTAGATGAAGATGTCCATAAATGAAATTTTGCACAGAGGTAGAAAAAATAATTCTCTTATATCTGGCATATTCAAAAATTACTTACAAACGTTCCGAGTAGCCAAAAAATGGATTTTAAGGGAATTTTTCACGCAAATTCGGAGTTATCCTTTGGAGCTGGGGGGTAGGAGAAGATGTCCATGAATGAAATTTTGTACAGAGGTAGAAAAAATAATTCTCTTTCATCTGGCATATTCAAAAATTACTTACAAACGTTCCGAGTGGCCAAAAAATGGATTTTAAGGGAAATTTTGACGCAAATTCGGAGTTATCCTTTGGAGCTGGGGGGTAGATGAAGATGTCCATGAATGAAATAGAATGAAAGAGAATAGAGTAGGAACGATCGACAAAGTGCTTCTTTGTACGAAAGTAGCAAATCTAAAATAGAAGTAATTAATAAAATACAATAAAGTTTTAATTGCACACATTTCTTTATTCAACCATTGTCACTGATGTGTACCTATTACATTATCTACAGTTTTATTTAATTCAGAAATACAATTCGTTGCCTAGAGAACATTCGATGTCCTATAAATAAAGCAAAATTAATGTTTTTAGAAGGGTAGTAGGTACACTATTAGGCACGTGTTTAATTCCCCTATATTTTAATGTTGTTCTACTATCGATTTAGAAGATGTCGGGTTGATTTATCTTTTAGCAAAGATATAAACAATTGATATTAAAAAACTCTTTCAATTTTATCCATATATAAAAATAGACCTATTTACAAGTATTTAATTAAAAGGATCAAAATTTAAGAGTTATTTTATATACCTATACTATATATAAAGATGTAAAATGTTTTTTGCGGGAAATAATTGAATAAAAAAAGATATTGGGGTATGAAGTTGTGCTAAACAGCTGTTATTGGTTTAAGAAATCTATTTTTTTAATATAACGTGACAGTTTTGCTAAAAACTTTCAATTTTTATGTTCCTAGACATACAGCTTCAATTTATTTTGTAAATATCCGAATTTGCGTGAAAATTTCCCTTAAAATCCATTTTTCGGCCACTCGGAACGTTTGTAAGTAATTTTTGAATACGCCAGATGAAAGAGAATTATTTTTTCTACCTCTGTACAAAATTTCATTCATGGACATCTTCATCTACCCCCCAGCTCCAAAGGATATATCCGAATTTGCGTGAAAAATTCCCTTAAAATCCATTTTTTGGCCACTCGGAACGTTTGTAAGTAATTTTTGAATATGCCAGATGAAAGAGAATTATTTTTTCTACCTCTGTACAAAATTTCATTCATGGACATCTTCATCTACCCCCCAGCTCCAAAGGATATATCCGAATTTGCTTGAAAATTTCCCTTAAAATCCATTTTTTGGCAACTCGGAACGTTTGTAAGTAATTTTTGAATACGCCAGTTGAAAGAGAATTGTTTTTTCTACCTCTGTGCAAAATTTCATTCATGGACATCTTCATCTACCCCCCAGCTCCAAAGGATATATCCGAATTTGCGTGAAAAATTCCCTTAAAATCAATTTTTTGGCCACTCGGAACGTTTGTAAGTAATTTTTGAATATGCCAGATAAAAGAGAATTATTTTTTCTACCTCTGTGCAAAATTTCATTTATGGACATCTTCATCTACCCCCCAGCTCCAAAGGATATATCCGAATTTGCGTGAAAAATTCCCTTAAAATCCATTTTATGGCCACTCGGAACGTTTGTAAGTAATTTTTGAATATGCCAGATGAAAGAGAATTATTTTTTCTACCTCTGTACAAAATTTCATTCATGGACATCTTCATCTACCCCCCAGCTCCAAAGGATATATCCGAATTTGCTTGAAAATTTCCCTTAAAATCCATTTTTTGGCCACTCGGAACGTTTGTAAGTAATTTTTGAATACGCCAGTTGAAAGAGAATTATTTTTTCTACCTCTGTGCAAAATTTCATTCATGGACATCTTCATCTACCCCCCAGCTCCAAAGGATATATCCGAATTTGCGTGAAAAATTCCCTTAAAATCCATTTTATGGCCACTCGGAACGTTTGTAAGTAATTTTTGAATATGCCAGATGAAAGAGAATTATTTTTTCTACCTCTGTACAAAATTTCATTCATGGACATCTTCATCTACCCCCCAGCTCCAAAGGATATATCCGAATTTGCTTGAAAATTTCCCTTAACATCCATTTTTTGGCCACTCGGAACGTTTGTAAGTAATTTTTGAATATGCCAAATGAAAGAGAATTGTTTTTTCTACCTCTGTGCAAAATTTCATTCATGGACATCTTCATCTACCCCCCAGCTCCAAAGGATATATCCGAATTTGCGTGAAAAATTCCCTTAAAATCAATTTTTTGGCCACTCGGAACGTTTGTAAGTAATTTTTGAATATGCCAGATAAAAGAGAATTATTTTTTCTACCTCTGTGCAAAATTTCATTCATGGACATCTTCATCTACCCCCCAGCTCCAAAGGATATATCCGAATTTGCGTGAAAAATTCCCTTAAAATCCATTTTATGGCCACTCGGAACGTTTGTAAGTAATTTTTGAATATGCCAGATGAAAGAGAATTATTTTTTCTACCTCTGTACAAAATTTCATTCATGGACATCTTCATCTACCCCCCAGCTCCAAAGGATATATCCGAATTTGCTTGAAAATTTCCCTTAACATCCATTTTTTGGCCACTCGGAACGTTTGTAAGTAATTTTTGAATATGCCAAATGAAAGAGAATTGTTTTTTCTACCTCTGTGCAAAATTTCATTCATGGACATCTTCATCTACCCCCCAGCTCCAAAGGATATATCCGAATTTGCGTGAAAAATTCCCTTAAAATCAATTTTTTGGCCACTCGGAACGTTTGTAAGTAATTTTTGAATATGCCAGATAAAAGAGAATTATTTTTTCTACCTCTGTGCAAAATTTCATTCATGGACATCTTCATCTACCCCCCAGCTCCAAAGGATATATCCGAATTTGCGTGAAAAATTCCCTTAAAATCCATTTTATGGCCACTCGGAACGTTTGTAAGTAATTTTTGAATATGCCAGATGAAAGAGAATTATTTTTTCTACCTCTGTGCAAAATTTCATTTATGGACATCTTCATCTACCCCCCAGCTCCAAAGGATATATCCGAATTTGCGTGAAAAATTCCCTTAAAATCCATTTTATGGCCACTCGGAACGTTTGTAAGTAATTTTTGAATATGCCAGATGAAAGAGAATTATTTTTTCTACCTCTGTGCAAAATTTCATTCATGGACATCTTCATCTACCCCCCAGCTCCAAAGGATATATCCGAATTTGCGTGAAAAATTCCCTTAAAATCAATTTTTTGGCCACTCGGAACGTTTGTAAGTAATTTTTGAATATGCCAGATAAAAGAGAATTATTTTTTCTACCTCTGTGCAAAATTTCATTTATGGACATCTTCATCTACCCCCCAGCTCCAAAGGATATATCCGAATTTGCGTGAAAAATTCCCTTAAAATCCATTTTATGGCCACTCGGAACGTTTGTAAGTAATTTTTGAATATGCCAGATGAAAGAGAATTATTTATTCCTACTTTGTTCAAAATTTCATTCATGGACATCTTCATCTACCCCCCAGCTCCAAAGGATATATCCGAATTTGCTTGAAAATTTCCCTTAAAATCCATTTTTTGGCCACTCGGAACGTTTGTAAGTAATTTTTGAATACGCCAGTTGAAAGAGAATTATTTTTTCTACCTCTGTGCAAAATTTCATTCATGGACATCTTCATCTACCCCCCAGCTCCAAAGGATATATCCGAATTTGCGTGAAAAATTCCCTTAAAATCCATTTTATGGCCACTCGGAACGTTTGTAAGTAATTTTTGAATATGCCAGATGAAAGAGAATTATTTTTTCTACCTCTGTACAAAATTTCATTCATGGACATCTTCATCTACCCCCCAGCTCCAAAGGATATATCCGAATTTGCTTGAAAATTTCCCTTAACATCCATTTTTTGGCCACTCGGAACGTTTGTAAGTAATTTTTGAATATGCCAAATGAAAGAGAATTGTTTTTTCTACCTCTGTGCAAAATTTCATTCATGGACATCTTCATCTACCCCCCAGCTCCAAAGGATATATCCGAATTTGCGTGAAAAATTCCCTTAAAATCAATTTTTTGGCCACTCGGAACGTTTGTAAGTAATTTTTGAATATGCCAGATAAAAGAGAATTATTTTTTCTACCTCTGTGCAAAATTTCATTCATGGACATCTTCATCTACCCCCCAGCTCCAAAGGATATATCCGAATTTGCGTGAAAAATTCCCTTAAAATCCATTTTTTGGCCACTCGGAACGTTTGTAAGTAATTTTTGAATACGCCAGATGAAAGAGAATTATTTTTTCTACCTCTGTACAAAATTTCATTCATGGACATCTTCATCTACCCCCCAGCTCCAAAGGATATATCCGAATTTGCTTGAAAATTTCCCTTAAAATCCATTTTTTGGCCACTCGGAACGTTTGTAAGTAATTTTTGAATACGCCAGTTGAAAGAGAATTATTTTTTCTACCTCTGTGCAAAATTTCATTCATGGACATCTTCATCTACCCCCCAGCTCCAAAGGATATATCCGAATTTGCGTGAAAAATACCCTTAAAATTCATTTTTTGGCCACTCGGAACGTTTGTAAGTAATTTTTGAATATGCCAGATGAAAGAGAATTGTTTTTTCTACCTCTGTGCAAAATTTCATTCATGGACATCTTCATCTACCCCCCAGCTCCAAAGGATATATCCGAATTTGCGTGAAAAATTCCCTTAAAATCAATTTTTTGGCCACTCGGAACGTTTGTAAGTAATTTTTGAATATGCCAGATAAAAGAGAATTATTTTTTCTACCTCTGTGCAAAATTTCATTTATGGACATCTTCATCTACCCCCCAGCTCCAAAGGATATATCCGAATTTGCGTGAAAAATTCCCTTAAAATCCATTTTATGGCCACTCGGAACGTTTGTAAGTAATTTTTGAATATGCCAGATGAAAGAGAATTATTTTTTCTACCTCTGTACAAAATTTCATTCATGGACATCTTCATCTACCCCCCAGCTCCAAAGGATATATCCGAATTTGCTTGAAAATTTCCCTTAAAATCCATTTTTTGGCCACTCGGAACGTTTGTAAGTAATTTTTGAATACGCCAGTTGAAAGAGAATTATTTTTTCTACCTCTGTGCAAAATTTCATTCATGGACATCTTCATCTACCCCCCAGCTCCAAAGGATATATCCGAATTTGCTTGAAAATTTCCCTTAACATCCATTTTTTGGCCACTCGGAACGTTTGTAAGTAATTTTTGAATATGCCAAATGAAAGAGAATTGTTTTTTCTACCTCTGTGCAAAATTTCATTCATGGACATCTTCATCTACCCCCCAGCTCCAAAGGATATATCCGAATTTGCGTGAAAAATTCCCTTAAAATCAATTTTTTGGCCACTCGGAACGTTTGTAAGTAATTTTTGAATATGCCAGATAAAAGAGAATTATTTTTTCTACCTCTGTGCAAAATTTCATTCATGGACATCTTCATCTACCCCCCAGCTCCAAAGGATATATCCGAATTTGCGTGAAAAATTCCCTTAAAATCCATTTTTTGGCCACTCGGAACGTTTGTAAGTAATTTTTGAATATGCCAGATGAAAGAGAATTGTTTTTTTCTACCTCTGTACAAAATTTCATTCATGGACATCTTCATCTACCCCCCAGCTCCAAAGGATATATCCGAATTTGCTTGAAAATTTCCCTTAAAATCTATTTTTTGGCCACTCGGAACGTTTGTAAGTAATTTTTGAATACGCCAGTTGAAAGAGAATTATTTTTTCTACCTCTGTGCAAAATTTCATTCATGGACATCTTCATCTACCCCCCAGCTCCAAAGGATATATCCGAATTTGCTTGAAAATTTCCCTTAAAATCCATTTTTTGGCCACTCGGAACGTTTGTAAGTAATTTTTGAATATGCCAAATGAAAGAGAATTGTTTTTTCTACCTCTGTGCAAAATTTCATTCATGGACATCTTCATCTACCCCCCAGCTCCAAAGGATATATCCGAATTTGCGTGAAAAATACCCTTAAAATTCATTTTTTGGCCACTCGGAACGTTTGTAAGTAATTTTTGACTATGCCAGATGAAAGAGAATTATTTTTTCTACCTCTGTGCAAAATTTCATTCATGGACATCTTCATCTACCCCTCAGCTCCAAAGGATATATCCGAATTTGCGTGAAAAATTCCCTTAAAATCCATTTTTTGGTCACTCGGAACGTTTGTAAGTAATTTTTGAATATGCCAAATGAAAGAGAATTGTTTTTTCTACCTCTGTGCAAAATTTCATTCATGGACATCTTCATCTACCCCCCAGCTCCAAAGGATATATCCGAATTTGCGTGAAAATTTCCCTTAAAATCCATTTTTTGGCCACTCGGAACGTTTGTAAGTAATTTTTGAATATGCCAGATGAAAGAGAATTGTTTTTTCTAACTCTGTACAAAATTTCATTCATGGACATCTTCATCTACCCCCCAGCTCCAAAGGATATATCCGAATTTGCATGAAAATTTCCCTTAAAATCCATTTTTTGGCCACTCTGAACGTTTGTAAGTAATTTTTGAATATGCCAAATGAAAGAGAATTATTTTTTCTACCTCTGTGCAAAATTTCATTTATGGACATCTTCATCTACTAAGACTTATTAGTATAAAGTTATAATATATTTTTAATATTAACTCGTAACTGTTGGACGGAATATACAGCGGAGCGGAGTTGCCAAATCAATTTTACCGTATTGGAGCTAGGAGCCTACTTCTCACCCGTTAAAAATTATTTGTTGTTTATGTTTTTCTAAGTGTCTGGTTCTTTGTTATAAATGTTTTTTATTTTGATGCATTCATTAATATTTTTAATTATCATTGATTTTATTTAAACTTAACATTTTTGTTTAATTGTGTGACACGTTCTACACCTCTATGAGGTTATTTTACAAGAAAAATAAATTTTATTATTACTTATTTTTAATAATAATTTAGCTAAAGAATTAAGGTATATCATTCACCTAATAAATATTTTATAACAACAAAATGCTGTCAACAAAATTATTTATAAACATTTTATGTAATACTTTTCTAAAGGAAATCATTTCTCTTTATTGTATTTATTTACCTTCTAAAAAATATTTATATGCCAGTAAGTTATCTTCCACATTATTAAAATGACATTGAAAAGTCTGGTAAAAAACTAAGAAATCTATTGTATGTATTTACTAACAACAATTTCCATTTTTAAATCCAAATATTGAGATGAACATTTGAATAGACGAAATTGTTGATTGTTTCCAAGGCTAAACATAATTAATTGCTAAAAATATATTTTAATCCTCAACCATAGTGCAAAACAGTTTTAATAAAATTCAAGGAAGTGGTATGAGTTTAGACCGAATTCAAGGTCCAGGACATTTGGCAGACATTTAGGGTAGGTCACTAGCCAGACAGAGTGAGGTGAGGGGGAAGTAAATCCATAATATGACCTTAAACTTAGCCGTCAACTGAAAACTCCTTTTAAAGCTCACCTGGGAATCGTAACACACTTTGTATTAGGGTTCTGAGAAGAAATGGCACGTTCTAACTCCTCCAATGCACCGGATTTTTTAAGTTTTTTCACCAAACTTTTGACTGCTTTCTCACACCATTTGTCATCAGCGTCTGTGCCTTTTTTCCAGCCTAACAGCCGTTTAACTACCGGTGGTGTAAAAGAGGGTAACATTCCGTTCATCACAAAACTTCATTAAAACTGAATTTACTCAATTCACAAAAATAATATTATTGTCCCAACATCTAAGGTCAAAAATATAACTATTGCTCATCAATGTACCATTGCCATATTGTTTTTTTTTTGACATATGAACGTCGGTACATAATTTGGGCATCTTCTGACGCAATCCAAGACATCTGAAAAAACTCTATCTTTTATTTTTAGCAACTATTCAGCATCTCGTGTCTTTTACTAACACGATGTTGATGAACTTATTATACGACGCATGCTTATGTTTTTGTCTTCTTTGATATTTGACATTAGTCCCAATAAAATCAAATTATAATTATTATGTTTGAATTATTTAATACATTTTATTGTAGAATCGTTTTACATTAATTGTCAAATTTTAAATATAAATAATTAAAAAACTTTTCATCCTTAAATTAACATAATTTATTTCATGTTTTTTACAAACTATAAAGAGTAATATCGGAGTATATTTGACAGAAATACACAGAACTATAAATACATATAACATGTCTGTGGTATACGATTAGTATTTTTTAAACAGAAGTATTTAAATTTGGAATATAAATAATGTTTTAAAAAATTATTGGTAATATACAATTTAATATTAACTTTCTTTTAATAGGCAATCTTGCAAAAAAAAATAATTTAATTGGATGGACCGTCTTGAAGGTGGCGACTTATTGAAAAATCAATGTAGATGAAGAAACGACCATAACCAACTTTATAAATATCTATGATAACATGAAAATAAATTTGGAAATATAAATCCACGTAAAAGCAATTAATTTTAATTTATTACATATGATACGTAAAATAAAGCATTATATCACTAAATATGATGTAGCAGCAAAAATGTTGAATATGCAAAATTTGTGTCCCAAATTAGGTGAAACAATTACTAGAAAATATTCAGGTAGTTTTTAAATATTCTTTTAATTTTTATTAATTACTGTTGAGTATTAAATACCCTCAATCCTGTATTATATTTTTATTTATTTCAAATTTGTGTGCTTAAAATGAAAAATCCCGCCAATTGTATACCGCCAAAAAATTTGGCGGTTTCTTATACCTATAAAACGTCTAACCGGCGTCTGTTAGTTGCTTATTAATTCGTAATTATTTGAGTTAACAAGTTGTAAAAACGAAACTTTTTTAACTATGCCTACAGCAAATGGAGTTAATATTAAACTTAAATATACTAAGGTTGTGGAAGAAGCTTATCCTCCAACTAAAGGATCTATAAAAGCTGCTGGATATGACTTAAAAAGTGCTTACGATATTGTTGTACCAGCTAGGGGTAAAGCCCTCGTGGACACTGGTCTGAAAATAGAGCTACCAGCAGGTTGTTATGGAAGAATTGCTCCAAGATCTGGATTAGCTGTTAAAAACTTCATAGATGTAGGAGGTGAGAATCTAATTTTAAATAAACGTGCTTTTTTAAGGTTTCTCTTCTGTAGTTCAAGAAAACATAATTTAAATGTTAATATATAGCTATTATTTTATTCTATTACTAAATACACACTAGCTAGATTGCTAAGTGTTTGGTTATGGGATTAATGAAATGTAGGTACAAAGAATGTTCAATATTAATAAGCAAAAATGTGTCAAATGACCTGCGTCTCTTGTATTTCAGCTGGAGTGGTAGATGAAGATTATCGAGGAATTTTAAAAGTGGTTTTATTCAACCACTCTGATACAGATTTTGAAGTCAAAAGTGGTGACCGAATTGCTCAATTAATATGTGAAAGAATATTTTATCCAGAACTTGAAGAAGTGAAGGTATGTTTGTTTATAAATTTCATAAAAAATTAATTTTCATTTATCATACATAAACAATTGGACAAAAACTAGAATTTTGGAAAAAGTGTAGTTTTTAACTTAGATAACTATCTCAATAACTACAATTTAATTGTACCTCCATAATATGTAACTTTAAAAATTTGTATAACCTTCTAAAATTTTCTTTTTGCTATTGGAATGATTTGAAAATCTTTGTTGATCATTGTTGTCCTGTTTTACAATTTTGTAGGTAAAGACTGTCAATGTATATAGTGAAATACTTTAAAGTTCATTGATGAGTATTGCATGATATAAAAGAATTAAAGCTTATAGTAATTGAATCCTATTTATTTACTTTTGCCATTTTAGTCAGTTTTATTATTCATTTTGTTTACTTTGTATAATAATTTTTAAAGCCACAGAAACTATTACTGGTATAATAATTACTTTTATTGTTTACAGGAACTTACAGACACTGCCCGTGGTGAAGGAGGTTTTGGATCCACCGGAACCAACTAAATGTTAAATACTACTGCTGATTTTACCAAATATTTTTTTCATTATTTTTAATCTCATTATTTTTAAGTTTTTATGACTGTTACATATTTATACATTCAGTGATCTTAGTTATTAGACATCTATGAGTAAAAGTATGTTTTTCAAAGTTTTTTATTATTATCAACATTAACACAAAAATATCTCCATAACAAAACTTTATATTGTGGGTATTTTATTATGTATTATGGTTATCTTAAGTATTATCATATGAGCTACAGAATATTTAAGAGTTAAGGTCTGTAAGTTCAGCTTTTCTAGATTTTTAAAATTTGCTATTATGAAACCAAAAAATTTCAAAATTAACAATTTTACAGATGGACTAAGATTTTGATTTGGGGTGTATATATTGAAGAGGGAGGGCCAATTGCCAAGGAGCTCTACTAAGGAGACAATTAAGCAATTTTTAAACTAGACATAAAAATAGAATAAATTACAAGTCCTTTGTCGTCTTTTTAATTAATAATGGTCTAAATACTTGGAGGATTCTTGGTGAAGGAGAATATATCCAAATATGATGTCATTGTGTGTAAAGTAAACTTTTTTAGGGCTAAAGCTTACCATTCACTGAGGATTCCTTGAAAAAAAAAGGCAAAGGGTACAAGGAAAGACTACTGTTATACCGCGATATCCTGATGAGTATTAGCCACCATTATTATATTTAAAAGTTGAATAATTATCCGATAGATTACGTTGCCGACAAAATTTTAAATTTCCCTCTACTTCTCAAGACAATTGTCAATATGTCAGTTTAGTTTGAGAACAGCTGGAGAGAGGGCCAAATCTCAATAGCGTTTTCTTTTGAGATTAGTAGAAAGTGATCTGAGTGCGCACCGAAATTGCTCTTGCACTGCCCCGGTTTTTACTGTGCACTGGCAACGGACGTTTTCAGGGCGAATTGTGTGTTTTTGACATTTCAAAAGAATGCATTTGATATAGTACACTTTTTTGGTTATTATTAGTACTTGAAATTTTTTTCTGAAATTACCGAAGGAGAACTTAAAGTATAGAGCCGTTTTGATGAATATGAGATTACAGGCGTGCTAAAATAAAATAAAGAAAGAAAATTCGTATTGTCCTGTCCTGTAAATTTGTTGTACCATGGTATTGCCCTGAGTCGAATAGTCAGAGCAGTTTTTGGTGCCCTTAGGTCACATCGAGAGCAAGCAGTCTATTCAAAAGAACATGTGTGACAGATTGCTCTCCCTAATGACATTTCAATAGAACACAAAACTCGCTCTCAGTGTGCACTCAGTGCGTTGCTCTGTTCTCAAAAGAAAACGCTATCATTTTAACATTGTAGATTCCAATCTATCCCTGTTCTTATATATCCCTATAACAATAATACAGAACCAAATAGACCTTAAACAAGTATTAAAAAAAGTTACTGATATACATATTCCATCCATTTTCAAACTAAAGTTACCGTAGTTACTCTCAGTGAAGCTGCTTTGCTAAATTCAAACAATACTGCGTACGAAAAGTATACACTTTTTATTCTGACCCTGTATTTATACTAGTCATACTCGGAGTAGAAAGTGTAAACTTTTCGTACGCAATTCAAATACCAAAGGAGGGTATTGCCACAGAGTATATAATACAAACCAGAGTATCGACTCGCTGTCGGCACCTTTGATGTTTATAAGACAAGAGCGGCCATTTTTTGGGAGTATAAACCACAAAACAGAAAATTGGTTAGTCTGTTTTGTGGTAACCAATATTCTGTTTTGTGGTATAAGCTCAGGGTAGTACTAAAAAAATTGTTATTATAAATAAGACCCGTACTTGAAATTTTTCTTTATTGTTGAGATAATTGTTATTTTAGAAACATAGAATTTGTTTTCAACAAGATTAATAGTATTAACTAAACGTTGATTTATTTGTTTTTAAAAAAAGTAATTTCTACGCAAAATAAATGACCGAATATGTATGTCTTGCACGCAATTTTCCTAGGTAGTAAGGAAGGATATCCATAATTAAAAAAACACACATCAATCTGTATCTTTATCAGATACAAAACACTGAGAAGGAGTACATGCATTAGTAGTATTTATTTTAATGTCATTTAATGTAAGTAACATTTGTTCCGCATCTCCTTCGCAGTTTTCTGTACCTAAATTAAATAGTTTAATGCACTTTTCCACACAATACAAACGCCACCACTGATTTATTCACATACAACCAACTGCCTACCTTAACCAAAACTAACGGCGACGGCTATGGATACTCCCAAAGTGTCATGGCGATACCTGCAAATGGATGCTTACCCCCTCCATATAGAGTCGATACTCTGGTTTGTATTATATACTCTGTGGTATTGCTTTAAATGGCTGTTTTGTGCTAATGCTAGTACATAAAAATAGTCTTTAAAATATAGTAAACGGTTGTCTCGTAACGTTTAAGGAAATAAAGTTTTAAACAATAATTACTGGGAAATGTTTAATAAAATAGAGACAATGGGCAGGTATGATAATAAAAAAAGCTATATTTTCCATTAAAACATAAATTGTATTATTTGACGTAGCTGTGACGTATTGGCCGCCATGTTGCTAGCAAAGTGAGGCAACCTTACTATTTTCTATAGACCGTGACCAAAGTTTGACGTCATCGTTTTTCCAAAGCGAAACGAACGAAATTGCCTAATATTAATTTGAAACGACTGTCAAAGTACGGCAAAGAAAAAACGTATAGTAGGTATTACCACAATTTAAGAATTATTAAACTATTAAAACTCGTAGACATGAATCCTATAAATCAAATGGAAGTCGACGATTTTAACGTAGATTCTCTAATACCTGGTGATATTAGGCTGAGGGACCAAGAAATTAATAATATCTTCAAAATACACGACGCCATTGTGAATCTCCTACCCGTAGATGAGAGGCCATTTGAATGCGCAGTTGGAGAAGGACCCGTTGTAATCGACATAGATATGTCGAATCAAGTTGCTTGGATAGCGATGAAAGTTTTTACCTACATGAGAAAAGCATCCATCGCAAACACTTCCGGAACAGCTACTGCTAATAGATTCGTAGAATATAAAGTAAGAGCATTTAAAAAAGAAATAAACATTAAGGATTTGGCAATTTCCCTCTTAGATAGTGGCTTAAACATTAATTTTCCTGTGGCTGCGCCTATTATCAACATCCTAACAGCATTCAAGTGTGCCTTTAATGAGCTGAGGGGTGCGGTGACGAAGTTCGAAATAGTTCGAGAAACGGTAAAAAGAACCTCGGATGGGGCTAGAGCACAACCCATGGACGCACTTTGTAACAATATATTTAGCTATGGTTTGAACTTACAACATTTACCTTTGCTGAAGGGGTTAACATTCCCTCCTGAGACAAGAACCGGACTACTGACAAGTCTTGGGCCGATGACCCAGGCGATCCTGTTAGTAAATGAGCGCAGATACCCGAACCACCTAGCAAATGCTTTAAAGCATAGCTTAGCCTTTCTTCCTATGAAAGAAGAATTAATCACTGCTATCCGCTATGCCAGCAGCCCTGTGCAAGTAGCACTCTTAATGAAAGAGTTAGGGGATCTCCTCAGTATTACAACTTCAAGTACTACGAATAGAATATTTTTCCCACTATCCGTGTGGCGCTTCTTATGGAGCTCGAAACCCAATGACTTCCAGTGGTCGTTTTCTGGTGTCCACATGCACCATCTTTTCACGCGGTTGGTGATGACGAAAAGATTGCAATATAGAATTAGAACTCATGGTCCGAGTGAAGAGATGAATCAGATAATCTTTCACGCCACCTTTGGAATCGATGACTTTGGAGTGTTATCACAGATAACAAATTGCGAGTCTTGGAAGATTCGTACAGAGGTCTCACTAAACTTCGCATTGAGATCTTCTGCGCCATCCAAAACTTTCGAGCCTATTTACTTCCAAAAGGTAGCGAAGATGAAGCAAGTCATGCCGACCAAAACCCGTGGCAATATCGGAGCAATGACTACTTGCAGACCCTCGTTCTCAGGTTTCAGACGACGTAACTTTTCTAACGAATTCATTAGTTACCTCAAGACCGGACAATCTGTGAAAATGTATAGTAGCGACCCCATTTCCCTTCAGGTTGCCCTTAAAGAGTTTAAAGGTGAGTTGATCAAGGACTCGGAACTGTATTCCAGTATAGTGTCATGGATGGATGCAACCCAAGATCAACTTCAACCGTTAACAGATTTTGTTCCGAAACAAACCAGTTTCTGCTTTTATTGCAAATTCAATTTGTATATGGAGTAATAGTTTTTATTTATGTATAATTTTTGCTTGTTTATGTTTCATAAACTTTATGTTTACCTGTTTAAGTTCAAAAATGATGTGAACTGTATTAAATAAATAAAATTTGATGTGAACATTGTTAATTATTTTAATCACACACAAAGTACACAGAGCTCCTAACCTAACTTTTATAAACTAATGTATGACCAAGGTATGACCCTTAGACTCCTTGTCTAAGCTATGACCATATACATATTAAATATTTGTCTGTGACACAGATCAGACTATACACTTTGCCAATTTCATCAGAAAAAAGTACTAACATCTAACTCGTTAATTGCACCTAGTTAATACGAATACGCGAACCAACTCCCACTCTCGTAGTTTCCTAATTGCTCGTTGTCTTTATTGCAATTAATCATAAAATTTTCAAGTTAATGTTTAGATTGAATTCTGCATGAATTTGAGGTATAAATATATATTTTGAAGAGGGACGCCAATTGCAAAGGAGCTCTACTCAGGCAACAATTAAGCAATTTCTAAATTAGATAAAAATAGAACAAATAATTTTTTTACCACAATTTATACAGCAAACATTTCTGAAGTGATTGATAAGAAGCGTGAAAGATTCTATTTTACAAGTCCTTTGTCGTCTTTTTAATTAATAATAGTCTAAATACTTGGAGGATTCTTGGTGAAGGGGAATATATCCAAATATAATTTCATTGTGTGTAAATTAAACCCTTTTAGGTGTAAAGCTTACCATTCACTGAGGAGTCCTTGAAAAAAAAGGCAAAGGGTACAAGGTACAAGGAAAGACTACTGTTATACCGCGTTATCCTGATAAGTATTAGAGGAAAGTACATCCAGGATAATCCCTTAGGGCTAATAACATCTAGTCTTTAATATTTTTGTGTCTTATTACTTACATACTTGGTCTGTTCTTAACACTACTCATTAAGCTAATAGTTTATTATTCTTAGTCGAAGTATTTGCTACACATTCCTTGTAGTATCTACTTTTATACCGTAGTATTTGCGTTTAAATGTCTAGCATCTCACTTTGATTTCTGCACTATAATTAGCAGTTTGTGATGAAACTACAAATGGTGCTTTATTTTTTTGAAATATTAAAGTGTTAGTGTACTCGTAGTAAAAAGTCTTCAGACGGAGAAATGTCCCATCAAGAAGAATCGTAAAATGAAGACTTACAATAATTAGCCTTTGTTACAATGCTAGAAGATATCAAGATAGTTCTGGATAAAAAAAGAGAAAGCCGTTAAAGAATTAACGGAGACCTTTATATATCAATAAACTTTATTTAACTGCTTATTTATTATTTTTTTAATTAATATACTAATAGTTAAACGAAACGTTATTATGCATTTTGCATCATAATCACAGATAAACTGAGGAAATTTCAACATGTGTGCAGCCCAAATAAAAATATTGAATTTCCCGCCACCATTATTATATTTAAAAGTAATATTCATCATGATTCATCAACAACCCTCAAGAAAAACGTCTGAATATTATAACAGCACTTAGTACTATATTTGTTATGTTTGTATTCATTATACTTGTCACCTCAGAGTAATAAGTAACTCTGAGCTTGTCACTAATTAAAAATTAAACACATTAAGAGGGGCGTTTCTAATTTGGTAAGACTGCCTGAATTTAGTGAAAAATCTGGTTATTTTTAAATTATAAGAATGTAGAGTAGATGGCGATAGTGGTTTCAAATTAGTATTTTTATTATAAATTTGAACATTTTTAGAGCTTGTTGACTTTCTTTATCTTAGACAGAGATGAAAATATGAATTTTGCTTCGTAAATCTTTGAATGTTTCCACGACACGACACACATTTGACCTTGAGACCATAAACAGATGAAAAATACTTGTATAATTTTTAATATCCTATTTGGATACATTTTGGAAGTTTGTTGTGTGTTATTGTTGTGTCATAGGCGTAACAAATTTTTTTTAGGATTTAAAATATCGATATATAAAAAAATAAAATAAGATTTCGGCATTCCTAACAAATAATTAATTAATGAAATTTATTGTACTAACCAGAGTTGGGTCGGATATTGAAAAAAAGTATCCGGATACCGGATACGGATACTCAAAATGTATCCGGATACTTTTTTAAAAAGTTCGAATACTTTCATTTAAAAATGTATTCGGATACAAGTATCCGGATACTTTGAAGAATACTTTTTTTAAAAAGGACATAAATTATTAGTATTAAAACTATGTGATGTGCATGTATTTTTAATGTAATATATAATAATAAAAATACATTTAATGATGAGCTAACGAAAAACTTTTTCGTGTCACTGCCTGAGCTTTTGATATTGAATTTGGCCAGCGTCGGACCAGCCGAGTTTTCAAACTTTTTAGGGGGTGTACTTATTTGTACTTGTAGGTACACTAAAATAAAAATATAAATATTAGGATGTCCTTTTATTATAATATCCGAAAAATAATTTCTTCTAATAATTATAAATACAGGGTACAAAGGGGTTCTTGAAAATAGAGATATAGAAAATATAAAAAATAAATAACGTACTTATGAAACTTTATAACTGATTTATAGGTAAAAACAAAGCTCCATTAGAATTAGAACATAATATATTATAACGGTGACGGTGACCAGTACGAAAAATGGGATTTAACACATCTGAATTAAAGGAAGGGCAGTGTTGTGCCTACGTTAGGTGCATTATCGGAGGGCGATAAATAATATTTAAAAGTATCCGAATATTAAAAACAGTATCCGGATACCGGATACTTTAAAATTTGGTCACGGATACGGATACCGGGTACAAAATTTAAAAGAGCTTTCGGATCCATAAAAAGTATCCAGATATTGTATCCGTATACAGAAGTATCCGGATACTACCCAGCTCTGGTACTAACCCTTACTAATTAAGGTATTTATTAGAATAAATATATTAATTATAATAAAAACATATTACGGTTTCTGAATATACACACATCAACATGGTCTAAAGAAAAATTGAAATAAAGTGGAAAGTATGTAATTATACCTTTTTTAAAATTGAGATTGAAATCTATTGGCAACAATGCAAAATTAAACGAGGTTAGTTGTTAGTTTGATCAGAGATGTATTATTTGAAGGTGTTGAAGTAGATGTAAATTTTTAGAATATATTTTGTGGGGAAAAATTTAAATACTTTTCCAAAACGTTTGATGATTATTGCAAAAGCGTTACTATAATGTTTGTAAACATTAATAGAGGTTAGTCTGTATTCAATATGACTTCAAGTAAGTAGGTATCTTGCTAATTATTTACTGCCTAAATAAATAAATATCATTTATTTTTTAGAGAGTATTGGACATTCCTAAATTACCACCCAGATCCATGATTTAATGAAAAATGGAGTACAAAGTAAAGCACACCCTACATAAAGCTTACCTATAGTTTATTTTTATTTTGAGAATGTGGAGCAAGAAAAAAATAATGTTTTAAATAACCTACGATAATAACTAACCAAATCTAGTATCTATAGAAATACACTTTGTGCACCTGTTTTCAAGATACCTAAAGAAGTGGGATAAGCTGACTATCAGCGATTGGCCAACGCAATACTCTTGCAAGTACCAAACATAATTGTTAATGTTATGGGTATATCTTAATAAAACTAATAATTGTATCATTAAATTATGGCTATTAATTATATTCCAAAAATGTCAACCCCATACTTTGTGGAATCAATTGAAATTAAAATGTATCCAATAGGATTGTAACTGAATTTTTTAACTGGTATCTTTCACACAAATTAAAAAATCTTATTTATTTTATAAAGATCCATATTTTATTTACATTTGAAAGCACTCTCCATCTAGTAATCAGAAGTGATAACAGGTAAGTTTTAATTTGTTTATTTACTGGTTTAATTTTTTTACAATTAATAGGTAGGTAGGTATTATTTATTTTATTATCTATGATTCAGATCTAAATATCAAATTTAGTTTTAAAAGATATTTTGCATATTAGATATATGAATTTTCTTCTTTTTGAGTAGGTACCTACCAATAGTATTTGCCCATGTTGAAGTATTTTCTTTGGAAAATTGAAATCAGTGGTATTTTGTGTACCTACTACTGCTACTGTGTGCTTATTCCCCTGTGAATTTGCCTCTTGATACTAAATAATTAGCATTATCTGGATAGCATATTTCTTTGGTTTCATATAAGAGTCTTTACTAGGGCATCTCAGAGAAGTGTTAATGCTACTCGTCCTTTGAGCCATCCTTTGTGTACTTTAAATACTAGGATAGACCAGGAAGAATATTAGTATTATTTTCTAAATCAAAACTATTTGATTATTTTATTAGGTGGAGTATAGAAAACAAAATATTTCTACAAGATTCAAAATAGGTTACTACTTTTCTAAAGTATTTCAAAAATGTCCTGAAAATACTACTTTTAGCAATATACTTTTTCTGGCAACCATATAATGTTATTTCATCTACTTATGTTTAGATAATTAAATTGTTGGAGAAATAAATCAATGGTTTTCAAAATATATGCTACTGTTTCCTCAAAATCTTTGGACCTCAAGTATAACTGCCTACACTGGTTGTATTCTGTTGATAGTAAGAAGACTGGCAAAATTTGTAACTGAGTTAGTAATGTTATGAATTATTTTATATTTTATTTCTAATCTTTAATTTTTTAGAACTGTTTCCTCAAAAACTTTGGACCTGAAGTAACACAGGCTTTATTCTATTTATAGTAAATAATTAATAATTTTTACTGTTAATTCTAATCTTTTAGAACTTTTTCTTCAAAAAAATTGAATCTGGACCCTTATAGAACCCATGGCTACATCAATATGAAACCTATTGTGGGCTACTATGTGTTTTAAAATACAAATGTTTATTTTAGGGTTCAATTACATTTTAAACATTACCAAATTACATCTGCATATTATTAGTAAATAACAAGTAAATGTTTTATGTTTTTCTTTTTTAGGACTTATTTTCTCAATTGTATGTACCTAGTTCACCATATATGAAGTTCATTCTGACATGAATATGAAACCCTTTGATCTGTTTTATCATTTACCAACAAACTTTCAATGGTGAGGGGGATATATATAAAGATAACAGACATATTCAGTATCCAACCCAAATTTGTAAAACTGTTTTAATAAAAATATTACATATTTGACTGTAAATTTTTATTCATCACATTATCTAAAGAGAAAGCTATTATATTTTTGAATATTGAACATGTAAATAAATATTGTAGAAACCCTTACTTTGTGGACATTATCCTGCCTATTTAGAAAAACAGTTTAACACTTAGCTGTTAATATTTACATATGTAGTTTTAATTTATAAATGTAAATCCCTTAGGTTGGGTTTATGTTATTTAACAAATAAAGATATAAGATTAATGATTAGGTAACTTAAAGATTAAAAAAGTATAAAGAAAAATCAGGTCTCTCAAAACTCACATTTTTACCAATTCGACTAAAATAAGACAACTGTGTTTAAGTAAAAAGTAATTTAGGAAATAACAACGGTTCATAACACTAAATTCCTTGGATAATGCTATAAACGATGTAAAAACCAACGCAAATTGTGAAAATATACTTTAAAATTAATTTTTTTGACTTAGACTAGACTATAGACAATTATATATTTAAAAGCAAAACACTAAAATGAATATATTTTGACGTTATAAACGAGAAATAAGTAAATAAGGTTAGGTTAGGTTATGTTAAGTGAAGTTTGTGTTTGGATTTGGAGAATTAGAATAGACATACGTTTTTGAAAAAAGCGCCACCAAAACTGTTGAACTAAATTGACAGATTAGTGCAATGTTCAAATTTTGCGTGCAACAAATCTCAAAAAATATACCTTTCTTTAACTTTATATTTTGCTAGTCGCATTCTCTATGCATTCTTTAGGAGTTAAGCTTCTGGCGTTAAAATTCGTGATCACAAATTGTCAAACTTTTTAAAAACTTACCATCACTTAAACACCAATATCTCTTTTATTACAATATAAAACTTAACTAAAAAACTTTATCTCCTAGAGAAAGGTCTAAGCTATATCCTGTTAAAATTTGAATACGTAATTTAAAGGCGTTCTTTAGATTTGTTGTTTACAAAATGATTGAAATTTTGGGTACAATTCAGGCTTGCCACCCGTTTTCAGCTGTCACATTTTTGACGCCCCTCTTAATAAATTAGATAAACAAAATAGAACAAATTATATAGCATAGAACACAATAGTTCGCGTAATGTTTGTTTGCATAGCTAACAGGTAGTTGGGCTGTTCTGCGCATGTCGGGCGAAATTCACCGCAGTCTCGAGTGCGGCAAAAAGTTGTCGTCCGAACGTTCTTTTAAACCCGTTCTGAACGGTGCGAAATCAACGCCTGCACAAAACACCCAATGAAACTGAACGATTCTGAGTAAAAGGTTGTCGTCCGGACGTTCATTCTGAACGCACCCCTGGAGAGAGGGCTTTATTAATCTCTAATTTTAACATTGTAGATTCCAATCTATCCCTGTTCTTATATATCCCTATAACAATAATACCGAACTAAACAGACCTTAAACAAGTATTAAAAAAAGTTACTGATATACATATTCCATCTATTTTCAAACTAAAGTTACCGTAGTTACTCTCAGTGAAGCTGCTTTGCTAAATTCAAACAAATACCAAAGGAGGGTATTGTTTTACACGGTTGTCTCCAAGAATGATAAACATTTTACCAGGATTGCTTAATCCCATAAATAAGACGTACGTTCGCCAGAAAAATGGTTCGCACGTGACGTCACTGCAGTCCTCGGCCGTATTAAAATGATTTTATGAGAATATTTATTATAAATTATAAGTGTTTAATCTTAAAAATCCAAATAGTGGTACGTTAGTATTACAGAAATCATAAAAATACTGTCTAATTCCTATTATTTCCAACCGTACTATTTTCTATAGACGGTGACCAAAGTTTGACGTCATCGTTTTTCCAAAGCGAAACGAACGAAATTGCCTAATATTAATTTGAAACGGCTGTCAAAGTACGGCAAAGAAAAAACGTATAGTAGGTATTACCACAATTTAAGAATTATTAAACTATTAAAACTCGTAGACATGAATCCTATAAATCAAATGGAAGTCGACTATTTTAACGTAGATTCTCTAATACCTGGTGATATTAGGCTGAGGGACGAAGAAATTAATAATATCTTCAAAATACACGACGCCATTGTGAATCTCCTACCCGTAGATCAGAGGCCATTTGAATGCGCAGTCGGAGAAGGACCCGTTGTAATAGACATAGATATGTCGAGTCAAGTTGCTTGGATAGCAATGAAAGTTTTTACATACATGAGAAAAGCATCCCTTGCAAACACTTCCGGAACAGCTACTGCTAATAGATTCGTAGAATATAAAGTAACAGCATTTAAAAAAGAAATAAATATTAAGGATTTGGCAATTTCCCTCTTAGATAGTGGCTTAAACATTAGTTTTCCTGTGGCTGCGCCTATTATTAACATTCTGACAGCATTCAAGTGTGCCTTTAAAGAGCTGAGGGGTGCGGTGACGAAGTTCGAAGTAGTTCGAGAAACGGTAAAAAGAACCTCGGATGGGGCTAGAGCACAACCCATGGACGCACTTTGTACAAATATATTTAGCTATGGTTTGAACTTACAACATTTACCTTTGCTGAGGGGATTAACATTCCCTCCTGAGACAAGAACCAGACTACTGACAAGTCTTGGGCCGATGACCCAGGCGATCCTGTTAGTAAATGAGCGCAGATACCCGAATCGCATAGTAAATGCTTTAAAGCATAGTTTAGCCTTTCTTCCTATGAAAGAGGAATTAATCACTGCTTTCCGCTATGGCAGCAGCCCTGGGCAAGAAGCACTCTTAATGAAAGAGTTAGGGGATCTCCTCAGTATTACGACTTCAAGTACTACGAATAGAATATTTTTCCCACTATCCGTGTGGCGCTTCTTATGGAGCTCGAAACCCAATGACTTCCAGTGGTCATTTTCTGGTGTCCACATGCACCATCTTTTCACGCGGTTGGTTATGACGAAAAGATTGCAATATAGAATTCGAACTCATCGTCCGAGTGAAGAGATGAATCAGATAATCTTTCACGCCACCTTTGGAATCGATGACTTAGGAGTGTTATCACAGATAACAAATTGCGAGTCTTGGAAGATTCGTAGTGAGATCTCAACAAACTTGAGAGCATTGAGAGCTTCTGCGCCATCCAAAACTTTCGAGCCTATTTACTTCCAAAAGGTAGCGAAGATGAAGTCGATCAAAACCCAGTGCAATATCGGAGCAATGCGCATTCCCCTTCCCGGCGTGTTCGCAGGTTTCAGACAAGTGAAAATTCCTAAAGAATTCATACATTACCTCAAGACCGGACAAACTGTGAAAACGTTTAGTAGCGACCCCATTTCCCTTCAGGCTGCCCTTAAAGAGTTTAAAGATGATTTGATCGAGGACTCGAAACATTACTCCTGTATAGAGTCATGGATGGATGCAACCCAAGATCAACTTCAACCTTTAACAGATTTTGTTCCGAAGCAAACCAGTTTCTGCTTCTATGGCAAATCCAATTTGTATATGAAATAATAGTTTATATTTAATTATAATTTTTGGTAGTTCATGTTTCATAAACTTTATGTTTATCTGTTTAAGTTCAAAAAGGATGTGAACTGTATTAAATAAATAAAATTTGATGTGAACATTGTTAATTATTTTTATCACCCACAAAGTACACAGAGCTCCTAAGCTAACTTTCATTAACTAATGTATGACCACATACCCATATTTACTACTGCTAATTATTTGTCTGTGACACAGATCAGGCTATAATTTATTCAATGTTTAACATTTTGATATAACTTTTGTTTCTGAGCCTACATTCACACATAGGAAATTAAGGACTATAAACTTTGCCAATTTAATTAGAAAAAAGTACTATCTATATTGTAACATCTAACTCGTTAATTGCACCTAGTTAATACGAATACGCGAACCAACTCCCACTCTAGTAGTTTCCTAATTGCTCGTGTCCCTTAACTGTGTTGGCAAGCCGGAAGTTTATCAATACGTATGTGAATTCTGCATAAGAGCAGATATACGTTACCCTAACGTTAATTACTATATAATATCACTCTTACCGTCAAGGTCAAACACAGTTTTTAATTGTTGCCCCAACCCTTCGACAAGGAAAGAGAGTGGACGCGTATCCCGAGTCGTGAAACTGCTACCATTTGCCACATAGTGTAACATAATGTTTACAATACATTTTTCCAACATAATAGGTAATAACATACACATAATAGGTTGGTATCAAAGGAAGGAAGTGAATAAAATTCAGTAAAGTTACATATAGGTACATTTAATAGGTATGATAAAACCAAAAAAAAATCATATTTATATTATAAAATACTAACTATATTTTATTATTCAACGAGTATATAAATAACAAATAAAATTTACTAGTAATTATAAAAAATCTTTATTTGTTGTGAAAATATTAAAATAATTAATCAATAACTACCATAATATTAAATAAATACTTAAATTAAAACTGTTTATTTGCTGGTATTAATAGTGATGTTTGACTATAGATCATTTTTGTTCACCATTTAAACCATTAGAGAAAAAATAGCCAAGTAGAAGCTTCCATGTGCCATTAATTGCAACTATTATTAAAACAAAAGCTTATTTGGCTAATTCATTTGAATCATCATCCAAATCAACCCCAAAATTGACTAACCGTGGAAACTTTTACTATCCCATTTCAAGTGCTGCTGAATTGACATCTCATCAATGATAAGAGAACAAAGTAATGGTTTATTTGAATTTTCTATACGTTTACTCAGAGTATTGTATGATTCAATTGTGAAATCAGGAGCTGCATTGATAGTTTGCAGCCATTTCCCAATAGTGCTTCTATGGGGCAAACATGTTTCAAATACTGTCCTGATATACTTGTAAGCTTTATAGGAGAGAAAAAATTTAAAGTCAATGTAAATTTTTGTAATTCAGGTAGGTATTTTTTATTTTTAGACATTGTTCTTTGTAACAATTGCTTATTTACACTACTTACATTTTCTAATAAAATGGCTTTTTCATTATCAATCAAATTCTTATTTTTCAAACTGGTTATTAATTGTTTAAGGGAAACAACTTTTCTTTTTAGCCTGTTTATAGATTGTTTCAATACCTACCCTAATTTTTCTAGTCTTCTCTTGACTTCTAATAGTTTCTTGAAGTAACTTTCAGTATTTTTAACCAGAACAGTCAGCTGTTGGGTTTAATGACTGTGTTGAGGCAGTAGAAGGAGCGGGTCTTGTACTCTGAATATATTCAAACGGTGCTCTCTTTTTTGCCTAGAAACAACAATATTTTTATATAAATATTTCTAATTAATAAAAATTTAAATTATGTTTTACTTAGAACTGCCAAGGTGTTTTATTGTTATTAGTTATGTAAGTACATACCTTCCTGAGTTGCAGGTATGTGGGCAACTGATGGAAAATTGTTGGAACAGCAAATGTACTCTTGAATTTACATCAGTTTTATATAACCAACATTCCTCAAAGTGTTTTGAGCAAACCCTATCATTTTTAGTTGGTTCCCAAATACTTAATTTTGGTGTTACCTATCCATAATTTGCATTTTTCTACATCTGTAGGAAAGCTGTAACAAAAAATAAAAAGTCCATAAAATACCTACATGTTTTCCCAGTGAAAATTCCCCTATTTTACAGTGACAATAATTCGTTTTTCGTTTCGAGTTAGTCCTTTTTGCATGAATTTCTTATTGAAATGAATAGCTAGATTTAGTTTTGAGAAACTTAAAAATTGCTTAACTACGCCATTGGTATAATGGCTGTTTTGAAGCAAGAAAATATATTATATATGCAGATTTAGAATGAATATTATTAAACCGCGTTATCCAAACACTATAGTTAGATGAATTAAAGACTGAATAATTACATACTTAGGTTATCTTCCAGTTTAACCATCCGCTAAAAATTCTCTGCGCATGTACAAAAATATTCGAAATTTACAGCGGGAGAGCCGCACAGTGTTGTCAGTTCAAACATTTTTTCCTGAAAGCGAATAGTTTAGTTTTGATTTAGTAAATTTGATTATAAAAAAACGCACGTTAATAAGGAGCGTTACTGCTAAAATTCATAAGTAATAATTAAGATGCTAAGAACAGCAGTTGAAAATATGAATAATAACGTAGGTAGGTACTTCCCTTCGTTATTTCGAATTAAATATATTGTAATATGCGAATATAAAAATCTCACGTTTTCATGGTATTCTGTGATTTTAATTTATTATGGTTTTAAATTAATGAAAAATATAAACTACCACAATAAATGCAGTAGAAACTATAAGGAAAAACATTTTAAATAATGCATATTATATTAAAATTAAATAATATATAATTAAAATATTATATTGTCTTCTGATTTATTTAAGGCATATTATGTTTACATGCATATAAAATTTAAATCCAAAATCAACCCTATAATTGAATCTTCTTTTTATAATAAATTAACTTTATCTGCAAAATGTACATACTGTACGTTCAACATGCATTATTTCATAGATTTACTTAACTCGATTACATAACTTAAGTTACGCAATCTGTTAAATAATGTCTATAATTTTCGTCTTTCCAATGTTTATTCACTCACTTTATTTATTCATAAATATGTGGCAACGCAGCTCGAGATTTAAAGTTTGCCGCTCCTTATCAACCAATAAAGTTATCCTTGATACTTCAAATTTTGTACATGCGCAGAGAATTTTTAGCGGATGGTTAAACTGGAAGATAACCCATACTTAAATATAATTACTCAGAGATAACTCTTTAATCATTTAAAATAAGAAAAATCTACAAAGGTCATTGTATACAATCGTTTGTTTACCTGTGAAATGAAATTGCTATCTCCTTTTTCTCGCTGCGACTTCGGCATCCGTAAGCACAACAATTCACAATTATTCAGTTCAAAAATAATTCACAATCTCAATAATGTTCACTTAAAAATTCACAAATGAGTCACACGCTGTATTTGCTTTGTTTGCCACATAAAAACATAGAACTTGAGATGATTTGTGACATAGAATAAGGTTTAATAAAAAATGGCGTCTACTAAAAATGTGTCACAGAACGCAAGCTCAAAATAAAGCGAACTTCGCTTTATTTTGAGTAGTTATTTTTTGTATTTAATTATGGTTTTGAGTTAAAAAAGTGTCTTCAAAATGTACGTATCGGAAAAAATACACACAAAAGGTTATTTTGCACAGTGTAATAGTATTTATTATTGACCTTCAGGAATTATTTTTTCAGTTTTACCATTTTTTGGGGTACATTAATGTATAAAGCCCGTTTGTAATTATCAATGATTAATTACAAGTTTTAGTCAATTTTTTAGGATCCTAAATAATTGATAAATACATACACATTTTGTGTCAATTTTTTTGTCAATTTTCAAATCATCAAAACTTGTCCTATTTCTCTTCAATTTTAATTGACGTGATATATTTATAGAACCGGTCCTATTTTCTATCAATTAATTGACAGATTAGAGCAAAAATATAGGGTAATTTATACTTCAATGTTGTTTATTTTTGCAGAAATTGGTGTAACTGATTCTGTAACATAACATAACCTCTTAGTTCTTGTTATTTGAATAGAATAGAAAGTTAATTCATTATTTGTTACTTGTGTGTACATAAGCTAAGAATCGTAAAGTAATTTGTAACCTGCCAAAATAAATACATGCATGAATAGTAAATTATGTACATTTAAAACGACTTCTATGTACCAATCTGCTGCTTACAGAGATAGTTTCTTACATCAGAGATTCCTCTTTTTCTATATCATTTTTAACCAAGCAAATTAAAAACTTAAATTGATCCTCTGATACGCGTAAAAAATTTTTATAAGAATCTGGATCTTGTACTGCCAGTTCTTCATTGAGCATTTTAAGAGTACTCAAGCCTTTTTCAATCCTTCTTTTTAACCAAGGCTTTCATATTACTCTGCTCTTGTTTGTAGCTTTTCTCTTTCTTGCAGTATTAATTATCACTATATTTATAACAGCTGCTGCTGTTAGTAATAGAAATTCAGCATCCATCTTTATAAATAGTTCACCATAAAGTTAGAAATAATAGCATTAACAATAGCACAGTACACACAAAGTAACTTAGCTTAAAGTTAGCTTAAAAGTTAAAGAGGCTCCCGCCTACTGCAGTGCGCATGATCACATCCTAAATAAATTATTAAAACTTTGAGCATTGCATACATTTGATTTTATTGTTTTAATGTTTATGGTCCTGAATTTAGGATCCTAAAAAATTGACTAAAACTTGAAATGAATAATTGATAATTACAAACGGGCTTAAGTAAAAAATTGTCATATAAGTTTAACGGCCGTTTGCACCGACTTTTTTTTAAGGGACAATTAAACTAACGGTCCTTTAAAGTACTCTTAACGGTTTTTGTTCATTGCACCAACTTTAAGGGACCCTTAAACATCGATTAAAGCATTTGGAACTTAAGTAACCATTAAAATTAAAGGTCAATTAGTTAAATGTCCCTTAAAAAAAAGTCGGTGCAAACGGCCGTTAATTATCTATTTGATTCGATATTTTCGATACGATATTAACAATATCGATACAAAAACATACGATATATATCATGTATCGATACAATGAGATATCGATACAAGCGAAGTGCGGTATCCATAATGCTTTCCCTTAGACAAGGAAAGAGAGAGGACTGCGCATTGGAATCAATTTATGTAACCCATTTACCACCAAACTAATGGCGGACAATATTGACATAGGCGTATCATACGATTTTTCTTATACGATTATTAAATAATCATTTTCATTATTTCGTATTACAAATCTAATTTAAAAAAGTCTTTAAATATGTACTGCTCCAAAAAAAAACAACAATCATTTTAAAACATATTTATTTAATAAATATTACAATTTTAATCTATTTTATCTATTTTAAATATATGTTTTTGTTCCACGCCATTGCAAAACTATTACATCTATGAGAAAATATTAACAATTAATTGAAAAATAATTTTTAAAACTGAATGAAAACAGTTTTCAAAATGTATGTACTATTAATTTAAGTTATCATACATAACATATGTGATTTAGTTAAACATCTATTACCTGAAAGCTGTAATATTAATAAAAATAAATTTCAAGGAAATAGTTTTAAAATACTTTTTACCTATGAAATGAAATTCCTTCTTCTTTTTTAGCACTCTGACTGTTGTACTTATAAACTGCATAATTAACCATTTTAAAATGTCTATTCAGGTAATTAAAAAAGGTGAAAATTAATAAAAAAAACTAAAAAAATACAATTCGACGTTCCAAATTCGTTTACCACCAAACGTTTGAAACTTGGCTTCACTCACACGCATAAGGTTTTCATTGCCATGCGCTGTCCTCTCTCTTTCCTACCGATGATTTCAACCAACGATAACAAACTTCGTATGCACCAACATTATAGCAATTTATTGACATTTTATAGCAATCCGGTTCGTGAACCAACAGTGTAGCCACTATACACTACACTATTGATGTTCTGTATAGCCACTACAATTATAAAATTTTGTTTTATTTCTTAAAAATGGCGAGTGAACGTGTGGTGGTGCATTTTTCAGAAAAAGAAAGGGTAGAAATTATTGAAGAAAAGTTAAATTATGTGCAAACCGCCTTGATAATCCCATTGCTTTTGCTTTTGTTAAACGATAACGTTGCTTAAATTCAAGTTCTAAATAATTATTATACAAATCTACTCTCTGTCTTATATGCCGAATTGCTGGTAACGCATTTATAATTTCGATATCATCAGAAGAAGAAGTAGAAGATAAATCCATTTTTTCTGAAATTTAAATTACTTTTAATATACCTGCAATGTAAAACGTAATTTTATACACTACCAGAAGAGCTGCAAAATATTGCTGTATTTACTATGACCAATAATCAAAAATAATTAACCCTAGGTTAGTGGTTTGTGCCAATAATACCATTAAATACTATTTATCTAGGAGATATAAATACCATATAAAAACATTAATTTAAGAAATACATAGAACATATATTTACAATATCCACAGATCATATAACTACTAAAAAAATAAGACAATATCAATTAAATTGAGGTTATGAAACGTCGATTAAATTTGTAACCAGCCGAATATGGGCGATCCGAACCAACGGTTGGATTTAACCACTAATTGGGTTGGTGCATATCAAATTTGCAGTTTTTGACGGTTGAACCGTGGGTTGAATTGGAACCAACTGTTGGTTCATATGGGCCTAAGTGCTTTCCAGATGCTAAGGCTGCGGTTACAGACAGTGGATGCAGCAGTGGGGTTATGCTGTGGATGCGTACTCTAACGACCATCGAGTCGGACGTATTCGTGCGTAGTCGGACTACCGAAAGAAACACCTGCTGACAAATGGAATCGGTTATATTCGATGAGGAATAATCGTCAGTGTATGCGCGTATATGCACGAGCGATTTTGATATTATAAAATTACAATAAGTGTTCAAAATGAGTACCATTCACTTTCATACAATGGTATAATCTATTTTGTCTCTCTGACATTGCTTAATACGGCTGGATTTAATCGTCGACATTCATTTTCTATTCCCTCTCGTAAATCATCCAGAGATTCTGGTTGGGTAGCATAAACTTTTGTTTTTAAATACCCCCATAAAAAGAGGTCTAGGGGTGTTAAATCCGGTGACCTAGGTGGCCTAACCTAACCTAACTACAATTATTATTTTGGTAGTATAATTCTTTCTTGCAAAGAGTAAACCATTTCAGCGAAACAAAATAAATAATGTATCAAAGTACACGAACAATAGTGACTACAAATTCTAGTTGACAATGTAAAACTTTAATAAAAAGTAGAGTTTTTTGTTGTTTAGATTTTTGAAGTAGAATAAATAACACAGTTAAAAAGTTTAAAGAGTTTGAACTGTTTTACAACCCATTTTATTACAGGCAAATAAGGTGAAAGTAAAAAATAAGTAAAATTTGTGCTATTAAAAGAAAAATTGTTTATCTCATAAACTAACCACTTTAACCTACAAGTATTATACATTTTTGAAATCAGCTCAAAGAGGAGTATCCAAATTTTACATAAAAAATATGAGAAGTAATTTAAAAAAAGGGATGCTGCTAGGGGTGAGGGGGTGGCTTATATATATAATTATATATTTGAAGTACCTAATCTTTTTATTTAAAAAAATTATTGAAGTTGGGTTTTATATAGGTAATATATTCTTGAGTTTTGAAATATTAGTTTCATTAATTTATAAGTAGTTATATTTATATTAGTGATATCAACAATTTTTTTAAAGAAATAATTTTTTATAATCCAGTATTACAATACCTAAAACAACTTCAATAATTATTTATCCCAAAGGATTTTTGTACAACGGGTATTCAATAGCTAGATTTAAATATTGCCGCTTTAATTTAGTTTTTCCCCCACCACTTAGATGGCGCAATAACAAAGTCCGAATTTTCAACGTTGTTTGTTGTCCAAAAGGGGGTCGATTCTCGAGTGTGTGCGCCTGAAAAAGTATACTTTTTATAAACAAATTTTGATGCCACACTCTCCCAGTCCATTCTTGAACCATGTTCTTATAATTGTATACGTTTAGAAAAAGTATACTTTTTCAGGCGCACACACTCGAAAATCGATCACCTACTACTTCAAATCAGTACTCAGTAGGTTGGACGAGGAACTAAAGTTTAGGTACATGCAGATGGACTTCTGTTTTCCTCACTTAACAACAAACTTTAAATACGACGTCATTATAGAGCAATTTTTTTATAATATTTGATTGGAAACCATTTTAATTTTTGTAGTACCTACTTATTCAACCTGCTTTCCCCTGAGTTTACTTATTTTCGAAATACGAAACATATTTATTTTTTTAAAATAGAATAATCTGACAATTACTTAATTAGGGGTGGAGACTTAGAGCTACAGGCAAACAATCCAATTAATGAATTAGTTATTTTTCTTTATATCTTAAATATAGAGGTATAGTGTAAGTGAAAATATGGTTAAAAGTTTAGTTACACATTACAGTCACTCAGTAAGGGTTGAGTATTTTAGAAAGCGTTTTAATTACTGGAATGACCCTCAATACTCTCAATTTGTATTATCTAATTTTTGTCATGAATGGTTGACATTAAAAATGCTACTGTTACATACCTTATAAAAGGGTGTGGTATGATAATAATAAACTATATATACTGAGCAATTGTGTACTTCCTTCAATTTAGCAACATGTTTGTAAAACTGGTAAGTAAAAAATATATATACAGCTTTACATTTATTATTTAATTTGATTAACAAATATTAAAAATTATTGATATATTATATTCATATGATTATAATATTAAATATATTAATTTTAATTGCTTGGTTTTTGTTGGGGATGCTGCATGGTTGATATATCATTTTTAAAATCACACATTTTCTAATACTCAAATCAAAGGAGTGATTTAGAAAATTAATTGACGTTTTATGAATTTATTCAGTGCATACAAGACATCGATACAGTGTGTAAAAGCCAAATGGAATCAATCCATTATCTTGATTATTGTACATATTTATAAAAAATCCCGAAACACGTCAAATTTAAATTGACATTCTTTAAAATTTACATTTGATACCTATCTTCAACCCCCTTTGATTGACAGTTACAACCCCCAGTTTTTTAAATGAATTTATTCTATTTGACTTTACCACACTGTATATTCATAAAGGCCAGAAATATTTAACTCAATTTTGCTCCAGAAATTTTGGGAACTATATTCTTTTTTTGTAACGTAGGCCTTATTAGCTAGCTGTATCTCTGTCGTTATATCAGCCTGGAATGGTCCTTTGGCTGGTGGTCAGCCTGCACATCTTTATCCCGCAGGAGTAAGTCCTCAAGCATGTCCGAATTTCCCTAACTGCAATAATCCCGCCATAGCTGCTAATCCCAATGCTCCTGCTCAACAGTGGGGGGCCCAACCACAGCCACAATGGAACCAACAGCAAAACCAATGGAACCAACAATCTAATCAATGGAACCAGGTAAAAATTATTAACAAATTTTTACATGTATAATATAGATTGATTTATATTTAGTAGTAATAAAACTCAAAGTCAACCCACAGTATGTAATTTAATGAAATGTTATAGTAGCGACATGTTTCGGTCACAAGACCATCTTCAGGCTTTAAGAAAAGAACACAATATGTCAGAGAAATGAAATACAAAGTCAAATATATAAAAGACAAATATAACATGTATAAAAGTCAGATCATATAAGATAAATCTAACAAGAAATAGAAAATGATAGTTTTATAACAGTCAATCTAGTTTATAAAATATATAGAACAAACAAAATCAATGTGAAAACATAAAAATATCTTATAATGTATAATACAATATGGACCCTCCACCTCTATGTGCAGACTGCAGTGTTTAAACAAATTGTAACAGATATTGTGAATAAGAAAAAGGGAGTATTTTAAGTTAGAGTAATAAAATAGGTTGAAAAAGGTAGTTTAAAAATAGTTTAAATTATTAGAACAAACTGTATGGAAGTTTGATGTGTGAAAATAAGAAAAACTGGCGTAAAGAAGTAAAAATTTCAGAATGAAACCAGGTATCAACATTCTATAGAAAGGCCTGTAAAGAGTTCTCCAAAATAAGGAGATCGATCTCCAAGACCACATCAGGAACTGGCCTGGTTTAATAGCGGGGTTAGAAGAAGAAACAATGTGGAGAGATCCCCTAGACGAGGGGTTCAATCTCCAAAACCATTGGTCGATATTACTACTATTCGTACTATCCACATTTGAGTTATGGATAACCTCTACAATTTGATTTATATTTGTTGATAAATTACCAAATAACTTTTGACTGTTAAGGTTCTTCTGAAAAGTGTAGTTCTTTGTCACGGGTATGAGGACAGGCATATTAGGAAACCAATCAAATTTTGGCCGACGTTTCGACCTCATAAAAGTTTTGGAACTTTCTTCTCTTGACTATCATGTCACTTTGTTGACTCTGTAATTTCTGAAACTGTATTTTGTTTTATTACCTTTTTGCAAAATTTATATTTGTATTATGTATCGTTGCCACTACTTTCTTTTGTAGCCCTGAAGATGTCGAAATTAATCGACGAAACGTCTGCCAAAATTTGATTGGTTTCTTTATGTGCCTGTCCTCATACCTGTGAAAAAGAATTAGGTACCAAATAACTATTTTAAAATGTTAAACTGAAACTGTAGACAGTTGTCACATGGTAAAACGTTTAAAATTTAAATATTAACAACAAAATTCTTTGTGTAATTTATTAATATTAGTGTCAGCACAAATGATAATTGCGTTTTTTTTGTATAAAAAATAGGTGTTGGACTTTCTGTTCTTTACTCCTATTTCTAGCTCACCTTGAGTTACGATAGATTTTTTTATTAAGAACATATGAAAGTTAATATTTTAGATCTCTATTGAATGTTAAAATTTATCAGATTTAAATCAAAATTGCTTACTTCCTGCTTTGATAAACTATATTAGAATGGTTAACATTTTTCAAAATAAAGTAGTCCAAAGCAATTGAAAGGGTATTTTATAAATAATAAATGAATGAAGTAAACGTTTATACAGAGTGTAAAAAAGTTGAAATTGATAGTTTAAAAGTATACAGGGTGAGTCATAACTATTGGGACATAAACTAAGGACAGGTTATTTGGACCAAAATATGGCTATTGGGCCAAATATGCCTTAATATAATGTTGCTGAGAAAAAAGATACAGTGTTAAAGTTAATTTTTGTTTTTCGTTTTTTGCTAATAGTTTCCCTGTATATTTATAAATTGATATCAAAATTGGCACAGAGGCATAATCTTAGACAAGAAATAGTATTTTATTTACAATTTTACGTTTTGTCATAGAGGGCGCCAGGTGGATCATTCCTAATGATCAAATTGAGTCTAAACTTTTTCTGATGAAATTTTTTAGTAATTTTTATTAGAAAATATGACGTAAACATCATTTTTACGTAACATTGGTACTCTTGTTTAAACATGATAATTTCAACCGTTTTCGATAAAAACGCAGTCGAACTGCTTAGATTCTTAAAAAAGGATTTCAAATATTAATTCATTTGTGAAAAGTATGCTTTGGACTGTCAGATACAGTTGACAGAAGCAAACATGAACCCTGGGTTGGCGTGTCCTTGTCGCTGTAGTTGTATTTTCATCTCACTTATGCAGCCACTAAAATTGATATTATCGTTAACATTGGCTCGTGATTGGCTGATTGTGATAACCTTGAAATTAGTTGGCATATTTTCCGCGGACCATGTTTGCTTCTGTCGACTGTAATTGTTGTTGGTAAATGTCATTTGTTCAGAGTAAATTATTTTTGATGTGAAATATGATTTGCGTATACGCACAAGAAAATTTTTGCGGTCGCTCGGCAGCCAGAAGGTATGGAATGTTATACGCAAACAGAAGGCAACCAATCACAAAACTTTTTCAAGATTATATCGTAGTTTAGGTGAAACTGGGTCATTTCACACTAAAAATCGGGGTGGTCGACCGAAACAAATCACACCTAATCAAGAAGATGAACTTTTTGTTCGAGTAGATGAAAATCCTGAAATAAGTTCACGACATCTATCAGCAGCAACAGGAGTAAGTCGGTCGTCTATAATTAGAATTCTAAAAAAAGAGAACCTCCATCCTTATCACTTCACTTCTGTTCAAAATTTACTTCCAACAGATCTTCCACGACGGTTACAGTTTTGCCAACGTATTCTGAATAAACATCGCAATGACAGACACTTTATTAAGAATATTATGTTTACCGACGAAGCAACTTTTACCAGACGAGGGGTTTTTAATTGGGGAAATAGTCATTATTGGGAAGAAGAAAACCCGCATGCTATTAAAGCTAGACATTTTCAGCAAGAGTTTAAATTGATTATTTGGTACATTATAGGCGACCAACTACTAGAACCTTATGTTCTTCCTCCGAATTTAAATGGAGATTCTTATTTATTTTTTTTGAAAAATACTCTTAGTGATATTTTAGATGATCTGTCTTTGGATGTAAGAAGGAAAATGTGGTTTATGCAGAATGGAGCGCCACCTCATTTTTCATTAGCTGTTAGAAATCATCTGAATGACGTACCTATTTCCTCAACGATGGATTGGCAGAGGCAGTGATTTTCAATGGCCACCAAGAAGTCCTGAGTACAACCCGTTAGATTTTTATTTTTGGGGACATATGTAGTCCTTAGTTTATGCCAATGAAATTAATACACGAGACGAACTTTGGAGATACATTCAAAATGCAGCTAATCTTATAAGGGGACAGAATAACATTTTTTTAACGTCCGAAAATCCTTTATAAAAAGAATTAGAAAAGGCATAGAAATCGGAGGAGACCATGTAGAACATTTAGTTTGAGTTTTGGTAAGTTCTTTTAAGTTAAAGTGTGTTTAGTTTTGATTTATCGTCAAAAGGGAAACCTTACGTTAGTTGCAACTTTGTTTATTAGTTTGGTATTTGATAGTGGAATTGCAAATAAAATACTATTTCTTGTCTAAGATTATGCCTCTGTGCCAATTTTGATATCAATTTATAAATATACAGGGAAACTATTAGCAAAAAACGAAAAACAAAAATTAACTTTAATACCCTGTATCTTTTTTCTCAGCAACATTATATAAAGGCATATTTGGCCCAATAGCCATATTTTGGTCCAAATAACCTGTCCTTAGTCTATGTCCCAATAGTTATGACTCACCCTGTATATTAACTAAATAAATGGTTTATGTAGGGTTATAATCAAGCCCCACAGCAGCAATGGGGAAACGACGCTCAGTCTAGATTAAACAAAGGAGAATATATCGGAGATGGCGATTACCGAGGTGAAGGCTTAGTGGAAGCTCTTGCTCCAGGTTATGGTAAGTAATATCTGAATTATTTGAGACGGAAATAGCGTGTGTGTTAGTATTCTTAACATTTAAACGACTTGAATTTTGTCTTTGCAGAAAACCAAAACTTAATCAACCAATGGGATAATCCAAATCAAGGTGCTCCTAACCAATGGAACGGAGCAGTCCCACAAAACGCTCATCAAGCACATGGTGTAGGTCAAATTCCAGCTGGTGTAGATGCACATTCATGCCCTAAGTATCCTTTCTGTTCGTAAATGAACTTGATGGTAACCAGTTTAGAGACGTGTTGCTATTTGATCAAAACTATTTTACTATTTTAATTTTCAAGTTAATGATTACCCGACAAAATTTACAATTTTTGTAACATTAAAAATATTGTGATTATTGTGAATAAAAATTTTCGTTGTTAAAACGTTGTTTCCTTTCTTTTGTATAGTAGTTTTCACAGTAAATGGTATTGACTGAAGGATTATAATAAAACCAATTAGAAATTGTAAAATGCACATCATAAATGTAAAAGTACCTGATTCAGGTAATTTTGTTTCTCAGAGAGGGATTGTAGAGGATTACAGTTTACACTTCCTGTTCATTTTATTGTTTGTATTTCATTGGAAGTGTTCACTTGTGTTACGGCGTGCAATAATTTTATAACATTTATTTGTTATTACAGACATTAATAGCAAAGATTTTATACCCCAACTTACAGAATAGGCACTATGTGGCGTCCGTGGATAAAAAGTAATAGTGCTTCTTCCAGTGATTCGTTAAAGAAGAATCACTTATTTTGTGACGCGAAAATCATTATAAAAAATTTGTATAGGATATAACGCGGGTGCTGCAGCAAGAGTAACCAGTGATTTGACGAAGGTGGCCTCTTACTTCAGTTAGACGAATTGTTGAAAATTCTATGGAATCAAGAAAAAAGCGTAAAGATTCCGGTGTCACAAAAAGTCTAGACGACTGGGAAAAATATTTGATAAGGCGGAAAATCTACTGTATGTACGATGAGCTGCGTGTCCCTACAATCAAAAGTCTGAAACAGCGGCTCATCAATGACGAAACTCACATCAACTGTGGCCTCACTACTATTTGGCGAGCTCTGTCTGCAATGGGCTTTAAATATCGCAAAATTGACAAGAGACAAGTAATAATGGAATCCACACGTTTAATAAACTGGCGTTCTGAATATATAACGTCAATAAGAAAATACCGTTCGAAAATCGGCCAATACTCTACCTCGACGAGACGTGGTTTGACACGCATGACACCCCTTCCAAAGGATGGTCTGATTCCTCTGATAAGTGTAAAACAAAAGCACCATCAAATAAAGTGAAGAGAATCACAATATTACACGCAGGATCAGAAAATGGTTGGATCCCAAACGCTGTGTGGCTTTCTGCCAAAAATATTAAGGACTCTTGTGTTGATTATCACGAAGATATGACAGCAGAGCTTTTTGAAGAATGGTTTAAAAATTGTCTGTTACCCAACATTCCGCCAAACAGCGTTATAGTAATGGACAACGCAAGCTATCATAGTCGACAATTGCAAAAAAATCCTGGTTCAAAGAATACGAAATTGGAGATTCAAAACTTCATGGCTGCAAATGACAAATATTTTGAGGAAAATTATACAAAAAAAGAACTTTTACAAGTGCTGCAGTCATTTTCTTTAAAAAAAACGTATTTTTGTAGTACAATGGGACATACAGTGTGTTACGACTACCTCCCTACTCATGCGTGTTCAATTCCATAGAGCTTATGTGGCACCAACTTAAATCGAGTGTGCGCGGAAAAAATACTTTTCCGACTTTAAGTGGTAGTGTGGTAGAATTAATTAGGCACTGTATAAATGACATTCCTACCGAGAGTTGGAAAAGCAATATGACTGGAACCCAATAATCTATTATACTAAAGTTTATTCTAGATGGAATATGATTAATTTTAATTTTGGTGGAAATGGCAATTTGTAAATTTGATTTCCCCTTTTTTCATTGTAACTCAATCACGTGCCAAAGACTATTCACACAATTTAAGGAGCACTATAAAAAAGGTTCTTTTTGTCATATGGATAAAATGTGTCCGTTGTACGCTAGATGGTATTGAATACATCTTTCCGATTATATCACTTTTATAGAATTATTCTTGATTATGTAAAAATATTCGCAACAGCTGTAAATTTAACGTCGATGTTAAATCAAATTTAACAGCGCGGTTAAAAATCGTATTCTGAACAATCCGATGTACAAGTTATTGATAACGCTAACTTCACTTATATTCTTTAGGTTATTATAAATTGCCGACGTTTTAGGTTATCGTTAATCGTTATATTTATTGAATGATATTTGAAGCGTGCATTTCCATAACGTTGTAAGTGCCAAAATGATTCAGATGGGTTTTTCTCGAGAAATCAGTTGTAAGTGCCATGTTTTATGACCTGAAATTTGTTTGCGCGTATATTCCTAGCCGAAGGCGGGAAAAGTGGGGATAAACGGGCTCTGCAAGTCATAACGTTGTAAGTACCGTAGTGCAACTCTATTCACTAGTAACAACGTGGTTAGTTCATCGATTATTTTTATGTGCAGACGTGACTTAGTTGGTGCCGTTAAAATAAAATAATTACGTTACAATTAAAAGCTGACATGGATGAAACCGGTGCCCTAAAGAAATGTTCTAAAAAGAGACGCCGATGTGTAGAGAGTTGGCAAAAGAATGCAACAAAAAAAAGAGGAATTCTGGAGAAGCATATGTTTCTCGAGGCTCTAAGAAAGCGGTTCCAGAGAAAATTCCCCCATCTCAGGTAAATTAATATAGGGCAATTTCTTGGGCTTTATTTTTAATTTTGCTGTATTGCTTTAGGTGACATGCAAGTGTTCATGGGCATGCCGATCCATAACTTTAACATACCGTGTTGAGTTGTTCAAGGAATTTTACAAAATGTCCGATTACAGTAAGCAGCAAGGTTATCTTCAAAGCCTTATTCATCCTCAACTAATCAAAAGGAGACGGCATGGAAAGTATGACCATCCCTCTGAAAGTAGGAGGAGTCACTCTTTTAGTTACTGTTTATTAATGCCTGGAGGTTCAGACGTAAGGGTATGCCTTAAAACATTTTGCAATACGTTTGGCATAACTCCCAGAAAGAGTGCAACTTTTGGGAGAAAAAATTCTTGCTGGTAAAATGGACGTGTCGGAAAGACGAGGAGGTGTGCGACATACCTTTACCAAAACGGACTGGACTAACAAAATTATGGAACATATTGCCAGTTTTCCCACATATGAGAGCCACTATGCAAGAATGAAAACCCCGGATAAGCTCTTCTTGTCACCAGATTTAAACGTAAGCAGAATGTATCGTGCTTTTTGGAGAAATACTGTGCTGAATACCAGCCACCTAACAAACCACCTGTGACTCGGCAATGGTATAACGAAATTTTTATATCAAAATTTAACTTATCTTTTGCTAGGCCCAAAGTAGACACATGTTCTACATGTGACAGATTGGCTGTTAAAATAAAATTGGGAGACGGGGCTGCTGTTGGAGAACAAGAACTTCACCATCGGCAGGCAGAGGCTGCTACTAAGGCAATGTCAAGTGACACAAAAATGCAAATGCATCTGATTGCTATGTTATTGCGTTCGATATGCAGCAGCAAATGTACATTCCTCAATTAACACACTCAGAAATGTACTATTCACAACAGCTTGCAGTATGTAACTTAGGAATCCACGATTCTGTCATAGGAAAGGGATTCATGTGTTTGTGGACAGAAGACTTTGGAGGAAGGGGTTCACTGGAAATTAGCTCCTGCTTATACACTTACCTTACTGAAGAAATTAACAGTCGCGAAAAGAGAAAGCTCATCTTGTGGTCCGATAATTGCGGGGGACAAAATAAAAACCAGTTCAATCTTGCTATGTACCTGACCCTGCTAGCAAACGATGTTTTTGATGAAATCGTTCACAAATTTCCTGTAAAAGGACACACCTTCCTTAGTTGCGATAGAGATTTCGCGATTATAGAGAAACGCAAGAAAGTGTGCAAGGCTTATACCCTAATGGATATTGTTCGCATTATCACTAGTGCGGCTCAGAAAAATCCATTCGTATGCAGGGTGGTTGAGGACTTTTATGATTTTAAAACCATTGCTTATGACAGACTTAACACGAAGAAACTAGGAATTTCATCAGCTACGCAGCTTCGTCTTACAAAGGAGAATTTTGGTGTGGTGATGATGGCTAAAAAATTTGGCGAGTTTCCTGTATGGAATGAGATAAACATACTCAAATCTGGAGTTACATTACAAGATTTTAAGAACATACACCTCCCAAAAACTAGAAGTCATATTGATATTCCAGAAAAAAAGAAATCTGATATTGAAAAAATGCTTCCATATCTTCACGGTGAGGCTAAGCTGTACTTTGAGAAGAAATTAAGACATGCGGATCAAATCCCTACTGCAGAAAATACCAGTTAAAAAGTTGGCACATACAACGTTTTTACTTGCAACTCTGTTGGCACATACAACGTTGTGGAATTATAACTTAAGTTTATATTGTTTTTTCAAGTACCTACCGCTCATTATGGCTTTAAGGCGTGTTATTATTACATAATATCCTGAAAGCTATTTGCTTTTAATTTGTGAAAGTTCAAATAAAAACTGTTTTCATACAAATATGTTTTTTCTTCCTCCTGAAAAGTTTGTAATTTGGCACCTACAACGTTATGGAAATGCACGCTTCATTTGTTAGTATTAGTTTTATATATTTATTTTTATCATTATTGTTTTAAATCTTAAAAGCACAAAGTATAGACAAACCTTAACCTTATTGTTAATTTATATATAAATATAGATACCTATGTAATATAGATATCTATAATTTAGATAATTCCTTCAATACAAAAAAAGGTAAGGCGTTTGCATTTCCTGGATTTTTTGCATGTGGTTCTAGGTAATGAATTAATTCCCCAACAATTTCTTTATTTAGCCTGCAATAGTCCATGAATGACATGTATTCGCATATAATTTAAAAAAAAATATCTCAAATTATAACCTCAAATTTGACACTTTTTTGCTTCTATAATACACAAATACACTTCGGTAATCTGGCTCATGTAAACCGTATGCCAAGAATGGGATGATATTGTTCATTTTGATTTATTTCTTGAAAAATTACAACTCTAATATCCTAACGTCGAATGTTTTGGTCGGCATTATTTTAACAGCGAAAATTTTACATACATCGATGTAAAATACAGTAAAGGGCGTACAGAATAGCATTTTCATAACATCTCTTGATTTTAAAAATTTACAGCGCTGTTACCGCTAACATTTTTGTACAGAATAATCCCATTTTAATTGGTTATTAGAGTGTAGTTGCCTACATTAAATTTTGAACTACCTATTCACATCTGCTTGCCAGGTGGCTATTACCAAATACCTAAGTAAGCAAGACTCTTCTGTGAGTTGAAAAAATATGGATTAAAATTCATTCAAATCAAAACAATCATGAAAACTTTTTAATATGCAAGTAATCATAGCCATGTTTCTTATTCTTCTTAAAAATACGGGAATAAAATACATACCAATATTTTACAAATTTTTTATTAAAAAAGTATTTATTTGATTTTATAAGCGAAACAATAATTTTGACGAGTAACCAAACATTTTAAATACATTGAGTCAATGTTAACATTCATTATATTTATCATCCGGTAGTATTTTTTACGAATTTATCTCCGTAAACATTTATAAAATGTCTTTTATCTTCAGTAAAGACTAACATTACGAACACAGCAAGTATCGACATTTATAGAAGTCAAAATATTAAAATAAAGTATTAACTATTAAATAAATTTAGTCAACATGTTGTCAACCTGGTTATCTAGCACGTCTAAGAGCAGAAGGGATAGTTGGGACATGAGCGAGCATCTACTCCAGCTGGAATTTGACCTACACCATGTGCTTGATGAGCGTTTTGTGGGACTCCTCCGTTCCATTGGTTAGGAGCACCTTGATTGGGGTTGTTCCATTGAGAAATCAAGTTTTGGTTTTCTACAACAAACAAACTTGCTTATATTTTATAATAATAATAATGTTGTTTCTATTGTTTTATAATGAATTAGTTATTTAACGCGGGAAAATTTGAAAATACTCACCATAACCTGGAGCAAGAGCTTCAACGAGACCTTCACCATGGTAATCTCCATCCCCAATGTATTCTCCTTTATTTAGTCTGGAGGTAGCGTCGTTTCCCCACTGTTGTGGTACAGGAGCGGGGTTGTATTGTCCCTAAAAATCAGGTTTAAGGGAAGAAAGAAAATACTATTGAATCAAAATAAGTAAATACATACCTGATTCCATTGGTTAGGTTGGGGGTTCCAGTTATTTTGTTGATTCCATTGATTTGGTTGAGCGTTCCATTGATTTGGTTGAGCGTTCCACTGAGGTTGAGCGTTCCATTGTGGTTGAGCTCCCCATTGGGCGGCTGGTGCTTGTGGGTCAGCAGCTACAGCGGGGTTATTACAGTTGGGGAAATTTGGACAGGCTTGTGGACTAACTCCAGCTGGGTAGAGATGTGCTGGCTGGCCACCAGCTAGGGGACCATTCCAGACAGCAGTAGCTACTGCTAAAGAACAAGCTAATAAGACCTGGAAAAATATTTATCATTTAAGTTTACCAACAAAAAGAAACTTTAATATTTTATTACGAATTTGTGTATTTCCTCAACTATATAAACAACTTTTTTCTTTCAGTTTAAGATTTATGTTATATTTTGAAAATTGTATTTAATTTAGCTGTCATTTTGAAAAACAAAGTACATAATTACATGTTAAATTGCTGGGTTGTGAGAAGATGAATTAATAATATCACTCTACTAGATAAAATATATGCAATTAAAATCAAAACGAAAAAATTGTGAAAAACTATTTATAAATTTAACATCATCCAATAAAATACATTTATAAATAATTTGTTGCATAACCACAGTTAAATTTCCAAAAATTTCCATGTCTTTGTGATTTGAATTTTGAGAAATAATATTTAAAATATGCACGTAATTTGTTTTAGACTAATTAAATCCAAAAAATGCGAACACTGTTGAAACTCAAGCCCACCCTTATAGTCCATTCCGTTAATAGCACACTATAAATCCAAAATCTATGGGCACTCACTGGTTTAACACAAAAAATTCACTGATGCACTGAACTGTTTTAAATTTTTAAAATCACTACTTACCAGTTTTACGAACATGTTGATAATTACGAGGAAAAATAGTGTGAAGGAAATTTTATTCTTCAGGTGTATATATACAAACATACCACACCCTTCTTTAAGAAATGTAACAGTTACAATATTTTTATTACCGATCCCACACATGATGGAAATGAATATAGATTAAAATATAGAGGGTGATTCAAAATTTTTCACAAAAAAAAACACATTTTTAGAACCCAATCTTTATTAAGGTGAATATAACTATGTGAGACTGAGTTTGACCCTCTTTCCTTACTTGGATACCAAGGGTAGGTGTATAGTATAACTAAAATAAGTTGCTGCAAAGGGTAGTACCGCCTATAGCGGCAAATTTTGCTTTGTCTGTTAGGAATGTTAGGAAGAAGTTGCTCTTGAAACCATTTTTTATATAAATCTGCAGTCATATTCTCATGATAGTCGACTGTACATTGCTTAATATTTTTCGCAGACAGTAGTAACGTATTTGGTATAAAACCGTTTTCACTTCCGGCTTGAAGAATTATTATACGCTTTCCTCTCGAACATGGTGCATTTAAACTACACTTTTGAGACTGATCTACCCAGCCATACTGAACAGTATCATGTGTGTCAAACCAAGTCTCATCTAGGTAAACTATATGCCTTTTTAATTCACGATACTTCGTTATTTTATCTAAATACTCTTCACGGAGTACAAAAATACGCCGCGATTCCATTATAACCATTCGTTTATCTAATTTCTTATACTTAAAAGCGCATTCTCAATAGTATACCGCTTAATAACCCGAGAAATAGTGTAAATAGAAATTTCAGTTAAGGTATTAATTCGCTTTATTATAACCGCATCTGATTTTTTATTATTTTCATTTTTCAAACACTGATACATATTTAAAATAACCCTCTGACAGTGAATGTGTAAATCTTAACGGGACAAATATGTTGTTTTAATGTCATTCTTTCTACTTTGAATCCTAGTAAACTAACTCACTCTGTATAACACTTTTAAATTGTTTTTAGCAATTATTATTGGAAAGACTATACCAGAAATTCGCAAGTTTATTTCACTCATGAAATTAGCACAAAACATGTGGTTGTTCGAAATATTTCAAGCTAACCCCCCAGTACATATTTGTCATATTTGTCATATTTGTCATATACATATTTGTCATATTAAAGCCGTCTCAAAATTATTTTAACCTGTCAAAGTGACGATTGTATTCTTAATATGATACAGACTTCCAGAAAGTAAGGGTTAACACAATTAATTTCTTAATTTAGATGCTACCAAAGGTTTGTTATAAGCGTTTATACAGCCGAAATGTAAACCTTTTTGTTTAACCAGTTGATAAACGCATAATGTTTTATAGACGAACTACAAACAACGTTATTATACGACTAGTATTGTATTTTTGTTATAGTTTGTTAGATTCGACGAATCTTACTGTAAAAGGGGTAAAACTTATGTTAAACTGGGTGGGACAAAACTGTATTCTAAGTAATTATTTAGCACATTATTTCCAAGGTTTTTTACTGCTTCATTGCCATGGTAAGCATTCAGCCATTAAAAAAAATGTCTTATAACTGATAAAAAAAATTGAAATACCTGCTATAGGTGAGGCTTTCCTTATTCTATCACATATATGAGACTGTGACCTTATTTTAGATTGGAATTTTTCTGTTATATTTATTTAAAATAGTGTGACCGCAATTGTCATAAAATATACATATAAATATCTGCTAATAACTGTTTATCTATAATAAAAGAAAACAATTACTTGTTAGTAAATATTTACTTTATTATTTTTATTTTTTATTAATTTAGACAACTTTTTAGACTTGTAGGCTGGAAAATAAACAAATAATGAATTATATTTTTATCAATGAATAACGGTGCTTGAAGATTACAATTATGGAAATTACCTAAGCGTTCGTACTAATATAATTATTGTTAAAGCGACCTATTTAGATTGCATAAATTAAACATTTTGTTTTACCTATTAGTCTTAATAGTTTACCTTGTAAAAGTATGATCGGTACACCTTCTTTAATATAGAATCGATAAATATACATATTTGGAGATGGCAGGAAAGAGGAAATAAAAGAGTCAAATACTAGGATCTTAAAACATTTTTAAATAGCCTTGTTAATAGTGTGAGTAAAATATTGAAAGAAGTCATTTGTATTATGTACACGCCACCGCAAGAATATAAACACAGTTATTGTTTTATAATATAACTGGCGAGATTGTAAACTGAACTAAATCATTTACAATTTAATGCATTATTTTCCGTTATTTTCCCTGATTGATTGGTTTTAGCCTTAGAAGAAAAAGAAACATATATTAATTTTGGGGAAAATTTGCGACGGAAGTCGGCCATCTTGAAGCTCCTTTTTTGACGCATTGTTTATGTTTACAGTATGCTGTCAAAGCAATATAAATGTCAAAATGAGCGCATAGGCGTATCATTTGGTTCTTATAAACTCAAAATGATTTACAACACTAAGGGCCGGTTTATTCACCTTTCAGTAAAGTGTTCGGTAGCGTTACTCTACCTTAGAACAAAAAGATCTTTTTGTTTTAAGGACTCTACTAATGAGTTCTATAGTTTTTTGACAGATGACATTTTACTCTGCATCAGCTGTGTGTCTTGTTTGATTTTTTCGAGATTTTAAATATTATTAGAAGTTTTTAGTTAAATCTGAGGGTTAACAAAAGCTGTTGCAGTGACGGAATCGGATTGTTTCTAAAAAAATTCATTATTTCCTAAATGTTTTTCTAACATAGTTTACAATAAAATACCTTTCAGATTGGTGTAAAAGTATTTCTTCTATGAAGGCTAAAGTTTGTTGAACCGATTTTTTTGTTAAACGAAATTATCCCAACTGTTTAAATTGTCCCATTGGTGAAATCTGTTTTGGCTATTATAAGGTCGGCGATCGTTAATATGGTCAAGAAAAAGATTTATTTCGTCAATAACATGCATTTTAAAACAATTAAGTAAAAACACAAAACACGCGAAAAACAATTTTAGGTTAGAATCTCCTCTGTAATTCCTTAATGACAGGTCCAATCGATCTGTAAGTTAAAGTCTTCAGTAGCTTATAATTAATGAAAACTTGGCGTTACTAGGAGATGAATAAACACTTACGGACGACAATCTTCTCAGTAACGCTACGGAACACTTTACTGAAAGGTGAATAAACCGGCCCTTATTGTATTTACAAACTTGCTTGGTTGAATTTTATTCAAAATAAAAAACCTAATATAATTTTTATTTTTTACGGTACGCCCATGGAAACGGAAAATAAAGTTGACAATTGGTCGCCATATGCAAGCTCCTTTCTGGACTCAAGGTCATTTTGATATACTCCTTCCTATTTCTTTTTGTTCTAATGTTTTAGCAATAGTCCTTACTGTAGCATAGATAGATAAATTAAATAAAGAGAATAATACAAATACCTAATTTGTTTGAGATCAGTACCTACATCCATTATGTTTAATATTATTTAATATAACAAAAGTAACAAAATTTCCATTTATAAAAAAACAAAATAAATGAATAAAAACAAAACTTACTAAAAATAAATAAAAAACAATTTCGCAAATGAAGATATTAAAAACATAATTATGTAATCTTCTAGTTTAACCATCCGCTTGAAAAAGTCTATGCGCATATACGAAATTTGAATTTTCAAGAATAATTTTATTGGTGACAAACTGTAAATCTCAAGCTACGTTGCCACATTTGTATGAAAAAATAAACTGAGTGAATAGACATTGGAAAGACGAAAATCATAGGCATTATTTAATATACTGCGTAACTTGGGTTATGTAATCGAGTTAAGTATAGTATACCTAACTAAAATAAGTTGCTACAAAGGGTACCGTCTAGCGGCAAAATATCCTTTGTCGGAACATTGTCTCCATAGGCGCACAGAAAAACTTTTAAAACAAAAGGATTGCAGTTTTTAAAAATTGTTAAATAAGAATAAGATTATAAGAAAAAATATTACAGGAAATTAGCTAAAATCCAGTAGAACTCAGTTAGTCAGATAAATTCTCTATAGATGTACAAAATCTGCATAACTACTTCTAGAAAATGCGTCTGTCCGGCAAAAACCAACGGAGAGGTGTGAGTCACTTTTGAGATAATCGTAAGAGTGTATCTGCCTTCTTTGAACTAGAATTTGGACTTTTATTTAATACCCGCGAATGATAGGAAGCATTGTCCATAACGACTACTGAATTTGGAGGAAAGTTAAGAAGAAGCTGCTCTTGAAACCATTTTTCGAATAAATCTGCAGTCATATCCTCATAATAGTCGGCTGAGCATTGGTACAAAACCGTTTTCACTTCCGGCGTGAAGAATTGTTATACGCTTTCCTCTCGAACATGGCGCATTTAAACTACACTTTTGATATTCATCTTCCCATCTTTTGTAGCATCGTCAACATTTGCAAATTTTGTTTTTTTGTTTTTCCGCATCTGCGAATGATCTATAAGGTCACCGCGCTTAATAACCCGAGAAATGGTGTAAATAGAAATTCTAGTTAACGAATTAATTCGCTTTATTAAAAATTACAAAGAAAGTATTTCATTTTATGTTCTGTAATAAAGTAAAATCAACAATAATAAAGGAAGGAAATCCAAATTACAATATTGGTACCCAAAAAAACCTAATTTCCGCCATATCTTACAAATGCATGAAAATTGATATAGGAAACTAAAATGAAACTTACCTTATTTTTCTATCAAGTTAAAATTTAACTCCCTATATCATTAATTTCTTATTTAAACACTATAACTTATAATTTAGGTCCTTAGGTGCAAAACGATGTAATAATTTTTAAATTTTATCAATTAGTTAATTGAAACAATTAACATTTTATTAATCGTCTTTTAGGCATTTTTTTCAAAAAAACTTAAATTTCTCTAAAACTGTAAATTTTAGGTACCTGGTACCTTACATAAAGTGGCCCTTAAATTTAATCGTCTAACCAAAAAAAGAAAAAAAATGTAGTATTCCATTTAAAATAGTGAAGTTGGTGTCAATTTCCTTTATAACCGGAAGTGCTATAAATTTGAAAATATTTTAGTTGAATTCAGAAGTATCGAAAACCCCTGTATACCAAATGTCATTCATCTAGTATTATCCGTTCCTCATAAACTTCTAGGTGAAGGTCGATATGGGACACCCTGTATTCTACTTCGGTTTAGTTTGTTTTAGTCGCTTAAGCAGTGGCGTGTGTGCCTTTTTTTTCTACTTTTTGATTGACAAGATTAATACTAAAATTAAGTTTGTGCTGCAACGAACTATGAAAGTAAATCATATTTATACCTACATTTAGATTTCCCAAACATACTTTGATGCAAGTAGATACGTCTAAAGAGTAATAACAGAGACAAAATAATTATTTAGTGTTACATTTAGTTAAATATAATCTTAATTTACCATGACATTATTTGATTATGGACTTTAACTACGTTTTTAATAATCAATAAGTATATTCTTTGTTTTATTACAATTTTCGTAGCCGATTTTAATTCTCAGCTAGTTTTTTCATCATCAACATGTTCAAATTGTGTATTTTATGAATCCTCATGAATCTACTCAATAATATTTTTTTCGAAATATAAATTTAAAACCTATAAATTATACTAATTCATTCCTGTCCAAAAAGTAGAACTGTTAGTTAATACGGATCTCGTATCTAAACCCGAATGGCCGACTCAAGGCTAAAGATTATTGCGCACAACCGATGCGCTAAGGTGAGATGCTCTACTGGATGTTTTAGTATACTGTGGAAATACACATACGAGTATGTCCAAAAGTTTGGAATATTTAGAAATAATATATCTACGCCTATGGCGTATATATTTATTTTAAAGCGTTTTTGATTCAAAATAATACTAAATTTGATTCGTTTTTGTATTAATTTGGTTATATTTAATGGATTTTGGTGCTTTCACATTATTCCAATTCTTGTTTAACTTTCATTTGAGCTGTTTAAAAATGCCCAGAGACATGATATCATATTTTAATAGGTCTAGAGTAATTGCTTTGTTACAACAGGGCTTTAGTCTCTCACAATACAAAAATACTTAAAAATGTAATCAGGATGTCCCATAACTATAAAAATTAATAACCAGCATCCAAAAGTGTCCCATTTTTGTTACAAATTTAATATAAACTGTCCCAAAACACCAAGACTCTAAAAAATAAATAGAATGTTCAAAAAATAAGATAATTGTTAATAAAAAATCATCCATAGTTGTAGCATTTTTTTTTAAGTGCCACAGATCCAATATAGAGTTTTCCAAAAGTCAAAAATATTATAATACAGAATCAGAATATCCCATATGTATAAAAATTAATAACGAAAATCATACTGAATGTCCCATTGGGTAAAATATTACTAAAAAACATAATCAACGCATGTCCCATGAATTTATAACTGAAATTATAGTGTCCCATTTTTCTCAAATACTAAAAATGAATTAAAAAGTGTCTCACAATACAAAAATAGCGAAAAATATACTCAGGATGTCCCATAACTATAAAAATTATTAACTAAAATCTTGCAGAATGATCCAAAATACCAAATTTTATATAAAAACACTAAAATAATAAAAAATTTGATTTGAAAATCCAAACATAAGATCATTTTTAAGAAAATCATCCAATTCCATTCTGTGAAAATACCAAAGCTTACAGAAAATAATCACAATGTCCCATAACTATGAAAATCGTAGAGAATGTCCCATTTTCCTCAAATACCAAAAAGTATATACAAAGTGTCCCAAAATACTACTACTTTATAAGAAATTTAAGAGATTGACGATGATGGTTCTAGCAATATTCAAGTTTTCACTTCTACAGGCACTCTAAGAGCACAACCAGTAGTTTTGTCTTTAATTTTGATTGTTTGAGGGATACAATTTTCGTTGAAACACCGCGTGTGATATTGCGAATATTGTTGGTGTTACCTCGAAGAAATCGACAGGAATCTACAAGTGGCATATCCAGAGAAATTGCTAGACTTGAAGGACTGAATATCTCAAGGCAAACAATTACACGAAGATTAAATGCGGTAAATTTGTATCGCAGAAGACCTCTACGTGTTCCCAAACTAACTCATCAACAAGAAACTGTAAGGTTGCAATGGGCTCAAGAAATGTTACACCATGGTCCTAACTGGAATTACGTGATGTTCTCTGATGAATCAAGAATTGGCTTGGTTTCTGATTCGCGAAGAACGCTAGTTTGGAGGGCCCCAGGACGATAAGCTCGATTAGAAACAGCCCAACCACGTGTTCCATTTGAAGGTGGGAGTATTATGGTTTGGAGTGGTATTATGAGGGGTACACCGATGCCTCTCCTGGTTTTGGAGAGAAGAATCACTGGTGCTGTGTACATCGAGGAAGTTTTAAATCCTGTTGTGCGTCTATTCCGGGGGCGGTAGGTGATGGATTTGTGTTTATGCATGACAATGCATCTCCACATCGAACAACTGCAGTACAAAATTTTTTGGAATAAGAAGGAATATCCACATTAAGATGGCCATCAATGCCTGGGACATTCTTAAAACACGCATTAAGAAGCGAAACCTTCCCCCAATAACTCTAATCGATAGCATGCCACATCGCCTACAGGCATGCATACAGGCCCATGGAGCAAATACTGATTATTAATTTTATTTAGAAACCTTTTTTGGCTTATTAATTTATTTAAAAAAATTTATAATACATTGTACATTTTTCACCTTAAAAGAATAAATCATTTTTTTGTATGTTTATCTGACTTCGATATTTATTTAGTATTGGTTAGAGTTGTAGCAAAATGATGTTTACTTATATCCAAAAAATTATTTATAAAAATTAATAAAAAAGATGAAATATTCCAAACTTTTGGACATATGTGTATTTAAATTTTTAAAATAATTGTGCTCGGTATTAAGAAAATTTATTCAAATTGTATAAAATAAATTACACTTTTTTTATCTACAAAAATGATCCATACAATTCAAATTTATTTATTAGTAGATATCCAACAACATGTTGTCAGCTGGCAGTCGGGCTTGATTGTAATAATATACCTACCTAAATACGATATAGAAAAATAAATATTCTTAACTACAGAATGGGTAGTTTGGGCATGAACTGGCATCAACACCGGCGGGTATTTGAGCAGGTTGAGCGTGTGCGCCAGCTTGGCTGTATTGAGCTTGACTGTAGGCTGCTGGATTGTATTGAGATGCAACTGGAGCTTGGCTGTAAGCTACTGGGTTGTATTGAGAAACAGCTGGAGCGGTATTGTAAGATCTCTGTTGGGCTGCTACAAAAAAATATTTGAACTGTAAATATACAATATACATACAATGGATGGAAAGTAACTATTTCTGAGATTCCTTTAAACCTCGATAAAAAAAAACCATAACTGAAAAATTACCCACCTTCATGTTCTGGAGCAAGAGCTTCAGCAAGACCTTCACCATGGTAATCCCCATCTCCAATATATTCTCCACGGTTCAAAGCATTTTGTATTTCGGGTGAGTACTGAGGTTGTTTTTGTTGTTGGGCATATTGTGGTTGATATTGTTGAGGTTGTGGTTGATATTGTTGAGGTTGTGGTTGGTATTGTGGCTGATATTGTTGAGGTTGTGGTTGGTATTGTGTTTGATATTGTTGAGGTTGTGGTTGGTATTGTGGTTGATATTGTTGAGCCTGGGGTTGATATTGTGGCTGGTTTTGATATTGAGCGTATGGCTGTTCTGGTATTTGGTTAACAGCTACAGCAGGGTTCGAGCAGTCGGGGAAATTCGGGCATGCTTTTGGATCAACACCAGCTGGATAAAGAGCTGCAGGCTGACCACCGGCCAGAGGTCCATTGTAGGCCGCGAAAGTAAGGGCTACAGAGCAAGCAAGAATGACCTAAACCAATAAATAAAATAAATAAATGTGCAATAAAATTATTTTAATAAAAACTGTTTGGCCAAGTTACTGTTTTAATGATATTAGTATAAAGAGATAAAGGTTGTTGAAAAATCAATACACTACTTTAAACAAATTTCAAATTTAATGTTTGAATGTCTAAATATTGGAGCAAATTCTCTTAGACCCTTAAACCTTCACTGGTATTTAAATATTTATAAAAGCAACAATTTCTATAAGCTAGTAAACTTAATAATTTTAATGGTATTATATTTATTTAAGTGATTTTAATCAATTTAAAATTTTAATAAATTAATTTTAACAAAAAACAAGTAATAAAAACAGAGAAATACACTAATAAAATTCCAAAAAATACAGGTATTGCTGCACTGCACCATTTAACAAACACTATTTCGAAACAGTCTTGTAACTAACACACAAACGCGATTTTTAATATTTCTCTCAAAACAAATGTCAAGCTTGGGTGAACAATTGTATCGAGAACTTACCAGTTTTACAAACATGTTGTTTTTGTGCTGTTCAAGATCACAGTGATCACCGGCCAAAATTATTTCGAATTTATACCATCACCACACCCCATTTAACCGTGAACTTACAAAATATTCTTTATATTATTTACATCGTGGATTCGTCAGATCCGTACATAAATTATTGCGCTGGGTACGGCCTCTCCTCGCTTGTCCCTTTACTTACATTCATTTTCATGAAACGTAATAAGAAAACAACGAAATCTGCCGGAAATGTACTCTTTATTTTGTTTACTAGTTTGATCTGTGACATTTAATTTCTAAAATTACTTAAAAACTCACATAGATACGAGGGTTGCCTTTTACATTACAAAAAAATATAGTATATCAGGTTTGTTCCCAAAGCGAGTTACTGACATTGTAATTACCATTATCTGATGCGCAGGCGTGACCAGAATAATGTCCCAAGCAAGTTCCAAACAAAAGCACGCTGGAACAGTTCTGAAAATTTTCAGTTTCATTATATTGCTGTATCGTTTCTTCAATATAGCTCTCATTTTTTGGGCACTGTCGATCTTGTAATAATTCCTCTTCCAATTATGGAAACTCATCTGTGACAATATCCGAAAATATTACGTCCGATTCACTCAATAAAAAAAGCTTCCATTTTGATTACAATACCAATAATACATAATACGTACATAAATAAAATGTATATCAAATACCAAACTAATAACATAATGTAAAAGCAACGTTATTTAAAAAGTACCCGAGTGTGGAATAGAATTTCTGCAAGAGTGGCACACTATACTTTTTCTACAATCAAATTAAAAATATATTTATTCAACTTTAATTACATAATTTACAACTTAACAGTTAATTATGACTGCAAAAATGTATGTTGACTTGATAGTACCGCAGTTGGCTATATTAATTGCGGGTACATTTTCTTTTATTTTCAGTCTTTTTTATTTTTTCAGAAACAGTTATTCCACTAGTAGATGCTGTTTGATTCTCAACACATTGCATGGTTTATTTTTAATAATTTGCACAACTGCAATATAACTGTAAATATTCAAAAATAATTAAATAAATATACGAGTTGGTTGTTTGACTATATTTATTGAATTTACTGTACATAAAAAACTGACGTAGGCTGAATTTTAAGGCCTGGGCCGGGAAAAATTTTCCTGTACTGTCCGAGAAAGTTCGTTTCCCAGCAACAAATGAATTTATTAGAATAGCGTAATTTGGGGTCCGAAATTAGTCTGAAAAAATAAATATTCCGAAACGATTTCAGAAACAAAATATTACACATTTGTGTCAGAAAACAAGATTTCTATTTTCTTGAAAATATGCAAATTGGAAGACAATTAGTGGAATAGAGGTGGGAATGGGAGATTCACGCTTTTTTTTAGATTTTCAAGAGAATTTGGAAAAAAAATTCACTTATTTTGAATATATTTATACATATTTACTTGTCAATTACGTAATGATTAATTTAAAATGGAGTAGAAAATAGTATATTGTTTTATTAGGAGTAAAAGTATAACTTTTTGTGGTGAGCCTGAATATTTGATGGCCGAACGTTAGTGAGGCCGACAATTTCAGACGAGCCACATAAAGTGCTTTTGCTCCGAATGAAACATGCTATTTTTTCCGCAAACGGCATCCAGACTATAGAACTAATTAATATTTAAATAAAAATTCAAAACGATCGCAACGAAGTTGATAAATTCAGAAAATAATAATTATAAAACTGCACACTACATTTCCGTGGTTACTGGTTTTGTGATTGCCAAGTCAAAAACAAATTTGATAGTTCAATAATATTTTACAATGTCAGAAATATTGTAAGTGATTTAAAGCAACAATTGGACTGTGCATTTTTGGTAAGTACTTGAGCATCAAAATTTCGTTTGTTGTAGTAAGGTGTACTGTAATTTTCTTTTAGATTATATTATGTCGGATTCAGAACCCCACTGTACACCGCCCGACGTTGTTGACATTGCTAAGGCAGCTACGAATGATTTAATTCCAACTAAGTCAAGTAGAGTTTATAATCATGCTTACGAAAGATTTCTCACATGGTGCAATGATAAAAACATTTCAAACTATTCGGAAAATGTGCTACTAGCTTATTTTTTTGAAGTGACAACTAAATTAAAAATGAAAAGTTCAACAATGTGGTCTCAGTATTCCATGATAAAATCATTACTGAATATTAAACATGGATTAGATATTAGCAAATATATGATATATACTACGTGCTTATCTGAAGAAGCAGAATGAAGGGTTATACTCCCAAAAAGTCAAAGGTATTCACAAAAGACCAGTTTGAAGATTTTTTAAATAATGCACCTGATAAGCAATATCTAGGAATTAAGGTTAGTTATAATCTTAGACCATATACAAATAGACGTCAATTTTCTGTCCTTGTTGTGAAGCCAAAATAACTTTGTGTTGTGTTCTATAACTATATGTTTACAAACAAATCCACGTTTGAATAAAACTTCTTCGGTTGTTTTCGTATATCTTCGACTGCACTGTCTCTTATAGCATGGAACATTGCGAATGATATGTAAACATTAATCTTACCCTGTTCATAAACTATTTGTGTTATTGTTTTCGTTGTATTAATTTTGGGTTAAAGTTATGATTTAAGAATTTTGATTAGAGTTAAAACCTTGTTAGGTACCTATTAAAAGACCTTTGCGCCGCTGGTATTTGTTGTTTGTAAACAGTACTGCCCACACACCTCATCCCGTAGCTCCACGAACTTTATGCGACAAAGAGAGATAATATTGGCTTCAGTATGTTGTTCAGAAAAATGACATCACAGCCAGTCTATTTGTATATGGTCTAAGGTTATAATATTCTAACCTGCATAAATACAATCAAGTTTTTAAATACATACTACTTTTAGGTTGTTCTAATAATGGGCGTATCTGGAACATGTAGATGCGATGAAATGGTAAACATGACAAAAGACTATATAAAAGATTTAGGATCTGTTATTCATATAAAGATTCCTGATAGTAAATCTAAAAAGCCACGATCGTTTACAATTATTGGAGAAAAATATATAAAACTTTACAGAAAATATACTTCTTTACGTCCACAAGCTATGGAAAGCCGACGATTTTTTGTGAAATTTCAAAAGGGAAAATGTTATTGCATGGTCATGGGAATTCATACAATCAGTAACGTACCCAAAACAGTAGCAACTTATATAAAACTACCGAATTCAAAAGATTACACAGGCCATGCGTTAAGAAGAACTTCAGCTACTTTGCTTGTGGATGGAGGAGCTGATATTACTTGTTTGAAACGGCATGGAGGTTGGAGGTCGAGCACTGTCGCTGAAGGATACATTGAAGACTCTTTGTCTAATAAAAAACAAACTGCAGAAAAAATCTTGATGTCGAATTCTTCTTCACTGTACCTGAATGCAGCTTCTCATGAGCGAAATTATGTCGACGTTGATATAACAGAAGCAACAACAAGTAAGTAGTCACAGGAAATTTTGTCGATGAACTCTTTCAACTCTGCACAAAATTCGCTTGAATTGGAAGTGAATAAATCAGGTAGTGCATTTAATATGTGCGGTGCAACCTTAAATAGCTGTAATTTTACTATTAATAATTATTATCGATAATAAAGTTTAAAAGTTCAACTAATAATTATTTTCCCTGTTAAAAATTCTACTTTTTTGTACGGCCGTCAGCGTACAAAAAAGTACTTTTTTGCCCGCTCACGGCCGTACAAAAAAGTGGCGTCTGTGAAATCATACTTCAACTTCATGAATTGACGTTAATAATAGTTGCGTTCTTTTTGACTGAGATCTCAGCTCACTTCAATTGAAGTGATCTGATATAAAGTGATGTGAGTAAGCACCAAAAAGAACGACAAACGCGCGACCTACGATTTCTTGCTCCCCACCACTTTATTTCCGACTCAATTCTAACTGATACCACCGCATAGCACATTCAGCATCGGTAAAGGGGGAGGAAAAATCTCAGCTCACTTCGAAGTGATTGAATCGATGTGAGCTGAGATTAACTGAGATCTCAGTCAAAAAGAACGCACCTAATGTCTACTTTTTTTGACGTTTGCGGAAAAAATACTTTGACAGTTGTGAAATCAAGTGTCACTAACAAAATTCCGTGATTCCATCCATAGTTTCCATAACATTAAAGAAAAAAGTAGTAGTAGTAGTAGTAGAAATAGTAGTATAGGCTATTATTTTTTTACATACATCATTAAGATAATTAATAATCTGTTATTGGATTTGACATCAAACATTTTACATTTGATATTAAATTAAAGTCATAATAATATCATATTTTATATTCAATTGAAATTAAGAAATAGTTTAACTGAATAACATAAAACTTTTTATCAAAGTAAGTGTTCGATATGTCCACCATTTTCTTCAATGCATTTATCAATGCGTTCCATAAAAGATCGTCTCATATTAAATAGCATCATTGGTTGATGTATGTAAAAAAATAATAGCCTATAGTATTTTTCTTTAATGTTTTGGAAACTATCAACTTTAGTTGAAGATATTCCATACCAAAATTTATAATTATTGATGTTTTTTTCTATTTTTCATTCGTTGCCTGGAATAATTGCGTTACACGGAGTTATGCAGCTGATTTGTAAAATGCGATTATCTCGAAAACTGTTCAGTTTTGAAGTTATTAACAAGTACACCTTTTTTTTGTTGAAATATCGTATCTTTCATATTTTATCAGAAAAATATGGTTAAGTCGAAGAGCAAAAAAGTTAAGCGCAAATTTATGTCAAATATGTGGCATATGTGGCGTCCTCTATGAGATACATCAAAATTATGCATCAAATTATAATTCCTCATACTCAAAACCTCTACTTATAAATTTTTGTAAATAAATCTCCATAAACATGAAAGTTATGGCGAAAAATTAAATTTTAAATTTCAACTTTACCACCCTGTATCTTTCTTAATATCAACATTTTATTAAAGTAAGTTGGGTTAAATCGTAATATTTTAGAGTGTAGAATCTACTGTTTCTTTTTGTTCAATTACTTAAGGACCACCCTGTATAACTCGAGAGTTCCATAAATTAAAAAATAATTTTACAGATTTTGTTCAAACTTGTTACCTTTGGCAAAAGCCACTCGAGCCCTACGGGCTCACTCTCTTGTTATATTATTACTGAAAATAACTATAATCTATTGGCTTAAATTTGTTTCTTAATGAGTTTCATTATAAAACAAATTTATATTTTATTTTTTTAAATAATCTATTATAAAATACCTTTTTCAATTAAAATGGCTTAGCCAAGAGTAACTAACTACTCAAAGAACTAATTCTGTATTTCATCATTTTCTTTGTTAAATATAGATCATTGGTAAACCCACAAGAATTTTACTTCATTAAATGATATAACGCAGTGCTCGAAGAAAAGGTTAAAGCTAGAATACCACGCCGATATTCACTTACTTGTTGACCGTATAATATATACCCAAAGGTCGATAGCGATTGGTACATCATAATTGCAGTTACAATAAAACGTTCCTACATACTAAACCAAGTAAAATACTTTTTTTATTAATAATTTATCCAGAGGTGGTCCGAGGATTGAATACACAAAGAATTTTCCTTGAGACGTAATAAAAGCAATTGGCAGATTTTAATCTCGTGGGAATATCTTTGCAATGAAAATTGGGCCATATGGCCCTGATGGAAGGGTATTTGGCCCTTGTAATATCAAAAAATCGATTTATCGCATGAAAAACCTTATAATATAATCAAATCAGGATATAACAATAGTAAAAACCATGAAATCCCCGCTCGGATTATTAACTTCATTAATAGACTTGAGTGTTTATAATATTGCAAATGAACTAAAAATCCGACTAAATAATGAAATACATTTTCTTTTGTAGTTTTTCCCGTAGAATGTATTACAAGGGTCGGATTTTGCATTTTTTAATATTTTATAACAAAAATTTAACAATTATTGCAAATTTAGCTGTTGCAAAATTCATTTTTTGCTTTTTTTTCATTTTTGAGCACATTTTTAAATGAGAGGTGTATTTTTTTATTTCATGTGAGAGTAGACGTAAAAACGAAAAAAATGAGCCCCAGATAAACCTTTTTCAATAATATTTTCCGTTCAAACTTTACAGTTGAAAAAAAAGATTTTTCCAGTAAAAACAAATTTCTCGGAAAATTATTATGTTACATGGTTGAGAAAATTCGAGGTTATTTTGGACATATAAAGGTAAGTTATCACCAAGTTTCATCCAGATTGACGAATCCGTTGGAAAATTAAAAATTAAAAACGAAAAATCGTTTTTTTTTTCATTTTCCTCGAAAAATTGAGGTTATGTGAGAAAATTACCAAGAGAAAAGTTTTAGATTTTTACATGATCTACAACTTTTCTATTGGGCACTTTTCATTTTGACGTCAATTTTAGCAGCAAACAGCAGTATTTCAGTTTTTTACCTCTTTTTCACCCCTAAAAAGTTTATGATCATAATTGAAATAGTTACTGTATTTTTGTTTCATGTATTTTAAAAAATTCCGTATTTCTATTTTTTGGAACAGCACTCCTGGACTACAATAGTAGTTTCCAAATATTTTAACCTATTAAAAAATACTAACTATAGTACGAGTAAGAAAAGGCAGCAAAACTGTTGTAATATTCTTTGTTTACATTTTTAATGATATTGAAAAGAATATCGACTTGAGACTAGGTATCTATTGGGAAAATATATATCAATATCGATCATGCAACACTGAAAATTACCTCAGATGTTTTAACAGTTTTAACATCAAAAATTAATTTTAGTCCCGAAATCACGTAGACTGACAACAACAACAAAAAAAAGGAATTACCCTGCGAAATAGTTATACAATATTCACGTAAAATTAATAGAGTGCAACTAGGTACATGTTTCACCGTACGAAACTTTGAATGTGGTTTATATTTTATAATTTTAATAACATAAGTAAAAAGAAGGTCAGATCGTTACTGAATTTGTCAATGAAAAAAATATAAAAAAATAATTTTATGTACTAAATGTGAAAATAAGCACTGAAAGTAAAAGTGGCCAACCTTCATTTGCTTAAGGTAGGCTCTGCCCCAATCAAGAGTCTCATACAAATGAAATATTTCGTTTTCTGAGTTAGAACGCTTTTCAGATTTGGACTGGCCCTCTGAAGACAACAAGAAAATAGTCACTTATAATATCACAAGAACTTTAACTATTTCCGGAAATGTTTTTTAGGGCACGGATATTGTGAAAATTTTCTTAAAATATTCGTGTGCGGAAGAAAAATTTCCAGGAATAATTTTAGCTTGCGTGGTATTCCGTAAAAAAATTTCACACCATAATTTGGCAAAAAATTGATTCCATTCCATTATTATTATCATCTGTCACAAACCTTAATATTACCGACCTTTGTTTTATTGTTTACGTTTTATATTTTGGTAATTACAGAAGAGACGAATTAATAAACAAACAATATTACCGATTAAAGATTTAAAAAAATCTCACCTCATTTAATTTGAATTATTACATAGGTATATTAAATTATTAAAAGATATTTAGTTTTCACCAAATGAAAGATTAAATTTAATTGTCGTTTTCATATATTCGTAAAATGTATTTCAAGAGCAAACGTAAGTACCTACAAAACCGGTTGATTTCAGGAAACAACCATTCTATTTCCACATGTATTAATCACAGAAATATATCAAGGACAAGGTGAATTTACTGTGGGAGTCGCTGGCTACTGTGCCCTGAGTAAAGAAAATAAATTGCTTGCATTGTCACCGATTTATTGAAAAATAAAATAACCTAATTTTTCCATTTGTTTGGAAAACCAGAACGTAATTTTGTTCATAAGTATACAGAGAAAGTCACGAAGAAGTTTACCAACATATTTCTACCATAAGCAAATGCAGGTTAAGGCAAATGGTTATTAAAAAATTTCTTTTTGTGCAGGATTAATTATAGCTCTTCACTAGAACAATGTTTTACCATATATTTTTAATGATTAAGTCGATTTTTCCAAGTTTTTTGATTAAAATGCCTACCTGGTGCCTGGCAACTACCTGATTTATCCAGAATAAAAAAATCCAGGAACATTTATGTGAAAATGTTTGGAACTGATTCATATTCAACACTTTACCCTATATATTATTTTTCTTAAATGTGATATAATTTTTCAGAGGAGATAAATAGACAGTTAGACCTTGGTATTTGAATTTTTTGTTAAACTTACCTTACATTTTCCAATTAAATATTAATTTTAGAGTTGAATTCAAAATTGTTAAACTTAATAATGAAATATCTTGTAGAAATTGCACCCTTGCTAATTACTATTGTATCAAGTCTGCAAGTGTGCCTCTTTTGTCAACGAACCTTAGGTCAGCTTGCCATTATGCTAATTCAATTCAACTTTTATTTCTTCCATTGTTTTGGTTCTTGCATTTCTGTTTTTATACATTGAATATTTTGGCACATATCAACAAGGATCAGCTTTATATGACTCAATCAGACTTTCTATTTATTTAGGATCCACATTTTTTTATACAAAACATAAGCACCATAAGCATAACTGCATAACCTCACTTTTAGGTGACATTTTAATATTTTTATTAAAAGAAATTAGAACATGCTCAAATTTTTAGTAGTGAATCGGCGGGCGCATCTAATTTATTTTGAGTACTAAAATCAGTACTGAAATTAGCATAACTAACATTGCAATGATTAAATAAATTGTAGTAACTTAAGAACATTAAAAATAGAACAAAACTTTCACTATTTATTTAAACTCAATGACAGTTGTTTTGCTAAAAACTAGCATCGTCAGAATGACATATTCCAAAATGTAATGCTGTATATATAGGTCAAACACAAAGAAATTGTGAAGTAAAAGTCAGTGAACACTTAAGAGCATATAGATTACAACAACCAAATGGCTACAAACAAACAAAATGTAACTTCAATATATAAAAATCTAACTATGCTAGTTATTAGCAAAACAGCTGTCATTGAGTTTAAAAAAGCCATTTTTTAAATAAATAGTGGAAGTTGTGTTTAAAAAAGTTCTATTTTTAATACTCTTTAGTATTTCAAAATTCTTTCTTTCTTATAATATAACAGACTTTTCAGCAAAATTAGAAAATTTAAATTATCATAATTTTTGTATATATAAATAAAATACATATCACTTTGATATAAGAAGATAAATATCATACATTATTAGGATACAAAGCTACAGTCTAAATATCTAGTTTTTTAAATTTAATACAAAGCTTAACCTTGATTTGCTTTCTAAATTGTTCTTAGACAAATACCTACCTTGGTAAAAAAATCAACTGGCGTTACATAAACTTCAACTTTTTATTGAAATATATACTTATATTGGTTTTGGAATGAATGCAATTCAATACTATGTGAAAAGAAAAGTTTAAATGATCCGTACTAACACCAGTACTTTCGGGTTTTAGTTTATCCAGAAGTTACAAAAAATAAGTTAGTCTAAACAATTTTGAATCTGATTAATGAAAATACTTTTTTATGCACAGGAGTTATTTAAATGGAAATTTACGTAACAAGTCCGGAAAATTAAGTATTTTTGGACTATTAGAGAAAGTATGCGAGTTCAAAAAAACTATTTTCGGTCGTGCGTACACTATTTTTTCGGCAACCGTGTAGAATAACAAATTTATGAGACAATTCTTTATTTATAATTCTTTGTAGAACAAAATTTCGAATATTTTAATTCTTAAATTTATTGTACTAACCCTTACTTTTTGGAAGTTCATTTTACGAAGAATAATTAAAAAGTCTTGTTTTAACTCAACTTCCAAGTTTAATTTTAAACCTAATTTGTTCAATTAAACTTGGAAGTTGATCGAGTTAAAACAAGAGTTTTTTATTATTCTTCGTAGGTATTTTAATTCTTATTATTACATATTCAAAATTCGAACAGAAGATAGCTTAACAGAAACAATTTAATTTTTATTTACGTTAACATTTATATTAAAATTCAAGCAATTGCTAATACTGAAACGATTCAATTTGTTTGAAATGCTTGGTATATTTAAATGCTTCTTGTTGAAGTCTGACTTCAAGAAGGTAAAGTTTCCTTTTCACATTGATTGTTGTCACCTAATCATTCTTGAATTTGAATTTTGTTTGTTACTGAATTCTTCAGCGACAGCGTGTCTCTTCAAATTTGTGATGTTTCCACTATTATTAGCAAGTAACGTCGCTGAAGTTGTACGCATTGTATGGCCTGTGTAATTTTTAGGATTGGGTAAATTTAAAAATTCTGGAATTTTTAATCGGAGATTCCCAAAACTGTGGATAACAACGGGCTGAATCGAACGTTTTCCTTTTTTGTAATTCACGAATAATCTGTTATGTAGAGTATGGAACATACAACAACAGGAACAATTTTTCTACTCATATTTGTTACATAACCCCACTTTTTCTATTTTCTTCTGTTTCTTTATCTAAACATATACCATCAAGGGTAACTTCTCTCTTTAAAATAATTTAATATTATTGGCCAAACTGAACCATAATCCTAATTTTTACGGAATACATACATTTATCAAATCAATTAACCTCAACGATTCCTATAATATTAAAGAAACCTATTTAATTGACATTAATTATACAACATTTTGATAATTTGTTGTACGAAGGCTAGATCGACATAAATTACATTTTTTTTTATATGTAATTAACAGAATATTAGATCAAACATTTTGGGGGGCTTATAGCAATTAACCAATATAAATATTTAAATAATTTCCATAATCTACTATAATAAACATATATTTGATCTATTTTAATAGAATTCTAGAATTAGAAATAACCTAACCTAACCACACCTTGAAATTTAGCTAATTTAATTACAGGATATTGATTTAGGTAACTACTTTTACTTTAATAACCAGCTTCTTTTATCTTCAGTATACTATTTCCAAAGTAGATATCCTTTTAACCTATGTCCTTTTTGCGATTTATTATTTAAATCACTTTCATCCAATTTCAATATCTGCCCTTGGTGCATACATTGTACTTTTATATGCTGATTAATAAATAATACATTTATAAAACCATTTGTTTTATTGTAGGGTTCCATCAAGTATTTTGCTTCTCAAAAGGGTTCCGTCATTAAAAAAATTTTAGAACCACTGTTCTAAACTAACCTCACAAATAATTTTATTCCATAAGTGGTTTTTTTCCACACTGTAAGTTTGAACTCCTTTTGTTCCTATTAGCTATAATTTTTCATAAAGAATCAACGATAAACCAACGTTGCATTATGTTCATATAATTCTATTTGCAGACAATTTCTTGGGAAAATTTATTTTAACTACATGCATAAATCGTACGCTCGTTGGATCGCGACAGTTTACCATGAAATATACTCTATATGGTCTGCTGGTATTGTTAGTGCTTGTCGATTCATCTTTACCTATTTCGACATTTCTAGCAAGTTTGATATTGAAAACCGATAATAGCATGATTACTCAATATTCTTGTAATTATACAGGTAAATCTGAAGAACGTTGAAGCGTTTTTAAATATACCCATACCAAATTAACTTTAGTAGTAGTAGTAGGGAGGTAGTCGTAACACTGTATGTCCCAATTCTTCTGCAATTGTATCACAAACATATGTTTTTTTTTAGAAAATAACTGCAGCACTTGTAAAAGTTCTTTTTTTTATAATTTTCCTCAAAATATATGTCAGTTGCAGCCATGAAGTTTTGAATCTCCAATTTCGTATTCTTTGAGCCAGGAATTTTTTGCAATTGTCGACTATGATAGCTTGCGTTGTCCATTACTATAACGCTGTTTGGTGGAATGTTGGGTAACAGACAATTTTTAAACCAATCTTCAAAAAGCTCTGCTGTCGTATCTTCGTGATAATCAACACAAGAGTCCTTAATATTTTTGGCAGAAAGCTACATAGCGTTTGGGATCCAACCATTTTCTGATCCTGCGTGTAATATTGTGATTCTCTTCCCTTTATTTGATGGTGCTTTTGTTTTACACTTATCAGAGGAAGCAGACCATCCTTTGGAAGGAGTGTCATGCGTGCTAAACCACGTCTCGTCGAGGTAGAGGATTGGCCGATTTTCAGACCGGTATATTCTTATTGACGTTATATATTCAGAACGCCAGTTTATTACGCGTGTGGATTCCTTTATTACTTGTCTCTTGTCAATTTTGCGATATTTAAAGCCCATTGCAGACAGAGCTCGCAAAAGAGTAGTGAGGCCACAGTTGATGTGAGTTTCGTCATTGATGAGCCTCTGCTTCAGACTTTTGATTGTAGGGACACGCAGCTCATCGTACATAGAGTAGATTTTTCGTCTTATCAAATCTTTTTCCCAGTCATCTTGACTTTTCGTGAAACCGGAATCTTTACGCTTTTTTCTTGATTCCATGGAATTTTCAACAATTCGTCTAACTGAAGTAAGAGGCACCTTCGTTAAACTACTGGTTACTCTTGCTGCAGTACCCGCATTATATTCTTGCCGAAGTAAGGAACTCTATACAAACTTTTTATAATGATTTTCGCGTCACAAGATAAGTGATTCTTCTTTGACGAACCACTGGAAGAAGCACTATTACTTTTTATCCACGGACGCCACATACTGCCTATTCTGTACGTTAGGGTTTAAAATATTTGCTATTAATGTCTGTAATAACAAATAAATGTTATAAAATTATTGCACGCCATAACACAAGTGAAAACTTTCAATGAAATACAAAGACTAAAATGAACAAAAAGTGTAAGCTGTAATCCTCTACAATCCCTCTCTGAGAAACAAAATTACCTGAAGCAGGTCCTTTTACATTTATGATGTGCATCTCGAATTTTACAACTTAAGGGTCTATTTGGTTTTATTATAATCCTTCAGTCAATGCCATTTATTGTGAAAACTACTATACCTACCTATAGTCTGTACAAAAAGTACGAGGAGTAATAAACCCTAATTAAGTATGCAAAACCTTTACAGGGAGCACTATGAAATTATTGATAAATCTCTTACTTTAAATTACATTTCTTCTGTAAATCTAAAAACCAGATAGATCGACCCCGTATTTGTTTCAGTTGTAGCAAAGTTTGGGGTTTTCTTCATTGTTAAAGGATTGGCAGATAAGCAATAACGCAATGCAGTGGTGTGTATTTTGGGAAAAAATACGTTTTAAATTATAATATAATAAAAAATGAAAAGAAATAATTTATTGGAATACATTTATTACTTACATTTTATTCTATATCCGACTCGGAAGAGGAAGAATCGTTGTTGGCATTAATAATAATAGGGTCGATTAAATCATCACAAATATTGTCAATTTTCCACATATTTGCCTCTACTTTGATAACATGCTCGATACAGTTTGTCCAATTTTCCTTACTAACATGACTTACAGCACTCTCAAACAATTTTACAACATCTGAGCCCATATTAATTCTATAGGATTAAGTTCACAATGATAAGGGGGAAGTCGAAGAATTGATATACCACGAGAAGAAGCCATTTCTTCTACAATGTAGGTTTTGTATTTATTCTTGTTCATTTTTGCAATTCTGTAAAGTTCTTTCCTTAGTGGATCTTTTGGAAACTTAATATTTTTCGAAATAAGCCACTCCAAAAGCTCTGCTTTACGCCAACGACTTGTCCATAACAAAAACAGCCCCTTTTGGAATCAGATCCAACATTTGAACAAACCATTCCTCGAAGACATCCCCATTCATATCTTCGTGATAGTCCCCGTGCGTTTTGAAATAAAAGTTAATAATCCACCATCAACAAAACCTTCAGAACTTCCAACATGGACAATGATAAGTCTTTTTCCTTTTCCAGATGGTGGCTGCAAACCTAACGACAAACCTTCCACGAATTTGGAAACTGAATATCCAGCATTTATCCATGTTTCGTCTAAGTAGAAGATTTTCAAATTTTGTTCTCTGGCATGTCGAATGCTTCTTAAATAGTCTCTTCTCCAAAAAACTATTTCCGGTTTATCTATCAAGAGAGATTTTCTATTATGTTTTGTATATCTGAAACCCTCATCTTTCAAAAGTTTGCATAATGTCATTTATCCATTTTGTTGATTTAGCAACACACAACATAGCAGTCGTTAATTCCACAATATCATCAACATTTGCATCAACACGGTATACCCTCTTAAAATATATTTTGGTACGTCTATAAAATCTACTTAAATGAATGATTTATTACTCCTTGTCCTTTCTATATAGACTATAGTCTGTATTTTTGGAATAAATGTGTGCTAAAGCTGTCATTACGGGACTTTCATTATGAATCTTTTTTTTCTAAATCTATACGACCAATATCTTTCGAGATATGGCCGCTCGCTACCCTTAACTGATCACCCGGTAGGTACATTATTTCCCATCATTTTAACATCACTACTTTGGATAGAAAATACTATTTTTAATGTCTTAATAATATACAATTTCTTCGGTAAAATTTTTCGTAGACTACTGATAGCAAAGACATACAAATACAAATATCTCCTATAATTAGAAAAAAAATTGCTTGTTTTAGTTAGATTCGATAACAACTTTGAGTCACGGTATAAGAATATTTGGATCAACCTCAGTATCGGTTACGTATAGGTGTATATTTGAAAATGCATTAATAGTAATAATGAAACTAACAGCAACAGTAGTTTCATTATTTTCAACGGCTGTTCTGTCTACTTATGTAGATTGTATAATAAATTTCATTAATATTTATGAAACCAGATCCGTTACTCAGTTTTCTTGTAATGAAAAAGGTATCTATAAATATTAATAATTGTACGTTCACAGTTTATTGAGATAATTAATTAATTCAGTCAATTAATCAGAACTAAATCAAATGTGACTTTTTACCCACGGTTTTTTTTTAGAATCTTTCACGCTGTTCAAACAATTAACACAACATAGCACTAATGCTCGGGTTTTAAATGTGGATCCAAAGTATGTATCTCACATAGGTCCAGGAAACAGACAACTTTTTATATTGGATTTGGAATGTGATCGTTCTTTAGAGCTTCTACAAAAGGCAAGTCATCAATTTTAAACAACCATGGCTTTTGCTACAATAAATCAATCAGAGCTTTAAGCTCCATTGTGTAAGGTCCGATCTTTTTTAGGGACCATAAAGGGGACAAGGTCGTCTTGAGAATGAGATTAAAAAAATTTTAAATGAAACTTACTAATTGAATAAAGAATAATATTTTATTGGCAAATATTTAGATATTTGGGCAGTGCAGGTATTAAATTTCAAATTGCGGCTCTAACCTCTATTATTTCATTTTTCGGGTATGTTTATGACCCAAAAGATAATTTAGATTTTTTTGCCGTCAAAAGGCAATGAAATATCTCTGTATATACAGTAAAACCTGTATCAACGGGCTAAAAAATATAAAACAAACAAAAATTGACACCTACTTTAAAATATCTTAACATCTGTTTTTTTCCTAGTATAGTATGTATGTAGTTTTATGTTTTATATTATGTAAAACATATATATTAAAGTGGTTTTAGAGTTTTCAGACAAAACCTTTATATAACGGCCAATAGTTCTTTCATTTTTAGTGGCCTTTATTGACAGGTTTTACTGTATTTTACATTTTCTTTTTTAGTCTAATGAATTAAATTATTTTATGGCTCCCTATAAGTGGATACTGTTTCACACAACGTCCTTGGAAGATATATTGGACACATATTTTCATAACTTGGACATATTAGTCGATAGTGATGTAACTATTTGCAATAAACTGGACAACGGTACGATTACAGTTAAGAAAATATTTAAATACCGATCGGATCATCCTATACAAATAGAAAACGCAGGACACTGGACCAAAACCGAAGGTTACAATGATTTTGGCATGGAAAAAATATTAGCCAGAAGAAGAAAGAATCTTAAAGGCACTACGCTCAATACATGCATTGTTGTGTTAAATAATGATACGTTGAACCATTTGACAGATAAAAGGTATGCAACCCCATATACAAATCCCGTCCAAGGTTATTTGATCCCAATCAAATTTTACGACAAATATCTCAAATTATAATCTATAACATTGTAAATATTATACAGAATGAGTTTTATGTGAGAAACGCCTCAATTATTTCGGAAATCTTGCACGATTTTTACAAATTTTGATATTTGACGATTTTGTAATACGGCCGAGCTTATGGTAGTGTTTGCATTGTTGTCGGGTTTTCCGTTTTTCTGGAAATCTAAACTTTATTAATTCAAACGGATCACCCTGAAAATTTTTTGTTGCGAGATTACAGATGGTTGTCAAATAATGTGTAAGTAACTTCAGTATCGTTTTAAAATTCGCGCCGTTAGTTTGAGTTGGCTGTTTGTCCTGACCGTTGCAAGGCTGTTTTAAGTGACGTCTTACGGGTAGTAAGAAGAAGATTATGTCAGATTACTTTTAGTTCTTATGTGCATTATGATCGCTCATGTTTATATTTTTATGTATTTTGTTGAAGTAAAGTTGTTGAGTTTCAAGAAGTGCAAATTCATGAACATAATATCGTCAATGTCTTGCTGCCTTATTTTTGTTCCACTCTATTCTCTATTGAATTGAAAGGCCCTCAAGTAGTTGCTATCTTGTATTGAACGAAATATTTTGTCGTAAAATGTCTCTGTCTAATATGTCCCATACATGCTCAGTGGTGTTTAAATCTGGCGATTGTTCAGGCCATGGTAAAACCTCAAGTTCATAAAAGAAATATTCGCACGCTCCTAGCAGTATGCGGACGCGCATTCAATGTTCAATGGTGATTTTTCACCAGATTTAGTGATTTTATCGTTGTGATTTGGTCATCAATTTTTTGATGATTTTTAAGAAATCGGTCATAATTTTTATTTTAGCAATTACGATAACGATAAAAAGAATCTTAGCTACAATAATCAGAGAACTGTAATGTAGTTTATTCAAATAAGAGGGATTATAAAAAAAGAAGATATACTAGGTCGGCTGAAAAGTCCTCGGTCTGACCTATAGATGACGACACTAGAATTAAATGATTTTTATTTTTAGATAGTATCAACCTTCAAAAGATTTGTGTAAAAATTTGACAGCTGTCGGACTATTAGTTTGTGAGATATTGCATTTTTAGTGAAGCAACTTTTGTTATTTTCAAAAAGATGGAAAAAAAAGAATTTCGTGTGCTTATTAAATATTGTTATTTGAAAGGAAAAAATACAGTTGAAGCTAAAGCTTGGCTTGATAATGAGTTTCCGGACTCTGCGCCAGGAAAATCAACAATCATTGACTGGTACGCAAAATTCAAGCGTGGTGAAATGAGTACCGAAGACGGTGAACGCAGTGGACGCCCAAAAGAGGTGGTTACCGACGAAAATATCAAAAAAATCCACAAAATGATTTTGAGTGACCGTAAAGTGAATATGATCGAGATAGCTGACACTCTAAAGATATCTAAGGAACGTGTTGGACATATCGTTCACGAATATTTGGGTATGCGGAAGCTCTGTGCGAAATGGGTGCCGCGCGTGCTCACAATCGACCAAAAACAAAAACTTGGCTTCATCACTACACGCCTAAGTCCAATCGACAGTCAGCTGAGTGGACTGCGGTCGGTGAACCGCCACCAAAGCGTGGAAAGACTCAACAGTCAGCTGGCAAAGTTATGGCCTCAGTTTTTTGGGATACACACGGTATATTGTTCATCGACTATTTGGAAAAGGGAAAACAATCAACAGCGACTATTACTGTGCATTATTGGAGCGATTGAAGACCGAAATCGCGAAAAAACGGCCCCATATGAAGAAGAAAAAAGTGTTGTTTCATCAAGACAATGCACCGTGTCACAAATCATCGAAAACGATGGCAAAATTGCATGAATTGGGCATCGAATTGCTTCCTCACCCACTGTATTCTCCAGATCTAGCCCCCAGCGACTTTTTCCTTTTCTCTGACCTGAAGAGAATGCTCGCGGGAAAAAAATGTGGCTCTGAGGTAATCGCCGAAACTGAAGCCTATTTTGAGGACAAACCGAAGGAGTACTACAAAAAAGGTATCGAAAAGCTGGAAGGTCGCTATAACCGCTGTATCGCCCTTGAAGGCAACTATGTTGAATAAAAAAAAATGAATTTTGTCAAAATATTGTGTTTTACTATGGTAGACCGGGGACTTTTCAGCCGACCTGTTACTGGCTTATGTTCTGGTTTCTAGCTTCATATTCCCTTAAATAAAAACGGTTGTTCGGGATGAAACCTCTTATAGTATGGAAAAAAGTATAAAAAGTTTGAGGTTATGTTGTTATTTATTGATTAGTTATTTTATTGTTGTGTTTATTATATCATAATAAATAATAGTAATGGTTTAAAAAAATATTATCATAAATATAATAAAACCTGGGAAAATCTTTACCCATGAGTTGGACCTAACAACACGAACCTTACTTATTTTTTCTGTAAAAGCTGCAGTAAATACCAAAGAAAAAGTAAGTAAAACAATTAAAACACAAAATGTTTTGGCCAGTTTTGTGGGATATTTGTTGATACTCCTAATCTTAAATTATAATATCAAAACAGACAAAACAATATCTTTTAGTAAAATTTTATTTATGTGTGGCATATAATATGAGAACAAATTAATTCTGGTGATTTTTGACAAAAAATTTGGTGATTTAAAATTGAAAGCTTCGGCAACACTGTCGTGCATCAGTTGAAATTGGAGACCAGCACTGTCTATACGTTTTAAAACACAATATGCAAGATGGAACTTATAATTAATAGTAAAATGTTTATGTTTTAATTTATTTGTAGGGACAAACATATTGATAGTATTACTAAAGTCGACTACGTGTTGATTCAACATTTGGGCGATTTTGTAAATGCAACTCTAAATTTTTCTGTTGAACCATCGTGGGGTTATAAGATGAATAACTCCAAATGGAATGGAATGATCGGGTATTTGACGAGAAAAGAAGCTGACATCGGAGGTAGGCAAAAAATAAATAAGAAAGAAAAAGTTTCTGTTCCGAGTTCTGTTCGTTATTTCTTTTATGCTTTATTCGGCATACTTACGTAATACTTCACTTATGTCCTCCAATTGGAGGGTTAACAAGTCTCCTTCCAGTAAAATTATACTACTACCCTTATTGGGATTAGTTTAAGGTTTTTTTATAGAGGCTTCAAGGTTTTTTAAACATGTTGTGGACATGTGGATGAAAATATGTATCTAAGTTAGGGGTGATAAGTGCACTGCGAGATATGAGCTATTGGGGGGTCCTCCCTTACTTGCCATGGGTCTGATGTTTTCTCTAAACAGCTCTTCTAATCTTATTTTTCTAAAAAAGTTTAGGACATCAGAGGGCTTCAAATCAGGTAGATCCTCCTCTTATATTTCGTATGCTTCTAGGTTTCTGGTCCTGGAATTCTGCAAGGCATTCTGAGAGTATGTGTATTGAGGTTTTGTCCTCTTCCTCACAGAATCTGCACTTTGCTTCATAAGCACACCCAGTTTCTTCATGTGACTTCTTAACCGGTAATGCCCGGTTAATATTCCCTTCAGAGCCGTACTTAAGTACTAGTGTGCCTGTGGCAATATACTACACAGCGTCCCCTATATGCGAAAATTTTTTTAACCCGCACTTTTCTACAATTTTGGTCATATATTGTGGTTACAGTTTAAAAATAATAAGCAATATTATGGATATTTACTTATTTCTATTGCCAAATTAGTATAATCCAAAAAAAATTTTGGTTAGTTGACCAGAAAACAACGTAAAATGTTCAAAATCTCTAATCTCTCTCTTTTCTTGCTTTTACTTCGGCAAATATATCAACAAATTCAGAGTAATCGAAAGTAGATGCCACTTATTTTTAGAATATTTGATAGTCGCTCTTGTCCAAAGGGAGCGGCAAGCTATCGGCAACCAATTTTTTCACGATTTCTTTTGCAAGCCCTTCACCTATTTTTTGCGAGTTGTTATAAAGCCAATAAAACATTCTTTAGTACTGTATTTTTCACGTTGGGCGCCAAATTTTCGAGCCTTGTATAATAGGTACCTATGCACATCTATTTTATTCCATGGATTATTTTTTAGTTTTTGATTTAAAAAATAGTTGATTGATTAGGTTGTTGATCAAATTTGTAATAAAAAAAGTCGAAACGTCAATAAGTCTTTAAAGGCGAAATAGCATACTGATTTAATGGCCAGACTGTTATTTTGATGAGGAAATAATAGGCAAAATGTCTGACAGAATGACTTATCCCAGAAAACACAGATACGTCTGATGTACATTTCTGAAACGTATCATCTGGACGTAAAGTACGTCTCATGTATGTACGTTTTTGTCTCGTGTACATATTATGTACGTACATAAGTGGCCATATGGGCACAAAAAAGTATGTACTGAAGATGTACGATTTAAGTCATCTGATAGCCAAAATAAGACGTAATTATATGTATTAAGTATGTATTTACGACGAACATTTAAATGTAAAATATACGTCCTTAGTACGTACTTTTGTGTACCCTTATAAGCACCTACGTACGTAAATGTACGTCTTGAAAACGTTTCAAAATACAATTTAAAGCTATTTAGGTTCTTATTTAGCAGTTAGGAACATTTTGGCAGATAATATACTCTACTCCAAAACAAATATTCTCAAATTCCATCAAAACTCTCAACTTCGGAATATGGATTAAGTAACATTCTGATATTCAACAATTTGATGAATTTTGAAAATATTTGTTTTTGGGTAGAGTATATATATGCCAAAATTTGTAGAAGTACAAAATTAGACCTAAATAATTGAAAATTATTTTTCAAACAATATAATAAAAGGTTCACTGTAATTAGAAGGAATAAAAATTTCCGATTATAAAAAATGATCAATTTATTTTCTTTAAAAATATATATATATATATAAAAAACAGAAGAAAAACACTTACTTGGTATGAAAATTTGAAATATATACATTTATATATATATAAAAATAAAAAACGAAAGAAAAAACACTCAACGTTATGAAAAATATCAACTCTGTACTCCTTCCTATATCTGGCCAGATTTTCAAAATTTAAATATTAATTTTCATCACAGCCTTTTTATAGACTTTAGTCGTTCACCAGACCTTCTTAACCACGCTGATATGTGCGACTCAATATCTTTTTCATTTCCCTTTTGGAGGCTTAATGCTCCATCTAAAATGTATTAAAAGTAATTAGTAAAACACCTTGACTAGTGAGACATTAGGAAAATTCGTAACAAAAATACAAACATATATGATTAAATATGAAAAATGATCTACACTCTTTTATTCCCTTGAGCACTGCCTTAATATTTTTTTCTGCATAAACTGCAAACTTTTATACTGTCACATAAAGTCAAACATTTTAATTTGATCTAAAATGTACTTACCAATTACAAGTTTGGCCACTCTCAGGCTATAAAAGCTAGATTTTTCCGTCTTCCCAACCAACTATATTTTGCAGCTAGATCATTAGTGACTAGTCTACTCATCACTCTTCTGACAAAATCATATCCATCTTTTCCTCCTATTTGGGAAATTTCTGTGATCTACAAATATAATATATTATAAAATCATTATATTTTTCTCCTGTGTTGATAAAAAATATGATTTAACTATAAAAATATTATTATAAAACATTGATAATGTCAACACCAAGAACACTGATCAGAGATTAAACACTCAACCAATAGCAAGAAGCAGTTAAAATAATTTGGTTACTTATCCCTATTTAAATATAAAAATTCAAATTAATGATTTACTAATGGGGGTTGTGTGCCATCTGCTTGAATTGTAATATGGTTAAAAATAATAAGTGATATATCAGAGATTTAACAAGCAGTTTTGACACTAACAATAAGCTAAACATACTAAAATAAAATTTGAATGTCTATACTAATAATGAACACACTTACAGCGTTTTTAAAGTTTTCAGCATCTTGCAAATATTCATTTAACTGTGTTAACTCTGTATCAATTTTGCAAGGAAGGGACAGTTTCTTAAAAACGCTATCTTCTGGACTAGTAAATTCCTGTACAGATGTTTTTTTCAAACTTCTGATTTCTAACAACAAGTCACTAACCATATTTTTAATTAAATATTGCTGCCTCAACACTTCTTTTATATAGTCGTCTGAAAACAATTAAATATCGTTTATAAACAAATTATGATTTAACTTAAAAAATAGGAAGTGAATATATATATATAATATATATCATTTTGTTAAAAACATGTTTTACTGAACAGACCATTTTACACATATTTTACAATATTTAGTTGCACTTACTATTTTTTGTACTCTGGTTGCAAGTATTTTTTCTGATATAGCAGTAGATACAGGTGTGACAGTTCTTACGTTTTGACTGGAAGTCATTGAGGGTGTGTGAGGCAAGTCCGAGGGAGGTAGTTCATCTAAAATAAATAAGGTATTAATTATTTCCTTTACCACCCATGATACAAAAAGTTTGCAATAATGTCTGATAATAAATATAATGAAACCTTTTTCATATTTGAATGTTTTAAATTCTTTTTAGGTCTTGGTGGTGTTTTTATAAAAGAACAACTGTTGTCTTCATCATCTGAGGAAGATAATATACGTTTAGCTCTCCTTGAGCGTCTGTTTATTTCTTCTCCATCAGTACCTAGATCACTTGTCTCTTCAGCTTTTCTGCATTTCTCACGAGCTAGTGCATAGTCATCTACAAAAAATACATGTAAATATATATTCAAAATCAAAACTGAAAGCAGTACCATAAGTAGCATCGCGAAATGTTCTTATTCGGAAGGATGGCCAGCATGTGTTAATGGGGTCATGGTTTTTAATTGCAGTTGTGGTTTTATCAGCAGTAAATGGAGGCCACAAACATTCATTTGTTCCTATGATCCATGTTGATGGTACTACTGCTACAGCACCCTCTGCTTCAAAAGCAACTACTGTCCAAGTTTTTTGTTCCATTATCTAGAAATAAAAAATGGCAAAGCAGAAAAAAATTACAGTAATACCTAATTCTAAGTATTTAGTTCATTTTAGTAAACATTCCATTTAATAAAAAAATTAAAAAGATGAACAATCAATTAAGAAAAATATGATTCTATAAATGCTTCTATACAACTTGGTACTAAAAATTCGAAGAAAAATAAGTTGAAAAAAATTAGTATGTATGTAGTAACGGAAAAACAACAAACTTCTCATTAAAACTAATTTTAACACATTTAAAAGCTATTTCATTGACATTCCAAAAACTTCAGTTCACCTATTTCATCACTGACAAGATAAATATCAATATCTGAGGAATCACATGGCTCTATAAAAAAATTTTGTTTTGATAAATATTCCCTTCCTATGATAAAAATTTCAGTACTAGTAGTTACATAATTTTTAATATCTACAATGGTGCCATTAGACAAGTAACAACAATTATCTGATGAAACTAAGTATAAAGTAAAATTTTCAAATAATAATTGTTCATACTGAGAAACTATTGGTAAATTTGGAATAATAGGTCCATTTACATGTATTTTTTGGGTATAAGGAAAATGTTTTACAAGCTTTGTATTCTTGCTTAAATTCTGTAATTCATGTTTTCTATTAATTACTTGTTGCAATGGCTTTGCTGTTTTTTCGTACCATTCTTTTTTAATGTTTGCATATAGTTTTCAAATTCAAATGTACTGAACTTATCCAATATTCCAAACTCTTTAACATCTTGGGTAATATGTAGTAAGTTGTGAATGTTATGCGATATATTTTCTGCTCCATATAAACTACCAAAAGTACTAACAAAGTATTTCAGCAATTGTTCAGCATAATCAATATATAAAAATATTTTTCATTAGATAAAATCCGCATTGCTACATGTAAGCAAATGAAGTTACGATACATATCTGGAGTTAAAACATTTTTAAGAACAACTGGACCAGTGTAGAATAAAAATTGTCGAAATTCTGATGCCTTCCACCTTTTGCTTTCACTTAAACTTCGGGGTTTACGGCTGAATTCTTTAGGAATATTTTTTACCTGATTGATTAATAAAATACTTAAATTACTTGTCTGACTATATGATAATTTGTGAGGTGGTTTTCCTCCTATCCATAATGTGACTATTAATTTTTTCACAACTCCCAAGCAAATAAGATGCATGTAATCTAAGGGAAAGGATTTGATCATGTCTATAAAGGTAGTTTTTCAATAATGGATGTTCCTGTATGATGTTGTTCTTGTAATTTTTTTCGAAAATCTGAATCTAGCCGTAACTTTAGATTGGAGATCTCTGGGAAACAAACACTGTTAGAAATGTAGCTACCCTCAATTTCACATTTAGAACAGGACATATATCCTGTATGCCCCTTAGTATATTTTATAAAAGATTTTGCTGGAACATCAGCCACAAATCCTTTAATTTTGATTGAGTATGAATCATTATTAACTATTAAACCATTTGTTGACAACTTAATACACTCATCTACAAACATTGATAAGAACATGTTAGCATCTTTTGGCTTCGTAGCCATGATAGAGTCCAACTAGTTGAACGCTAGATTTTTGGTTGAATAGACTGCACAATATGGGATAAAATTGACTACCTGAACTTTTGGAGATAGGTAAACCATCAACATTTACCAGAATTTCAATATTATTACAAACTAATTTAGATGGAGAATTGATAATGAGTTCTTTAATACAATTTTCAAGACCAAAATGATAATAATGTCCTGGATCAATTACTTGAACTTGTGTCTGCCTAGGTGTGCTTAAAAGTGTTCTAGCATTAAGTGGTAACTCTGGATGATATGGCTTAAGAGCTTTTAAAAGATCATCAATAGCATTGTGTTTAATATTATGATTAAGAGCCCACTGTGAAATAATTTCCGAAAAAGATTGTTCATTACATTTTTGATCAAACGGAATGTCAAGTTGGGACTTTAAAATACATTTATTTATCAAAAACTCGCTTTCTGAATTATCCGAAAGTTCAGAACTATTAGAAAGTGAATCAGTAAAATTTGCCGAAGTAGGATCATCGTCCGAAACTAAATCCAGAGAATTGTTTAAAGATGTAGTCGGAGCCTCATCATCTAATAAAACTGCTTCAAAATTAAGCATATCCCTTCTTGCTCTTTTATACGGTTTTCTAATATTAGTGTTCATGTTAAATCTAGAGGGTACTTACCTTGTATACTTCAGTGGACTCGTAAAGATAAAAGCAATTATATTACCTGATTCGCCTTTATATACCTCTAAAAAGCGGGAAAACGGTGTTAAATATTTCCCCAAAATCATATTCACTCACTTTAACTAGTCACATCATCATATAAAAACAATAAAGAAGACATGAAAACAATGGGCACACCCTGCACACAAAATAAAATCTTTGGTTATGTCATGTCATGACTGAACGTATTCTTCTTTCTTTGTGGCCCTTTCTACACTACTACAAACATGTAAAGAACGCAATATACGGAATCGGTAGAGAATGTACATACATAGTTTGTATTTGCAAGACGTACATAGTATATATAACTATGTACGTCTTTAAGACGTACATTTTAGAGCCAAGGACGTAATTCGGCCTTTATGACATAAAATGTACGTACATAAAACGTGGGGTGTTATCTGGGATGTCTATGCCAAGAGAGAAAAAAATATTCACGTAATATATTATCTGACCCATCTGCTCTTAAACAGTAAAACTTTATTGAAAAATAGGAGAATTGACCTTTGTTGTGGCTACTATTTTTTAGCTCTCGTGGCCAGTGTCCCATTTTCCACGCCCTAGGTACGGCCATGATTCCCGTTAAAATCCGGAGCTTTCTTTGCCAAGGTTAAGGCTGCTAAGAGATCTCTTTTGGTCGTAGTTTCCCTGAAGTATCTTAGCTTGTCCCATTCCTTAAAGCTGATACCAGTAAATGGAGTTTTTCCTCTCCATTTATTTTCTTAGTTTTTAAAAGACTGCACTGCTGCTGATCTCACAAGCATTGGCGTAACTAGGACTTTTCTCTAGGGGAGCCCTGGCCCTCATCCTTAATTTCGCTCCACGTAAATATGAGCCTACAGGTTTTATGATCCACGAAACAAAAGTACATACATATTATGCTATATATACTGTAATGAATATTATGATTTGATATTATTTATTGATTTAATTATTTATTTGAATGATTAATTCTTATTTAAAAGTAGCAAGATCTTCTTTTTCTCAGGGGTTTTGGTTATGCAAGTTTCCAGTTGGATTATTAGGTGTATGTGAATGAAAATTATATTATATATAAATTATAAAATAGTTAAATTAAAACAGTAATATTGAAAGTTTAATAATGAAACTAATTAGGAAAATATTAAAAGGAAAGGCCTTTTAGTAACTATAAAAGAACTTACTTGATGTTGAATTATGTTAAATTATTCAATATTATTTATGTAATGGCAAGTAAGATTATCGAAATACCCTAATTATTGAATATCAAGTAAATTCCTTTGTTTTCAAATTAGAAAACTTAACTAACTACTACAAAAATTTTCAATTACAATTTTATCTGACCTTGTGTAATATTATTTGTGCGTTGGACGACAATTTGTAATATTATTTGTGCGTAGGGCGACAATTTGTAATATGAGTTACCTGTTGTTAGTGAGTTTATAAAAATATTTAGTTAACTTTTTTGAAAAAATAACAATATACCAAAAGAAAAAATGTAATTTGCAATAAAACAAACATTAAGCTTAATTTCGTCTTTAATTAGTTGTAAAAGATACTTCAATAATTAACAGAATTTATAAATGTTTATCACACAAAAATTATGATAGTTAAATACCTCGGCTAGGGGTGAGTAAGTTCATTAGCTCTGACTAGTGTACAATATTTGTTTCTTTAAGAAATTATAAGGGCGCCACTGAAATCTTTTTATTTTTTATGATACTACTGAAGAAAGTTGTTTTAAGCTGAGTTATTTAAATAAGTATCATAAGATGACAGAAAGATGTCAGAAAAAACTGTCTATGAAGATAAAAAAATGATTTGAAAATGTACAAACATATAAAAGATAATAAGATTTCCTTGGTGCTGAAATTAATGAGGTAGAGAATACGTTACAACAAAATAATCCGTAAACAGTTCTTTAAAAATACTTATTCTAATACAGTTGACGATATAGATAGATATACACGGAAATAAAAGAGAAAAAATATGGGAACAGTAAACTTGATAGATCTCAATAAACTTATCTGTTACAAAAGTGGACGATCCTTCGCCGCACCTTGGAGTCGCTACGGCACTGTCTAGGTGGTTCCAAATGATTATGGAAGATCACTAGTGGAGGGATGATCTGCCCCAGTTGTAGAGATAATCCAGTTAAGAATGTACATACAAGAGCTTAAAGTTTACAAGCTGTTCAAGTTTACGGAATCTCCAAATTTAAGAGATGCTTCTGGTTTACAGAATCTTCAATTAAAGAGTTGCCTCTAGTTTACTGTATTATATTCCAACTTTCTGAAAATTACCAGTGTCAAACACGTGTTACATTTACTTTTCTGGCACAAAAAGTACAAATCAGCATAGTCCGAAATCTACAGTTAGATGCTAACATATTTTAATAGATTACAAAAGATACATTTTTACATTAAATTTACTTTTTAATAATCTTACACACTAATCAAAATTCCAGAAATGTACTTTTATCAGCCTTTTATAAAAAATTATCATTAATACTTTTAATTACCATAAAAAGATTCTTTGAATAATAATGAAATATGTTGAAATTCTCATCTGATATAATAAAATATAATATAACTTTCGATATTTTATAAATATCTTAACAAAAAGGAATTATAAAATTGGAAAAAAACATACCTGTATATGACAGTAAATCAATAGAAGAAATGAGACTGGGAATAATTATTCAAACCTATTGAACTCGATAATGCCAACTCATTAGTACACCTCGTAGTGTAGCTACTTTGAACTTCCAATTATAATTATAGAGACTGTATTCATTATTTTATTATTAAAAATGTTTTATGATAGACGGAGCTAGCGGCACTAATTGAATTTAATATTTAGGATACCAGGTGCTTAAAATGTTAACAGGTACTGTTACACTTGATGTAAAGTCCTGCTTCCTGATTGGTGGAAAAAGTCTGTAGTCGCTCTATGAAAAACGGAGACGAACGAAGTGTCGCGTGGAATTTCCGACTTCGGTAAAATGTGTTGTTAGACGATTGGTTTCTTGTGTGATATTATTGTTCTTTGTTTGTTCCTCCAAATTGATAAAGTGTTTGGTGTTGTTGGATTATAGTTCCTTTAGTTGTATTATTAATAGTAAGTACTCTTATATTCTTCTTTTTTTTATCGACCGAAAATGTTTTAATTTCACTTTTTTTTTATTCGATCTTAATTCGACCTCTGTTTAGTCTTTTATAGGTTTCAAACTTTCTAGAAACTTCTTTTTTTTTTGTTCTAGAGATTAGTCATTTCTGGAAAAATATGTGTATCTCTTTCTTTCCTATTTATGACTAGACATACTTACTTACTTCGTCTATCATCTATCATTCGAGAATAAAATATAGTACAAATATATCTGTCTCCTTTTTACACATTATCTGTCTTTTTTTTACACATTATATAATCAATTTTCGCGAAGTTTCTAGTAAGTTTTAAATAACATATTTATGTACTAAATATAATATTGATAATTACATATTAAAATAATTTCCAACTTAAAACTTTCTTACAAATACACAAAATATACAATAAAATAATACAATATAATTAAATTTATTTGATTTAGTTATATTAAACAACTTCTGTTGATATTATGCTCATTATAGAATATTTAAATATTACAATACATATATATTGAGAGAAAAATTACCACACTGCAAAAATGTTTTTATTTTTCTTTCAAAGAAAAAACAATTATTTATTGAAACCAGTAAAAATAAGAAACAAAAGTACATACATATAGTGTTATATAAATTGAGAGAAAAATTACGACACTCACACTGCAAAAAAAATTAAAGTTTTTCTTCTAAGACAAAACAAATACCTACGACGCATTGCGGAAAAGCTTCGCTCAAAGCCAGCCGAACTTATTGGAAGAAATATAGCTGCTTGCAATAATTTACTTCACCTCCGTCTTCAAGTTTTCGAGATCAGATTCAGCTTGTAATGAAGTAGTGTCGATTTTTAGGATGTCTTTGAAATTTTTGATGAAAGCCTCTCCGCTTTTTAGATCCATTTAAGAATGAGTCAACGGATTGTGCCAAGGGCAAGTTATCAGATCTCTTTCTCCTATTACCTATAATATTGTCCATAACTTGATTATAAATATTGATTTTCCAATATTCGTATGCATTGGTATCACATGGCCCCCCAGGCCCCCGTAGTTACACCAATGCCCACAAGATGGTTCTGGTCCCAGGTATGGAGTTTAGGCTCCTTTTTTGCCAGCTTATCTACTGTTTTATTGCCTTGACTGTCCAACATGATCACAATCTGCGGTACATATTGTGGATATTGTAACGCTAAAAAGCAATTGGGGCGCCAAATTTGTAACGCCAAAATACCTTTAAGGACGCCAAATTTATAACGCTAATACTCACACTAAGCAGAATTCGACTAGAAACTCTCTCAAGGAGTGATTAGACTCAACGTTACTGATGAAGGATGCAAAAGGTACTTATCTTTGGCACATCAGGTTCCAAAATTCCTTTGGTTGTTGTTGTGCTACTAGTGTTTCTTACAGTTGGCTGTATCTTTCAACAGCCAAACAGATAACAGGTCGGCTGAAAAGTCCCCGGTCTACCATAGTAACACACAATATTTTGACAAAATTCATTTTTTTTATTCAACATAGTTGCCTTCAAGGGCGATACAGCGATTATAGGGACCTTCCAACTTTTCGATACCATTTTTGTAGTACTCCTTCGGTTTGTCCTCAAAATAGGCTTCAGTTTCGGCGATTACCTCAATATCAGAGCCAAATCTTTTTCCCGCGAGCATTCTCTTCAGGTCAGAGAAAAGGAAAAAGTCGCTGGGGGCTAGATCTGGAGAAGCAATTCGAAGGAAGCAATTCGAAGCCCAATTCATGCAATTTTGCCATCGTTTTCGATGATTTGTGACACGGTGCATTGTCTTGATGAAACAACACTTTTTTCTTCTTCATATGGGGCCATTTTTTCGCGATTTCGGTCTTCAATCGCTCCAATAATGCACAGTAATGGTCGCTGTTGATTGTTTTTCCCTTTTCCAAATAGTCGAAGAACAATATACCGTGTGTATCCCAAAAAACTGAGGCCATAACTTTGCCAGCTGACTGTTGAGTCTTTCCACGCTTTGGTGGCGGTTCACCGGCCGCAGTCCACTCAGCTGACTGTCGATTGGACTCAGGCGTGTAGTGATGGAGTCAAGTTTCATCCATAGTCACAAAACGACGCAAAAAATCGGGTTTATTACGACTTAACAGCTGCAAACACTGTTTAGAATCATCAATTCATTGCTGTTTTTGGTCGATTGTGAGCACGCGCGGCACACATTTCGCACAGAGCTTCCGCATACCCAAATGTTCGTGAACGATATGTCCAACACGTTCCTTAGATATCTTTAGAGTGTCAGCTATCTCGATCATATTCACTTTACGGTCACTCAAAATCATTTTGTGGATTTTTTGATATTTTCGTCGGTAACCACTTCTTTTGGGCGTCCACTGCGTTCACCGTCTTCGGTGCTCATTTCACTACGCTTGAATTTTGCGTACCAGTCAATGATTGTTGATTTTCCTGGCGCAGAGTCCGAAAACTCATTATCAAGCCAAGCTTTTGCTTCAATTGTATTTTTTCCTTTCAAATAACAATATTTAATAAGCACAAAAAATTATTTTTTTTCCTTCTTTTTGAAAATAACAAAAGTTGCTTCACTAAAAATGCAATATCTCACAAACTAATAGTCCGACAGCTGTCAAATTTTTACACGAATCTTTTGAAGTTTGATACTATCTAAAAATGAAATGGATTTAATTCTAGTGTCGTCATCTATAGGTCAGACCGGGGACTTTTCAGCCGACCTGTTATGATAAATTGCAGTAGAAAAGTTGGCTGAGAAAGGGGGTGGTGTATTAGGAACATCGAAATTTTTTACAAGAGCTTTCAGTTATCTCGCTGGTATCCAGTTAGGGGTTGCGTTAAGTTAAGGGTTTTAATTCAGGTGCGTTCCATTGAACGTGCACTCGATCGAGGGCGCATTCAGCCACGGTAAGTAAAGTGTCTAATATAGCGGTGAGTCGGGGTTAATTTTAAGGTTTGTAATGACGGTATTCTAAACAAAAGTAGCATAGCGATAGACGTTGGGGACAACTAACTTATCATTTTCAGGAACTGCATTATTTTTTACAATGGATCGAGTGGATGTAATAGAATACGTCGCAATGGTGACTCCGACAAAATCGAAATTCGTTTTCAGAGCACCAAAACTTTCTTATGTTACAAATGTTTTTACGTTGCCATTTAATAGACAAGTTTGGATATCTACGCTTTGTCTTGTCATTTTAATTGGATTTTTAATATATGTCATTCTAAAATGGGAATTTTATAAGAAAAAAGGGTCAGTAGAGGACGTAAGCTAAATCTAAACCTAACACATAAACTTTAATAAAGCTACTAATATTTATAGGAACCGTCAAACGCTGACATAAAAGTAGATAAGATTGAAGTAGCGTTGATCTCGTTTGGTGCAGTGTGTCAACAAGGATCTCATGTCATACCAAGTAGTTTATCGGGAAGAATTACGACTATACTTTTGTTCATTTCTTTGATGTTTCTATACACGTCATATTCAGCAAACATAGTCGCTTTGCTGCAAAGCACTTCTTCTAGCATCCAAACACTGGAAGATCTGCTGAAATCTCGATTAAAGATTGGAGTTTTCGATACTGTCTACAACAGACACTATTTTCCGGTAAGTATTTTCTATTTTTAAAATCCTAGCAGCCCATAAAAGAGTAGATATCCTAGCTTTCCACGGATAGAGGAGCTTATACTTTTTTTAAGAGTGAATCACTACATCTTGATATTTAAATTACATCGAGCTGTTTGGGAAAAACTCTTAGGAACAGAGTGAAAAGCAATAACATCAGATCCCAATGTGACATTCAAGATGTGGTAAGATGGTCCCGAACAAGAAGAAGAGCTTGGAGAGCCCATATGGACAGAATACCAGACAATCGGCTAGCTAAAATCGCAAAAGAAGAGATATCAATCAACTGTAGACCATCAGGAAGACTTCCTAATAGTTGGTACGAAAGCTGTCTTGAAGAAACAAGACATTGGTCGCATTCAGCGGAAGTAACTGTTACCAAAATGTAGCGAACCGGAAGTTGTTGTCAAAATTAGAACGTAATACTTCATAGAAAAAACCTTGACAAATTATATACTTAAGCCTTCCTCATAGACCACTCTATCTGTTGGTGAAAACCGCATTAAAGTCAGTTTAGTAATTTTTGTCTTTATGCTGCAAATTACTTTTATAATATGTAGTGAAATTTATTGTAAAAGATTTTTAATCTGATTACATCAAAAAACGCTATTTATGACTTCTAGAACAATAAAGATCCCATACACAGAGCAATATATGAACAAAAAGTCGCCCCTCGAGGACAAAAAGACAATTTTATGCCTCTGGAAGAAGGAGTTAGGAAAATTCGTGATGGATTGTTCGCATTTCACATGGAGACCGGTGTCGGGTATAAGGTAGTTGGTAAGTTAAATTTAATTAACTCACATTCTTATAACTAATAATTTAAATAAATATTTTTATTCGTTTAGCGATTCATCATAACATAACTGAACCCACATAAAGGTCAACTTGCAATTTTTATACTACAATGTTGTTTAACGTACCTAACACCATATAATTTCTCATGTTCGTGAAATCCTTTCTAGCAAACCTTCAATTATTTAATTATTATCAAATAATATACGCGTGGTGTATTTACTCATCACACCTACCTCTTTTTTAATTTTCTACTTATCAGAAATTGATTCAGCTGACCAATGCGACGATCAGCGTATATATAGTTTTACCACATTATAATTGCAATGTAAATACATAATATTTTTTGACTTGATATAAAACTAAATTGTTTGTTTACATAGCTTAATTAATGATATACAATTATTTTCTATCCCGTTGAAGGATCCGTTAGTTATATAATAAAGTTCCTTTAAAATTGTCTGTGTTTTGTATTGTTTTTCACTACATCACACTTGGTGTCTGTAGGTATACGAAAACAATCGGCTTTTATGCACTTCCTTAATCTTACCAGAATCTACCAATATCTTACAATTGCCTTTCCATACTTCTGTATCTTGAAATGGGGCAATGTTATAATGGATCGAACTTTGTTCTCTTCCCTCTCTTCAACAAGACTAACCTAACCTAACCTAACCTAACCTAACCTAACTTAACCTAACCTAACCTAACCTAACCTAACCTAACCTAACCTAACCTAACCTAACCTAACCTAACAATCACCTACCTTAAAAGGTTGTGCCAAGGCTGTTTGACTACTAATATTTTGCTTGATCAATTTATGTTTTATTAAAAAGTTTCTAGCTCTGTCATGTGCATGTCTTGGTGATAATCGTCTGGTACATTAAGACTTCTACCATACAGTAGTTTAAAAGGAGTATACCCATGATAAGGGTTAGTCGTAGTATTGTCGCTAAAATGCTCCTTACGTTGCTTTTAGTTTGGGTGTTTACTATCATGTAACAACAACAACAAATAAAGCAAGACATTTTGGTGGAGATTTTATAATATTCCACGAGGGTTAGAGAATAAAATAGATAAGCCCAGATTAGGATTTAAAATCCTCTACAGGGCTGGGATGGCGTTGTTTTTGTGTGGAAGTCGTATTGTCCTGGATGAATTTTGAGTGAGGTTGGGAGATAATGGCTCGGTGTGGCTGAAGAGTGCCAGTTGGGGGTAGCGAGGCTTGGGGCTTGGCTTGAAGAATTCGCAGAGAACGGGCCTAAATTTGGGCGACATTTGGACATCGTGGGGAGTCGGGTACAGAGCTGTGACTATTGTACCCTTCCTGTCAGCCATTCGGTAAGCATCATGTAAGCTTTTGCGCGTCTATCAGCGTCCTCATTGCCTATTATTCCTGTTTGTGACCTGGTACCAAGTATCTGCCAGTTTCTTAATGGATTGTTTAAAAGAACTCAGAGCCTTCAAAGCTGCATGCCTGTCTGTATGAATATAGATGTTTGTCCATCAAGTGCCTTCGCTTAAACCTGATCATTAACGTGTAAAGCATATAGCCTGAACCAAATTATCCTATTTCTAAAATAGAAAGTCAACAAATTTTTTTAAATATTTCATTTAAAAGGGCCTTCTACAATATTCAATTCAGTATTGTTTTTAAATATATTCAGATATTTTTACACAGTTTTTAGCTTTTGTTACCTTTTTTAGGAGAAATATTTCAAGAGCACGAAAAATGTGGATTACAAGAAATTCCCTTTTTCGATTTCATCGATCCTCATATAGCTATTCAAAAAAATTCTTCTTACGCAAAACTGATTAAAATAGGGTAAGCCAAATTAAAATTAACAATAAAGTGCGCATACTATAATGAGAAACAATCACATGTGGTGACATCTACAGCAAATGCTCTATATGTGAAGACTGATGAACAACTAGTAGACCCAGAACTATGGAACAAACTCAAAAATAAAATTCGAGGATATAGAGGATAAAAGCAACCCTAAATGCAATAGATAACAAGAAACAGCCATACAATTATGTCTGATTATGGAGACAGTTTACCTATTGAAAACCTGGAAACTGTCAGTCAAAATGTCAAAAAACTTCATGGATGACAAAACTAGTTCACAAGTCGTACGAATCAAAACCAGCACAAATTCGAAACTTGTTTCGATCATGAAACATGCTTTGAAAAAAGAATTACTTAATTTTCGGTATTCTGTAGCTTTACTTCAAGCAAATATTTTTCTACTACCTCCATTTTAAACTAACCAGTACGTCTTTGACATTTACTTTGGTAAATATGTTCAATGTAATGGTCCAAATCCAGAATTAGTAAATTTTCTTTCCAAATTGTCTGTATAATCGAAAAAAATTCATATGTTCAGTAAATTTATTGTTCTACGGTTTGTGGGTTGGTAGTGATCTAGTTACAATCGTGAATCAGCAACCACTTGTTTTATTTATAAGCTATCATTCAGTATTGTAAATTATAAATAATTATATTAATGTACCTACATTATTTTATCCTTATTAGAATAATTTATTGGAAAAATTGCCACCAATTTTTAAATTATTCTATTCCGGTCAGTCGTAGAAAAAGTATGATACGCACCTCGGCGATAAGGGCAATTACGCACACTTGCGAGTTGTCGCACTCGGCTAACAACGTCTCGTGCTTACAATTTTTCGCTCGTGGATAATTGGATTTTACTATTCGTACCTATGATTCCATTTGTTGTGTTTTTAAATATTAATTAAAGTTAATTCCAGAAAAAATAAGCCTAATTAAAAATTCCTGGACTTAATTATTAATAACGATCTACAGTTTATTTTTTTGCTTCTGTAGCTTTAGAAAAATTTGGGAAAGTGGAATTCAGCCTAGAGAAGTTAATTTAATTTATACAAGAAAACCCATTTGCACATCACGTAGTTCCAGTTTTATAACAGTTGGTATGGTGGATTGTTATGCAGCTGCAGTGGTGTTAGTAGTAGGAATTGTATTATCACTATTAATATGGGTTTTAGAAATGCTTACTTATAACAGGTAATAATTATAAATACCCTATTTGGGTAATCTTCTAGTTTAACCATATCCGCTTGAAAAGACCTATGCGCATGTACGGAATTTAAATTTTCAAGAATAATTTTATTGCCACATTTGTATGAGAAAATAAATTGAGTGAATAGACATTGGAAAGACGAAAATTATAGACATTATTTAACAGATTGAGTAAATTACGTTGTGTAATCGAGTTAACTAGATTTGTTAAATAATGCATTATTTAAAATGTTTTTTCCTTATAGTTTCTACTGCAATTATTGTGGTAGTTTATATCTTTCATTAATTTAAAACCATAATAAATTAAAATCACCGAATACCATTAAAACAAGGGATGTTAATATTATAGGTATTTTATTTGAATTAACTAAAAAATAACACCTGTTTTTTAAACCATTGTTAAGGTTTGTTCTTTATAGCTGGGCAGGGATTCTTAACATGTCGATACGTAACGTCACGTTCGAACTACACTGGTCGGCAGCGCAATCGGTTGATCGGTACCGAATCGCAACCGACTGGAAGTGATTCTCAACTCCTCCCGATTAAATTTTAATATTTTTTGTTGGTACTACTAACGCTCCACACAAAAATTTGTTTTGAAAAGAGAGGTTATATTTTATATTTATAAATTTGTGATTTATTTTGCTTTGCTTTTTACTTGTATTTATTGTTGTATTTATCTTGATTTTTCTATATTTGTTTATGCTCTTTTCAATTATTTGAACCACATTATTTTAAAAAATGTTACCAATTGTGAACGAAATTGTTTATTTATATATTACCTGCTCTTATTCGCTCTTAATGTACTCACCTTTTGCCATTTTTCAGTAGGTTTTTCACCCAAACCCACAGCATTTAAAGCCCTTGCCAACTGTGCCCATAAATCTTGGAATTTACTCCTTGCATTGGAGACAGATAATCTGCCTCTGGCAAATTTCAAGTGGCTTTCCATGAAATCGCCAAATACTTCTAAGTGTTCCACTTATATATTTATACAACAAAAATGCGAGAATTGACTCAGAGAATCAGAGAAGACCAAAAAAGTAACTCTTATTTACATTTATAATACAAAATAAGAATACCAAAACAAAAGACAAACATCAAAATAAAATAAAATTCATATTTTTAAGGCTCTGTCTATGGAAGGTAACCCTCTATAGTTCTGTCTTTTTTCACGAGCGAAATTCAGCCAATCACGCCTCGAATTTCATCAAGTCGGCACCCTCTGATATACCGAACAAAAATGACATTTCTAAACGGTATCAAGTCGATACGTAATGGGTATCGACTTCATTGAGAATCGCCTTTTCGGCGTTTAGTCGGGACGATACCTACCGGATTACGATTGAGAATCCCACTACTGAACTCGTTGCCCCATTGCTCTAAAAATGAAAACCACAGAATACCATGAAAACGTGAGATTTTTATATTCGCAAGTACCTACGTTCTTATTTATATTTTTAATTGCTGTCCTTAGCATCTAATTTATTACTTATGAATTTTACAAGTAAAGCTTCTTATTAATGTGCGTATTTTTTATAATCAAATTTACTAAATCAAAACCAAACTATTCGGTTTCAGGAAAAAATATTTGAACTGACAACACTGCGCGACTGTTCCGCTGTCAATTTCGAATAATTTCGTACATAGGCTTTTTCAAGCGGATGGTTAAACTGGAAGATTATCCCTATTTATACTATAATACAATTTTTGAATCATTTTCTTTGAAACAGATGTTAATTTTATTTATAAAATATATTTTTAGGTCCAAGTTTAATCAAACGCTTCAAAATAAAGTCAAAAATAAATTTCCGATTTCATTTGCAATTCCGTTTCAACAAAAATAGGTAACTTGGTTTATAGACGGTATTCATAAATATGTAGATTAATCTCACAAAATAAAATTTACTGGCATTAATTTACTTGTTTTATTGGTTACCAACTACATACAGTCCAGCTATCCTGGCATTGAATGCCAATTTCAAAAATAGCGAACGCCGATAAAAATATTAATATATTTTAGGGTATAGTATGAAATACAGTTTAATAATTTAAACTACATTGTAAGCATTTCATGTAAACTTTGTTTAATATCGAGTTATTACGTACCTGTGTGCTAAATAAATAAACAATTCGATGTAATTAATGATTGTTGATGTTTACAAAAATAGTTTATTTAACTATAATAACAATATTGTTTCATTATCTTGAACTCATTCTGGTTATAAGTGTACATTTTTTTTATTACTTACTGGTAAAAATTCAAATAAGTAGTTGACATTTTGTATTGTTGAAGGTAAGTGAAAGTATTAGGGAGTATTATTTATCTTTTATGTATCAAGAAAGCAATTATTTTGTGAATTTCTAAGAAAAATAATTACTTTACACATTGATAAGTTTATTTCAAAGAATCCGTTTGTAAACTAAACTTAGATCGTTGGGAAATGTATTACTTTCCCCACTAGTAATATACCTACAATAAAATATTATTGAAGTCATTCATTTTGTGTAATATTTCTGCATATACAGGGGGTTTCATTAAGAATTATCCATATAGTAACTGGAGAAACCTTAGCTTTAAATATGAAGATTTAAGCCAAAACATTATTTAAGTAAAATATTTCTCCTAACCGAGATATAGGGTGTTTTATTTTAACTATTCTAAATGATTATATCCCATATTTTTGACACCTTCAAATATTTTCTGTTCATACTCGACAAAGAGTTTATACATATTAGGTTACTTTAAACAGTGGCAAGATATTTTTTCTCGATTACCAGAGGCGTGGGGTAGGGATGGATAGTTTCTTTTATCCCCCTACAATTTACGCCACTGTCGTAATATTTGTTTCTGCATGTTTTTTGATTCTCCGTCACTTTCTACGTAAATATCATCCTCTTGTCTCAATACGATAGAGTGAGTAGTTTTAGAGTTATTTGCATTTAAAGGTAATGTTTAAAATATCCATTTTATTCCAATAATTCCTTAATAATTTAATCAACCCAACATATTTCTAAAGGTTAGGAGAAATTTTTCCAAAAGGATTAATACATGTATTGAAGTCAATGGAGGCCACTTCGAAAATTTACTATAATGTTAACTAACTAGAATTTTTTTTACAGTAGTCTAAATAAATAATTGTTTCAGTACGTTTATTTTATGTATCATCATGTTATTTCGTAATGAAAATCATAGTTTTATTTTGTTATAAATTTAAAACTGAAATTTTGATAAATATTAATGTGAAAAAATCATTTGAAACTAATCAATTTTATTTATGCAGTGAAATAGTTATTGACTCATGTGAATTTACGATTAGAATTAACAAATTTTGTTGTCAAGGTGGTTAGATTATTAAGGAAACTTATGTTAAATAAGCAATAAAACAAAAATGGATATTTTAAACATTACCTTTAAATGCAAATAACTCGAAAACTACTCACTCTATCGTATTGAGACAAGTGGATGATATTTACGTAGAAAGTGACATGCAGAAACAATTATTACGACAGTGGTGTAAATTGTAGGGGGATAAAAGAAAGTATCCAACCCTACCGCACGCCTCTGGTAATCGAGAAAAAATATCATTTACCACTGTTTAAAGTAACCTAATATGTGTAAACTTTTTGTCAAGTATGAACAAAAAATATTGGAAGGTGTCAAAAATATGGGATACAATCATTTAGAATAGTTAAAATAAAACACCCTATATCTCGGTTAGGAGGAATATTTTATTTAAGTGTTTTGGCCTAAATCTTCATATTTAGTGCTGAGGTTTCTCCAGTTACTATATGGATAATTCTTAATGAAACACCCTGTATACGATACTTTAATATTAATTAGTTTTCATTTCATAATACGTCAAGTAGTGAACTCCGTAAAAAAACATTTTAGTAGAACTAATGCCTACCAATATTTTCTTGTACTGAAAAAAACCTGAATTGGGCAATTGGGCTTGGCGATTCTACAACGAATTTGAAGAGTGGTCTGAACTGTCAGTGATTCGCTATTCGATAACTAATTGTTCATCTTTGAAGTGTATTTGCTTACAATTGTCTATTATCTCCAGGCTTAACGTTTTATAAAGATGCAAATCTCCCCGCACCAAAAATTATCTGAGTCGTCCAACCAGTATAGTTGGTTAATTAAGACATTTTCCGTAAAGTTGTATTATACTACAAATCATATTTAATTATATATCTAGTTACAGTTATTGAACCAAATCGGATTTTTTATAGGCAGCTGGTATGTACGTCGTATGAAATTTCAATCCGAATAACGCATATAAGTCCTGACCTTAGATTCGCGTTTCAAAATCAAACTTAAGGTCATCTACTTACATATTACTGGTGTTTTTTTTTAATATTTTTTCTAAGGAAGTAAATTGTAGGCGTATCCGAATTTAAATATATATGGACACGCCTTATTTTGTATCTTGTTTTTTTTCATGATTAGCTAATTTATAATCAAATCACCCATATTTTAACAATATGTCGAGGTGAATTTATATAGGTATCTACTCTCACTTTGATTTAATAAAAAGAGTTGCCCAACTTTTATGTATGTTAGGATAAATTAATTCACCTATATATGCATTAAGTTGAGAATTATGAAAATTACCTATTATTTTTCAATAAAAAAGTATCATTTCTTGAATAAAAATCATAACTATTAGATCTAGATCATAAATAAAAGTTTCAATATGTTGATAATAATACAACAGAAAACCTTGCAATTAAAATAAACTATTAGTATTACCCCCGTAAGCTATTTGAAATAAATATTTTGTGTTTTCAGCGTTTTTTTTATTTAAAACTACCTCCTACCTCTAGCGTTAGAATTACGAACTTACTTTTTATGTATACGTCATTTCAAATTAGTTTTTACAGTTGAAGTAGAGTTAAGATAAAATGGTAAGATTTAACTATATTTTATATAACTTTTTGTCTTAATATGTTAGAAAAAAATCAGTGCACTTATTGAAAACTTCTTTTTAATTTCAGGCAAACTATTCTGAAGACCAGATGGCCGGTAAGTGCAATCGAGTATAAAAAACTAGGTTAAGTTGCCCCACCTTTTATTATCATCATACACTTCTTGAAAGTTCCAAAAATATATCTTGTTTATTTCAGCAAATAGTGTAATTTTTTTACTTTATAATTATTTTACAAATTTTCTGGACATGTGAAATAATATCTAAAACAACTTATAAATTAACAAGTCCATTGAAAGTCGTTTAAAATAACTGTTTAAAACACACACAGAATGAGGTAGATTGCAAATAAATGTGGTGAATCATGTTTTACATTTTTCACCATAAAAGGAATGATTTTGAAAGTGTATGTATGGTTCTTCAACCTGCATCTGTTAATCAGTGCTTACCATAAACCATTTAGTTAGTTATCTAGTAAACTGCACAATGTACCTCTATGATATACCAAGTAAACTCACCCTTACATCTGTTGAAGGTTTGTCTTTTCTTTAAAAGTACATTATTAAATATTTTAGTAAAAATTTAATGAAGGTATTAATCATTTTAAATGTTATTCAAATTTTTTAGAATTCCAAGAAGCTTTCCAGCTTTTTGATAACCGTGGTGATGGTAAAATACATGTTGCACAAATTGGAGATGCTTTAAGAGCTCTTGGACAAAATCCTACAGAATCTGATGTAAAAAAATATACCCACCAACACAAACCAGATGAAAGAGTATCTTTTGAAGTGTTTCTACCTATCTATCAGGTAAAACAAAAAACATTCTTGTATTTTATCATGTTCATTTAAAACTATATTACTAATTACATGTTATTCTTATTTGTTGGTTGAATTTTGAACTTATGTGACTATATTTTTCTTATCTGAATGGTATTAAAATTTTAAAACAAAGTGCCTGAGCTATTTAAAATTAATTAACAATAACGTTGATGTGTGATAATGTTATCTTTTATTTGTGTTTGATGATTCACATTTACAAATGATTTACAAACCACCTGGACTGTATACACATTTTTAAATACAACAAAGGACTATTAATAAAAATGTATCTTTAGTCATTTGGTAAAAACTTATTTATATTATTATGTAAAATTATAGCAAATATCAAAAACTAGGAGTGCAGATACTGCAGATGATTTTATTGAAGGTTTACGTCATTTTGATAAAGATGGAAATGGATACATTAGCTCAGCTGAACTTCGTCACCTTCTAACAACCCTAGGAGAAAAACTTACTGATGATGAGGTTTGTATTTTTTGGTGCTTTTTTATATAAACACTGTTGTTTGAACATTAACATAAATAAAATATTTATTTATTAAAAATTTCCAAACTAAATACAAGTGTAAAATGTCAACTTTTATAACCTTAAAAAATGATATGATTGTGAACAGAGAGTTTCTTTTAGGTGGAGCAATTGCTTTTGGGTCATGAAGATTCCCATGGTAATGTAAACTATGAAGAATTTGTTAAAGCCATTATGTCTGGTTGATAGAGTAAATTAAGAACTATGGAAGTGATGTATCAATTGAAATTTTTGTATAATTTAAATATTTTTTTAAATACTTGGTATTTTCATATTTTTTATTAGTTTCCATTCCAATTTTATATCTCATTACTACTAATACCAACTTTGACCAATTTAATATTACTTTATAGTCATTATTATCTAAGTTGGCAAATATTTACTTAATGAGGCATTTATATTATAAAGAATGTATAGACTGAAAGTTTCCTGTAGGCAACCTTTTTGGCCTATTAATAAAGTATTATCATATAAAATTAAATATTAATATACTGGAATGTTTTATATTTCTGTTTTTTAGCATTATTGTTAAATAGATATTTGTGTATTCATTGTGAGAAATATACCCATATTAATTAATATACTGGAATGTTTTATATTTGTGTTTTTTTTAGCATTGTTGAGGATGTTTCTTCATTTAATACTTAAAAATAAAACACCTTGTTGCTATTTTGTATTTATTTATAAATTTATCTAGAATCATTTTCATCTTCAAGAATAAAATCTTCATCTTCCATGAATTTCATATTTCTTTCAATATCGGCGTTTTCTTCAAAATAATCTGTTTCAGGATCGTCATATTGCAAATCTCTATATTTCTTTTTAATCAGCTGAAAATTTGGTTACTTTAAATAAATGTACAAAAATCATAGATACAATTCACTAAGTAGGTTTTTAACAAAATCTGGGTCTGGCAGCAATAAGAAACATTTAGATTGAGTATTCCACTACTCCCATTTCACTAAATTAAGGATAAGAAATAATTCATTTTCTCAAATAAATAACAGGTTTAAGAGAAATACTATTTAATAAAGGTTTTGTTGACTTTTTAGTGCAAAATTAACTGACAAAAAGTGGCCTACCCCTCAGAGTAATAAGTAAACATATTACTCTGAGGGCCTACCTAACAATGATTAACAAATAAAAATAATACTTTTCAAAATTCCAAAAACTTGAGCTTTCAATCACTTAATTTGCACAATTATTATAGAAATTTTTTATTAGAATTCTGTTATTTGTGATATTTACCAATTGAAACCAACATGTAATTAATGAAGTAAATAATTCATTTAGATTGAAGGAATACCTGATTAAAGTTTTTAGTATTGAAAAGTTTAATGAAAAACTAAAAAAATATAATATAGAGTCAGTAAAGACATTATATGAGATTCTAGTTCAATTTCTAAGTAAGATTGTTTCTTAAAAACTTAAATTTACAAATAAAGACATTTATTATTATTCAATTTCACAAAGATGAATTATTTAGACATACCTGTCGTTCTTGTAAAAATTTGTTGAAAACATCTCTTTGTAATGTTACATTTTCTGAGTCAGCTGAAGTTGTCTTTGAATATTGCTCTAATTTAAAACTGGCCCAATTTTCATCCACCACTCGACCATCATCATTCAACATTTTTGGTTTTCTTTGACCCTTTCTTATCTAAAATTATTTTTAATAAACACTACAGCAAGAAAACATTTTACCATTTTAATATGTAGTTCTAATAACTTCACAATAATTTTAAATTACATGCCTTGTTCATAATATTCTCATGATCCAAATTAAATACACAGTGAGTCATAGGAGGTAACTCTGGATCTGACAGCTCAATAGGATTTTCTTCTTCTAATTTAGCTATTTCTTCCTAAGAAAATATTGATTGTTTTTAGATTTTGTAAAAAAATTCCAAAAATAATTTTTTGCAAAATCATGATTGTACCTTCAATTTTTGTTCAATAGGCAGATTAAGTTCACATTCAGATATTAAATAAGCAGCAAGATCTGTACCACTTGGACCTTCTTCACCATAATCAGCTATTGCAAGCCTTTTATTTAGTTCCATTATGTTTGCAAAATGTTTGTCTAAAATTTAAAAATTATAATTACATATATACCTAATACAAATTCGGTAAAACGATCAAACTACCTTTTACAAAATTAATAGTAGGAACATTTCCCATTAGACGTAGCTGTGAGAGTTCATGTTTTAATAAACCCGCATTTTTCATTAGTACTTCTTCTGCTTTATCTTGCTGTGCATTATTTGTTGTCCAGAAAACATTTAAGATCTTAAAATCTGGTGTTATCTGTACTCTATTAATTTCAATTCCTAAACCTAATACCTGGGATGCATATGCTTCAGTAGACATTAAATCTGTAATGTTTCTCATAAACAGCTTATTTAAAACTGTAACACGTTTTGGATTTAAATGAATCTTTTTGGGCTTAGAAAAATTATTTGAAATTTTTTGTAAATCTTCATGATAGCTATATCTAAAAAAACAAATTACTAAGTATACGTATTTTAAGTATTACGAGAAAATTAATTTGAGTTATACACTAACTTCTTTTTGGTGCCTCCTAAAACTTTATTCATGAGTTTTCCAGGCTGACGAGGCGCAACATGATAAGTATGTGTGGTATGAAAATTTGAAATAAATATTAAAGAAACTTGTTTACAAATGTTTCTGCTCATATTTGTTACATAACCCAACTTTTTCTCTATGAGACAAATGTCTAAACATAACCTTATTTCTGTTCCATATGTCACATTTCACTTAACGGTTTCAGTGAAGTACTATCTCGTTTTTTCTAATTTAATTATAAATTTCAATAAAAAACTATTTAAAAGATAACGTTGTTTTTTTTTCAAAAGGCAACTTTATTACTTAAAATAGAACTTTTTTATATATTTACCACACAAATTTGGTTACTTATAATAGTCAATTACTCCAGACAATACATAGTATTACCCTATACTACGACCCTGTTTATATATATTTTTAAAATTTTTAGCATATGACTAGATGATAAATAAAAACCAAAGATCTGGTATATGAAATTTACTTTTTAACATTTATTGATAAAATAAAATATTTTTAATATTCCAAAAACATGAATAACTCATCTTTTAATTTCAAGTCACTTTTGCATAATCAGAGAGAACCCATAGTATTAAGTAATACTCTAAAATGGGATTTAATAAAGTGGTCTTTGGAAGATTGGAAAAATGTACTTGATAAAGAAAAACTTGAATTCCGAGTTGGTGTTTATAAAAAAACAGACAAGCCACAGTGGGAAAGAAAAACGGCGTTACTAGAAAAAAACTTTTTATATTTTTTAAATCACATTGAAAATAATAAGGATGAATGGTTATATTTCGATTATAAGCATTTGAACAGTTGGTTTAAGAATACCAAACAGTTAAGAGAAGTACTTTATCCAACTTAACATATTCATTTTATATTTTGTTTTTTTGTTACAGAAAATTGATTGGGGTCCAATAGGATACCCAGAAATAGAACCCAAAGATTGTACAATATGGATAGGATCTAAAGGCGCTCATACACCATGCCATTTTGATTGTTATGGCTTTAATTTGGTGTATCAGATATATGGAACGTGAGTATATCATTGTATTACTTAGATACATTTTTATGTTGTATTTAATATTTAAATTTTTAGTAAACTGTGGCTGTTATTTCCCCCTGAAGAAAACTTACTACCTACTAGAATACCATATGAAGAATCAAGTGTGTATTCAAAGTTAAATTTTTTTAGCCCAAATTTAGCTAACTTTACAGGTAATTTAATTTTAAAATTACAATCTATATTTTTTCTTAAAATATGTTTTTTTATAAACCACTTTCATTAATTTAAGTTAATGTTTTAAGGTGTATCAAAGTGTCGAAAGGTTGAACTGAAACCAGGAGATGTTTTATTTGTACCACATAAGTGGTGGCATTATGTAGAAAACTTAGATACCAGTATTTCCATAAATGTTTGGATACCTATGGTAAAAAAGATTTTTAGCACTAAACATTTAGTTTAACAAAATCTATTTAATTTGATGATCCTCAATTATTGTCATTGATAAAATGAATATATAATTTTTGTTTTCAGATTTGCTTATTTTAATTTTATTTAATAGTTTATTGTATAATACTTTATATACAAGTTTTTAACACATTTTAGGTTGAAGACCACAAAGAAAGGCTCAAAGAATCTATTGTACAATATTTTGTTAAGCAAATAACTGATATATGTAGTACAGATGTTAATAGAATGATTTTAAATCCTAATATGGATGAGGTAAGTGTATTTTTATTAAATTTAAATATATACCCCACTTTTTATAAAATTTGTTTTGCTTAAACAGTTTACCAACAGTATTCCGATTTTAAAGTTTTTTAATTCTATTATTTTGGTTCTATTTTTCTTCAATAAATTAAATAATTGTTTCAGCTTATCTTAGAAAGTTGTCCAAAATCATTGATAGATACTTTAAATAAATGCAAACACATTTGTAGAGATAATATACTAACTAAAGGTACATCTACCAATAAGCAATTACAAATTGAAGAATTTAATGCTACACCAGAAAATGATAAGAATGTTAGAACTATTCCAGTTTTGTCAAATGAAGAATTTTTATATTTTTTAAAACAACAAAGTGATAGATTTATCAGTTGTATAACAGAAGAAGAAGCAATTGTCGATGAATTTAAAGATAATATTGAATTATTTGAAGCTTTATCTAATCCTGAAGTAATAGATCTAATAACAAATGTTTTATTAAAGAAATAAAATAATTTTGTATTTGTTTTACATGTTACAATTCTTTGTGAATAGAAGTATCTCAATCTATATTTTAAGGGGGCTTTAAGGTGAAATGGTTGTTTTTACCTTATTATTGCAAAATCTGGAAGAAAAAAGCAGGAAAAGGAAAATTACCAAGATCATTTTTTTTAATAAAATTACAAACGTATTTTATTACATTTACGGCTTAAAATTCATCAATTTTTCTAACGTGGCAGTTAAAATTTTAAAAATATATTTGTAATTCTACACTTTGAATCGTTTTCACTTTACGATATATTTAAAATGTGTATTTACGGGGGAATAATTTGCAATGCAAACGAAAATAGCTACACAAGTTTTACTTATTTGGAATGTAGAATTCAATTACTACAATTGATTTTTTTATCGTTCTTTGATAATATCAATACTGATCGGTTCCTAACGTTTTTTTTATGACAATCTTAAAATATAAATGCTTGCATCTCCATAGGACACATATCTATTTCTTTATTTTCGATTACGTTTTGCAGGTGAAGAAACGATAGAGATGTTTTCTGTATATTTTTGCGTCTGTTTATAGGGACCAATGTAGTTAAAGACACCTGAAAATTAAAAATTCCATATTAACTATTCCTTAATATATAAATATACAGAGTGAGATTTATGTATGGAACGCCTCAGTGAGGGAGTCCGCTACCACTACCACTACAAACATTTTAGGTCAAAAATGAGGGTCTGTTTTCTAGGCCGTTTTGTTCATTTGTGTGATATAGAAGGACTACATTTTTACATTTGAAGTAATTTAAGCACTTCCCGAGTACATACTTTTGCAAAATAAAGATTTTTAATTAATTTTTGGGGAAAAAATGTCATTAGCAGTGATTTTAGGTATATTGCAGAAGAATTAGGACATACAGTGTTACGACTACCTCCCTATTACTGCGTGCTCAATTCCATAGAGCTTATGTGACACCAACTTAAAACGAGTGTGCGTGGAAAAAATACTTCTACGACTTTAAGTATTAGTGTGGGAGAATTAATTAGGAACTGTATGAATGACATTCCTACCGAGAGTTGGAAAAGTTCTGTTAGTCATGTTATAAATGTTGAAAACTCGTACCTTTCTGTAAAATCAATTGCACCAATTATAATTAATTTAGATAAGGATAGCGATAGAAACACTGAACTAAATATAGAATAGAAAATTGTAATATTAAATAAATTACTTGTATATTTCCTATATTATGCAAAATTCAAATTTCTTAAGTTCGACCCTGTAGCACATTTGCATCTTTACCTGATGATTTTCTACAAAATGAGATTAAATCGGGTAGTTTATTGCAGTTAATAGGCCAATACCATTTACTATGAAAAAATGAAGATAAGAGAAAGAAGAAGTCAACAAACGGTTGTTTCAGATTGTGAATTTGGTAACTAAGAGATTTCGGTTTACTATGCCATCATCAGATTTACCTCGTCAAATAGATAAAAACCCTTCAGAAGAGAACATTACAACACATTAAAACATATTTTTGTATAAATAACATTATTAATATTAAAACATTTTTAACATTTAAAACATAATGAAAATGGCGTTTATGTATTATCTAGAAAAAAAAGGGTCATATCGCTTGGTACTTACCGTTCCTTCACTCAAAGGAAACTGTTGTAACAAATCCTTATCCGCAAAACAAACATCCAGATATTGTCGATACATCACAACGCCAACATAAGATTTACCATTAATTTGCACGTTAGTTTTAAGTGTCGGCATCGAAAAATCCACACCGAAATCTTCGATTAATGTATAAGCGCCGTTAGAAAAGGTATCGTCGTCAATGAATCTTATAAGTCTAATCAAAGGATTCAGCAGTGATTGAGATGCTACATAAGTAGATACAGTAGGAAAACCGGCCGGGTGGTTTTTAGAAGCCGTCTGTAATTAACAATAAAATTTGAACTGACATCAATATGAACTAAATCATTTATATCTCTAATGTAGCTCAACAAGTTTAAATAAATGTCAATGACACAGATTTTTAGATAGTAATTAAATTTAAGTAACAGGATCTAGTTTCAGTCTATAAGGAGGCCATCATTGGAAAAAAATGAGGGTAGGTACTAAAATTACAGAATTAGAAAACAATGGGGTGTTAAACTTAACAAAAATATGATGTTTTCTCAATGTTAATAGTTAGGGATGTACAAAATCATACTAGGAAATCAATTAATCTTATTGTGAACAATAAACAACTAAAAGGTTGAATTAACTTTCACTATTTATTCTATAAATATTTTAAATGCAATGACAGCCGTTTCGCTATCGAAATAGCATCGTCAGATTGTCAATGTCACAGATTTTTGTTTAGTAATCAAATGTAAGTAAGTAATAGCTTATCTATAAGGTTTCTATCCACATTGGCATGTAATATTGAATATTACTTGTTATATTTACATTGCAACGTTTTATTGCAACTGGGATGGTCTAAAAGTTGCCAAAAACTGGCAGACGACGGACTGCAACGAACGAAGTTATTAAACATTTTGCAATTGACTTAGGGGAATCACCAAATTTGGCACTTAACTATGGAATAGGTCATGTAATATTTATAATATATTACTTACTTGGCAACTACTGTTCTTCTGTTCAAGTAAAATTCTAAATATATGCTTAATTGGGCGATTATCTTGCACGCCTTGTCCTAATCCTAAATTATCATCTTGATTGAGTCTGCGATCTAACATAACTTCAATTCGACCAGGATGTAACGAACTACAACCCAAAGGAGTGCTGGTGGTAACTGTAAGCCGAGTATTTCTATCTTCAATATACGCCATGGTAGGAATTGGGTAATAATTAGCTTGTAACGGAAGTTTACTTAATCTTCTTCGTTTTAAAATCTAAAATTATACAAATACAAATCCAGTTATTAGCAATTTATAAATGTAAGCTTGGCTTTGACAGATAATTAGTTTTCATTTTGCACTGTAGTTCTTAAGAAAATAAATAAGTAATTGTTAACAGGACCAGACATATAAACAATTTTATTCAGGAGTTAATATATACAGGGTGTTGCCTCGACAGGCTGGGCATAGGAAATCCCATATACATTTGAAGGAGGATAATTAACTAATAAAATCATTAAATGCCACAACTTCAGAAAAATATTCGGTGTTTTGTGACTAGCACCATAACGAGATACTGTCCAAAATATTTTGTAATTTTTCTCCTACCATCTCCATCTCTTAGCTCTTGGTGTCCTTTATATTTGTAGCAGAAGAATTTATGGATGGCACAAAAACTTGCAAAATCCATGATCAGAAACCAATGAAGCTACAAAACCGTGGATGGTGCCAAAAGACGCGTCTTTTTAATAGCTTTAAAAAGATATATCATTCACCTCTAGACTTGCTATCGATAAACTGACTGCACCAGTCAATTCAACGACTAAAAAAACCCTATTTTCCATATTTTCAAGCATTTAAAAAAAAATTTCACTTAAGAAAATGGCAAGGCTGATACCTTTGAATATGGTGTCTTCAAAATTTGGTAAAATTCTTAATTATGTTATTTTTGGTAAAAATGGTCTAGAACCACTAATTTGACCACGTAGAGTACGAAAATGGCGTTAAAATTACAGAATTGCCTTTATTTTCCAGCAAAAATGGCATCCATATGGGTTTTACAGCACCACTTCCCTCCTAATGTAGATCTAACATGGTTCTAGACTTGCTATCGATAAACTGACTGCACCAGTCGATGTAAAGCGGTGCCTGGAAAAAATTGTCACCAAAAAACTCTTGCAAAATCCATGAACAATCCAAATTTGCAACATCTTGGTTCTAGATCCTGAATGCTGATGTGTAATCTATTACCATACTTTCCTCAGTTTGTCTTCTATTTATATTCCCTTGATTTTCTTTTCTACACTAATAAAACTTGCAAGTACTTATCATTTATAAGATCATTGGATCTTCCCCTTTTTTGATAACTTTGCCATTTTACTATTTTTTAATAATCGTATCAGCTGTTAATTTTAAGGGTATTGACCATATATTTTTGATAATGTCTCGGTAGTTTTAATTTTCTTCAAGCCAATAATTATCCCACTTCAAATGTAAATAGGATGTCCTAAGCACCGCCTGTCGACACAACACCCTGTATATTTAAATATTAAGATAGAAAAGAGTAATACCTCTATACTTACTTGATAACCGTTATTGTCTGTAAAAAATTCATCTGTATTATTAATATTGGTAGATAATCTCATCACAAGTTCGAAATTATGAGTTTTTGTAATATCGACAAAGTTGTGAAGTTCTATACCCAAGCTATCAGCACCTAAAAATAAAATAAAATAGCAATCTTTGTGTAGCAAAAACAACTCTATAATGGCAATGAACAATTGTTACCTGTAGTATTATAAAGAATAGCTGAATGCTGGACATACGGCAGTTGGACTAGTACAGACGATAAAATGGGACCTTTGATTATATTTACAGCTACATTTTCTGATTGTAGAGGCTCAGCTTCACCATTTGGTAAAAATAAATAAGCGCCGCTTGTTTCAGAATTTCTTACTGCCACTCCGTATCTAAAATATTTTTAAATAACCCCATTGTTATAAACGTCCCAACAGAAAAATTAAACAAATTTTAATATTTCGATACTTACTTTGCAAAATCTAAATGTACAGGGATTGTTTTTTTGCCGACTTTCAAAGCTTTGAGCAAGCCTGACTTACTAAAAGAGGCAGTGACTCTTTTATTTTGTAATGTAAATTCTTTGGATCCGGTTGATACTTCAGGTTGAAAACCTGGTGGTGCTTTAACGTCACCATAATGATTCCATATGGTAACTGTAGAAAACACGGTCTCACTAAAATGAAACAGTTAACATGAACTACCTACAAAGAATATATAAGAGCTTACAGTAATAGAGAAATCCAAAATAATAAAAATCTCATTTATTCTCTAATTTCTACATGTTTCAATACATTTTGGCTAATCAAAAACCTGGAATAGCGAATTTGATAATGGTCGCAGTGTACTAAACTCAGGTGTGTGACCTTGATTTAAACAAGGGTTGAAGTTTTTCTAACTTTTATTAACTCGAACTTTACTTAAAACATGGTCAAAAAGATAATGAATAAAATGTATCAAAGACAATAATAATTATTAGGTGTCAGCAACAAAATTATAAAATTGTATAAGGGAAGTGTAATGAACTCTTCGTTCAACTATTCGAATTTGCAATTAAGTACTATTACCCAGTAACTAAATAAAATTTAAATGTGCAATAAATAACTAAAATAAAATTATATATTTGGTCAATTCTCTACAGCAGTTCGGTCGCCGACAAATTCCGTGAAGGTTGTTGTATCACAAAACATTGATGCAGTGCGTGAACTAATAATTCGTGATCTTTATGTGACATATTGTTAGATAGAGGCTTCTTTTTAGTTTAAGTATGGATAACAGGCAAAGGATTATAATCAGTTTCCAGTGGGATTTTAAAATAACACTGCTACCATTGCTAGTCTATTGTGATCTCCACATACTGCAGTTCAAGATTGCTTCCTGTACGAAATAGCAATATTTTCTTGATCGTAAGTGCTTTGACCTGATATGGGTGCATTAGGAGCTTCCCTTAACAGAGATAATGTGTCGAAACCTCTGTTATTGTTTTCACTTTGAGTTAGAAACTTTTGTAGTAGCCTTAGTACTGAAGGCTTTTATAAAAGCCAGATATATTCGTTCATAGTTGAATGACTGCAATATGGCAGTACGTTTTTAGGGTTGAGGTACTCCCCAGATGGTTCTTGACAAGGCTACGTTCATAAACTTACACCAGTGAGTAGAGGAGAGTATGACCACGTGATTAGAAATGTATGTTTGGTAGTTACTCAGAGTAACCGTTCAGAAACTACATCGCGAGCTCCAAATAAAATGTCATTAATGTCATATTTGGGGTTATATTTTTCATTTCGAAAATAAATAATTTAAATTATTAACCATGGATAAGTTGAATATTAATGATATTAATAGCATAACACAATGTTGGGAACTTATGAATGTAAGTAAAACAAATAATATTAAATTCAAATTATCATCGACAGAAAAAATAAGAATAATGGTATCCTTTTGTATTGATACCACACAGTATTCCATTATTGTTACGTATGTGGCCAAAATAAACCAAAAACAAACTTCATGCAATCATATGTGTACAAAAGTATAAATACCAGGAAAAACAATCCGGGAAAAATGAAGTAACCAAATTGTCATAACTGTCAGAGTATATATTACTCCATTAAAACAGTGGAGTATGCAGAGTATACTCCGGGTAGGTTTCTGAACGCTTATAAAGGCATACTCTATACTGGTAGAGTAAATTTATGAACGCTTCGGAGTAAACTATCCTTACTCAGAGTAAGTTTATGAACGTAACCTAAGAAGGGTGTCTTAAGCATTTATTCATACCAGAAGGGACACATTTAGTAATTGAATTTCAAAATCCAATTTAAAAACAAAAATTAGTAAGAACATCATAACCAAAAAACTGGATAGGGATAATACTACAGAATATTTATCAGATTTGGAACTGGAACAAGAAACAATTATAACCATGTAACTTGTTAGCTGTCTTATCTAATCTATGTTGTTTTTTTATGAAACAATTGTTGGATTATAAATTATATGGTTTTATATTGCTTGTACACTGTCTCGGTTCTACCTTAGTTCAACTTTATCGTTTTTGTGTTCTGTGCTGTCATGGGCAAACATTTCTAATTTTATTTTGTTTTGTGTTTTATTGTTGTTTTGAAAATATCAACTAAAAGTAAAACAAATAGCTTTGCATGTTATAATTGCGATGATGCCATAGTTTAAAACTACTTTAAATCTGATAAGAGCATATTTTTTAACACAATATCAGAAGAAATGACCTTAACTTGTTTACAGCTTGAGAATGACAATTTTCGATAGTAATAGTTGTTTTTGTTTAATATTTGGCGAAGAAGAAGAGAACAGTAGGATAGAGCTTTCTTGCGAAACATTAGTGCTCTAAAATACCCAATTTTTACTTGAGAGATCTTTTTATTGTTTAAATATTGTGTTGAGAATGAATAGGAACTTTAGAGCTCTATGTTGTTCTATGGTTCCACCTTAAAATATAAGATTAGCTTACCTCGGGACGTCAATTTCTAATAAGGCATTAACTGTATAACTAACAAGACCCAGGGCAGGTACATTAGCAATGAAAGACAATTGGTATTTAGTCTGCGACATCGACGGACCATATTCAAATATAGGAGAAATTTGACATTTCACTTTATTTCCTTGAAAATCGACTACCTATAAAAAAACTGCAGTTACATTTTCCATTTATTTTTAGTATATAATAAACACACAAAAAAATTACCTCAATAAAAGGCGTAGATATCTGAAACGTCACAACTTCTTGTCGCAAAAATGTTAACGTATTGTAGATGACAATTTTTTTACTACGAATTTCGGGAAATCCAATTATAATTTGGTAATGTTCTTCTTGGGATGAACCGATATCGGCTATGTTATAATGCGTTGTATCTTTATTGGGCGTGTCATTTTCAAAACCGTTTAACAACAAGTGTGTACAAAGCTGAATTATTTGTTGGCAACCACGAATTGCCGATGTCATCCTAAAAAGTTTAGTAATCTCAAATATCAACACAGTCATTATCAGTAATGAAGAAAGTTCTCGGACTGACAACATCATCTACAAACACTATTTTGATAATATTCTCTCAATTATCATGTTCTGTTTAAAGAACGGTAAAAATGGCATCAAATTGACAAAGTTTTATTTAAATAAATAATCAAAATAAGCATATAAATTATTGTGAAACACATACATATACAGGCTTGGGAAAAATTACAGTGACGCAAAAGGCATCTGATGCCATATTTTTTGTTATTCCACTTCCGGTTTCACCGAAAATATTCTTAACTTATTTACTTTAAATGGGACATCTGTTTGTTTTTGCATATTTTAGTGTTCAAACCATTTCAGGCTTTTATGTTCGATTCTGTAGAGCAGGGTTTCGTTTGCAATCATCCGACTCCATATTTATGTTATTCTCATAAAATTCCTGAATTGTTGCAAGTAGCTATGTATTGACTTCCCAAAGTGCCTTCCAACCTAATTTAATCTAAGTGCCCTCCAAAGTTTATGGCGTTGAATTGTCATACGCCTTTTCCAGGTGAACTAACAGATTTATTTCTCCACAAGTTGTATCATAAATAAATTGTCTGTTCCCAACCCACCGGCTAAAAATTTACCCTGCCTCTCATTCATATTTCTTGTAACAGTCTGGATAAGTTTGGCTTGCAAAATTTTATATGAAGTTTTCCATGCATCTGTATTCTGATGAAAGGGGTTTTGTAATGGTTTTCCCAATCATTCATTTTTATAAAACTACATGTTTTTGGTTTCGTTGGATTTCAAGTGTTTTACAATTCGCCAATTCAACTTCATGGCACTTTGGCTCCCAAAATTGATTTTTAGCTAATTTAATCTCTCTGAGTTTCCTATTTTTGTCCATATATTTTTTCTACATTCAATGCTTTTTATTTTTAACCACTTGTACAGTTTATTTTCTCCATTATTAGTTCTTGAATGTAATCAGTTAACTATAGGAGCTTTTGTTTTTCCTTCCTTGTCGTTATGATTCCCAAAGATTGCTGGGCCGCATTGTGCAAGTCCTCTTTCATGTTTTTTATATTCTACTTCTATATCTCCATTTAATTGTGATCTAGATAGTTCTTTCTGTAGGATAGTTCTTTCTGCCTTTTTGGTGTGAATGGATAAATAAGTTTAGCCTCTAATTCGCTTCCCTCTTGATTCTACAGTCCTGTTATACGAATGTGCTTTTTTGTTTTGTAATCTATGATTGAATTCTATATTAAAACATTCAGGATCTTCCTCGTCTTAATGGGGAAGAAAACTGCATATTTTTACAACCAGGCGTCGCCACTGTAGCTTGATCCACAACAATAGAAATATATAATAGAAAATGGTACACAAAGGCAATTATCTTACTGTATTCATACTAGAATGTCCTGTTGTGTAGAAATAGCTTGGAATAATAATGGAAATCATCCATTTCCCAAGGATTCACCAATAAAAAACTGTGGATAAAGGCTTGTAGATTATCGGTTTCACTTTGTTCTAGTGGTATCTCGAAGTTAAAATTTAGGACAAAACTCTCAAGCCTGGAATAGGTAAATAAAACATTGCTTTTAAGGTTATGTTCAAAGGCATAAGAATCATAAAATTTCTGAGTTAACTTAGCACTATTTAAAGCAATTGCACCCAGTTAAAGCAATGTATCTTGAAATTTTGCTTGAGCATTTTCATCACAATTAGTTAGAAAAGTAACATGAAAATGAGGGTTAACCAGATTTTTCGTCCTCTTAAAGAACCTTCCCCTTTTCTTAACTCCTCTTTCAACATATTAGGGACTTAAAGCAATTCTAAAAATTTATCACGTATCCTTATCCTTATACGTAACGAAAAGGAGATACGTAACTAAGCAAAAAGAGGCATAAAGCAAATGCGTTTGTAACGTAACGTAACCATTCATGTGTTTTAATTTTTAACGTAAAAAATAAGCCCCGATATCTACCTTAAAAAAATAATGTCGTTATTGCCACTGTAAAATAATCTTTTTCATTTTAAATCCATTATCGCATGTCACAGAAATGTTTGTTATGATTGATGAACAGAAAATAAGGTTATGATTTTTGAGCATACAACATCACTTTTATCGCTAAATTATTGAAAAACGCGATCACGGAACACAATAATGTGATACGTTACGTTAGATACGTGTGACGGATTGATACGTTTCACGAAACGTAACGAAACCCACGTATCTCTTCTGCACATGCGCATTGCGATACGTATACGGATACGTAGTGATTTTTAGAACTGCTTTAAGTCCCTATTTACTGTCCATATTTCACAGAAGTCACAAAAATACAATGCAAGTACTTGTTTCTTATAAAAACTGAAAAATTTGAATGTCAGCAAACAAACTGTTGTTACGAGTCGAACTATAGAGGCGCCCTCTACAATTAGCTTTGCGTTTTCTTCCCCATTGGCATGGTACTGTGAAAATTTTAGATTATTTCTATTACAGTTGCGGTTTTGCAGGTTCTTCACGTGGGTCATTTTCATCAGTATATTTAAATTCATTTTTAAATTGTTAAAATTATAGGAGGAATGCCAAAAGAAAATAATTTTTAATTGAATTAATGACAAGCACCCATTCAGGACACGTCCTCTCTGTCAAGCTGAGAACTTTCCATCTTATCTTAGCAAATAAATTTACGATTTTCGATGTATTAAATTATAGAAGAAATACTTATCAGTAAGGAAATTGATTGTGGTAACCTTTACTACTTACTAAGAACATTAAAAATAGAACTTGTTAAACAAAACTTCCACTATTTATTTAAAAAAGCTAGTTTTTAGCGAAACAGCTGTCGTTAAGTTTAAAAAAGTTGTTTAATAAGTTCTATTTTTAATGTTCTTATTATGAATAATAAAAATGTTAACAAAATATATTTGTTTATGTCTCCACGTGTAATATAGTAGCTTACTTGTTCGCGTAATCGATAACAACGTGATTTCTCGCTGTTCCGGTAATTCCATCATGATGTTGAAATAAAGATAGTGCATGTCTTGCAGCGGTTATTATATTTTCAATGCCGTTCGTTTCGTCGACTACCCAATCGGATCCTGGTTTGTTACTTAAATAGGCTAACGTGCGTATAGCTTCAGCTGCCCTAAAAACAATTTGACAATTACCGATTAAAAAAATCTTAAATTATGCAAAATGTTTCATTATCTCTAAATTAAAATATTTAAAATACTAGTAATACAAGCTTAATTGGAATTTTTGACTATTTTATTGAATAAACTTGAATAAAAAATATGTGATATAATTCATGCTAAAACATTCATCAAAAATTAAAGTTGAAGACATTTTTCCTCTTGATTTTATTAAACAGTGCAGATTACAAATTGGGCCAGCCTAACAGCCAGTTACACTACGACCTTTGCAGATCTATTGCGCTGTCCTTGTATTTTTAAAGCACGTCATCTAGCCCTGCACTTCTGATGAACTTCAACAGCCTTGATAGTAGCCGTTTCTATATAGCCTGCTACTTCCGGGTTTTCCTCTCCAAGTTTTAGAAACCACAATTTTGTCAAGCCTTCACATTGGCATAGGACGTGGATTGCGATTTCCTCCTATTCCAAGCAGAACCTGCATTAGCATTTGTATTATTGACATAGCCTCCCCTTGAATATAAATATGCAAAGGTGGTAAGTTTGGTAAAACCTCTAACGCTGCCAATCTTTCCCGTAATGCTCAGGCATGCCAGCCTTTGAACCCCACAAAGCGTATGAATAGCCCTATCCTGCTGGGTTTTTGTCCACCAAACTGCTGAACCATACGTCAACATTGGTCTTATGACTCTCGTGTATAACCAAAGGTTCATCTGTGGGTTGAGTCCCCATGTTCTCCCAAGGGGAGATGTAGACTTTTGTCTGATTTTTGAATTTGTGGATTCCATATCAACTTCTGGTCAAATATTATACCTGACTTACAAATGGAATCTCTATCCCCTTGATCGCTGGAGGCTTTAAGTCTTGTAGTATTTTCCTGGTTAAGGCGACCACTGATATTTTATGAAGATTAACCGATAGGTCCTAATCCTCACACCAGTTGTCTACTTCCTTCAAAGCCTCCTGCATGAGCCCTGAAACTACGCTAACAAATCGTCCTTTTATTACGACTGAGTAGATCGTCCACCAAGGTAGTCCCCATTAGTGGAGATAGTACTCCTCCCTGCGGACATCCTCTTTCTATATTTGCTTCAATGGCAACTTCCCCTAGCGAGGTCATGATAGTCCTACTTTTTATTCATTCGCTTATAGGGACTCCTCTCCTTTTAAGAGCCTCTGTCCCAGACTGGGGAAACACATTATTAAACAACCTCTCCACGTCTAAGAAACAAGCTATTTCGATTTCCTTGTCATCTAAGGACTTTGAAAGCAATCTATTAAGGTCGTCCAGCCCCTAGCCCGGCTGGTACGCGTATTGGCGACCGCTGGGGGATTCCCCTTCAGCACTTCGTCCCTAATATACCTGTCTATCAGTCTTTCCAGTGCTTTAAATCAGGAAAGAAGAGAGTCTTATTGGGCGTCTGATCGGTTACCCTACCTATATTGGGTATGTGGATAGCCTTAACCCTTTGCCATGTTTTTGGAATGTATGTCCCAATGCCAGACTAGCTTATCTTGCTTAATTTTGGAATGAACAATTCCTGTCTTTGTAAGGACTAATAGCCCATTTAACCCTTTGCGGTCTCTTGATTTCGGCAGCTATCTTTCTTTCCTTCACAGTGGACCTTCTGAAAGAAAGTACCTCCATCCTTGACTCTCCCTGTGTAGACGATCCCGGAAAATGCACTTCGGTGAGCATCTTTATGCTTTCTTTCGGCATTTCTGTGTACTTCCCGTCTTTCTTTTGTCTGTTATAACTATCTATGGCCCATGGCTAGATTTCTCTACCTACCACCAGATGTCATATCGCTTATGAAGAACAGCCTATTGTGACAATTTTTAAAGCTCTCATGATTGATATTAGAGTTGCTCAACAAATATATTAACTTACTTAACATAGGTCAACAACGTGCGATCCATTCTCTTATAGTACGGCCTAGAGGTGTAATAGCCGCTCCAATAATGATCGTCACGGTCAGCGTAAGTGAAAAAGTCTCCGGACAGTGTAGGGAATTCTGATAACTTTTTACTTTTACGCACTTCGTTAAAATAATCTGTTAATGTACCAAACTGGGCCTAAAATTTGTAGTTGGATATCATTTATATCTGAAAACGACTCTTGATACATTAGTTCAAAAACTGACAGTCATTTTGAAGTAACTATTAGAGAAAAACAAACCTGGACATTTAAATTAAGATTAGAGTTCATGTAGTCGAATAGTTTCTGATAATTTGTGTATTGTACATCCCATTCCGTCGGATGGTCATATCTAAAATCGTCTCCTAAAGGAGCAAGTAATACATTAGTATTGAATAGTTTAGATTTTTTCCTGTATTGGTCCAACAGCAATTCTGCTCTAAAAACAAATTAAATATTTTTTAAAATACATACACAATAATTTTTCAAAAATTTGTTGCAAACATCTCACCTTTCTGCTACGTTTTTATCGGTGATGACCTGAGGGGGAATCCGCCAGGGACAATGAAATCCATGATTTGGAAGTCTCTTAAAATCGAACTGGCAACATATTTTCGGATCCGGTCCGCACGTATGTGGAACATCGTATGAATAAAACGGCATCATTTGTGTAAACATTTCCGTATCACCTTTTTCATCTAAAGTATAATATATATTTTAGAATCAATTTGCAATAAATAGTTAAAAATATTTGCTTACCCCAAAGTTGTCTCCACCTAAACTCTAACTGTTGCGTACTAGCCAATTGTTTCTTTACAGAATAATGAACTCTTTGTATCAACATATTTTTAAGCCCCATATTTTTCAATATTATAGGTTGTGTTAAGCCCAAACCGAACGAATCGATGTTCCAATGACTAATGGGGGTGTAGTTTAAATTTTGTTTTAACCATTGATGACCGTCAGTGAGTTGTATTGCTATTGATTGCCAGTGAGAATTGGCTTCGTCATTCATTACCCAACCACCTGTTACAATTTCTAGCTGGTTGTTTCTTATTAACCTGATAAAAACTTCATATTAATACTATATAATTATTATAATGGCTAACAAAATCCATTTACGTTAATTTCATAATATATCAACTGATATTATGTATTTCTCAATCAGTAACTAAAATGTCTTTTTACAAAAATGCTTACCTTTTAACTTGCTCACGATCATCTTCTTTTAAATCATCCCACCACATTGAAAAGTAAGATATTTCTGCCCATATAAACTTCCTCCTTGGGTCTTCTGGTAGTTTAACCAACATATTATCTAAAATATGTTTAGTTTGGGTTGTATAATAATCTTCAAATGTTTTTATCCAGCCTGGGTCATTATGAGAATGTGGGACCACAAAAACCTGAAATATTGAAATAACAAAGACCTATTTGATACCCAACCTGAATACTGGATAGTAATTCAGTAAAAAACTGGATTCTGAATAGACAATTTTTAAAAATCTCATCTCATCTTCATTTTACACAAGGCAAATAATATCACAATCAGTTGTGGACACCATTTATTTTTATAATTGCATGTTAAAAATATTTTATAAAATAACAAGTGGTATATTGTGAAAAATGAAAACCAAATCTTTTTCATTTTTTGATAGAAGGTACCAGAATTATTGGGGTAAACGGCAATGTTTTCAAGAAAACTCTTTTATTTGTTTTCCAAGCTTTCAAAATATATTTATTTCATATTCAAGGACTAAGTTCGAGTATAAACAAAATTGGTGTTAAAAAATTGGTAAGTATAACATAAAAAACTATTTTAAATTTAATTTGGTATTAAAACATTTTTTTTTAAATAGCAATTAGGTAGCGGAATATCCTGTATTCGGCTAAAACACTATCTGTTTCATGTCTAATAAAAGCTCATACTTAAAATATTAATTAACCTTTAAAGTTTATGTAACTTTTTAATGACAACAAATGTATAATTTTTTTTATCTATGAATGTTTATAACATGGACACCAGTTTTTTAACTATTTAAAAAATGAAAGCAAAATTTAGAATAATAATAAAGCAATTTCAATATCTCAATGAGTTATTCTATAAACTTGTTATTTTATGTCTCATTCAAATGTAACAACTACTTATTGGATATTTATATTATTTTGTTAAGTATATCATAAATTACAAAATAAATGTGATATATTTATAGGATAAAAATGATGAATGATTATTTTTTATTTTTAAAACCCTAGATATGTAAATATTTGTGAATATATAAAAATCATCTAATCTCCACTTATAGTTTTAAATGCTATATGAGTTTTCAAGTTTATCACAGTTTCCTTGAAACAGATTGTTAAATACATTTTAATTATATGAGTAAAACAATCTTATTAATGGACTAAAAAATAACAAATAATCTTCAACCTCATATTGTAAATCTATAGTTTTATTTTCACATTATTAACAAATTTTAATTTTAAATAATTTAAGACATTTTTTTAGTATGAGAATATTAAATAATATATTTTTAATGAAATAATGTTTTTAAAATATTCTATTTTATTTCATGTTATCAATATTTTGTTATAATTTTATATGTTTAATACTGTTATTTAATATTTAATGACCTATTGGTAAAATAATGATTCCCCATGGTCAGTGTACCTTGTACTTAACAGTCTGCTTTATCAATTTTGGGCAATTCAATGTTAATACTGATTTAACAACTCACCGTTTCTATTTTCATCAATTCAGTTTTGGATAAATACATAAAATATCAACAATTACCTTTAGTTTATTATAACGACTCCATTCTTTTTCATTTACTTCTATTCTCCACCCTTGTTTCCAGACTCCCCCATCAATGTTATCAAAGTTTAGATTCTTGTATAAATCTAACATCTGCACTCCAATTTTTGGTACCATATTTATTTGAAATGGACAAGTATTATCATATTGAAAATTGGATACTGATGATTTTGTTTTAATGTCAAAAGGCACTAAATTATTTTTTATAGAATGTGTACTTGATATTGAGTGCATCATATTTTTCATAGCCATTTTAATTTCATAAACTGCATTATGATGTTTGTTTAGATCATCTTCTAAGCGCTTTATTTTATCCTCAAAATGAAGCCATTTGCTCTTAAACAAAGAAGGAAATTAATGCTTTTTGATTCTATATGGAGTATTACTGAATTATAATTTGTTTCTAATATACTTACATCTGTAACTTCTTGACTAACTGGTGATTTTTTATTATAAATGTCTAGATCATTTAGAGAATATAACATAAATACTACAGTAATTGTAATTAACGATATAAAGATTGCCACAGCCTTTGTTAACCTCATTCTTGTTATATGCATTTACCTAAAAATGTTTTTGCTTAATACATAAAATAATAGAGTTATTAATTAAGTAAAATAACTACAATACCGTACAAATTTAAACATCAGAGTTACAAATTTTAAGATAAATTGTTGAATTAAACTGTATTACCCTAAAATTGAAATTATTCCTAAAATATACTGATTAATATATTTTTTGTTTTTATACACATTTTACATTTTTAGCTGTAAGCATACGTTCAAGTTTAAACCAACTTTAAATTCAATATTTATTATGATCTGTCACTGTCACTACACTTCAAAATCATATTGCATATTTTTGTGTTTATTTCTTTTATCCCAAAATTATTGTAGCTATGAAAAAACAGAGTTGCGGAGCATAAAAGTGTAGATCACAGAATAGAAATAAGGACATAAATTATGCTTATTTTTTATAGTCTCATCATTCATTACCTGCGCTTTTGTTGTAATGCAGCAATAAATAAAACATTACGATAAACCCTTTTTTGGTGTAAATTATTTATATTTTGATTTTCACAGACATATTGAAAAACATGTATGTCTATTTTTTCTGTCTCTATGGTCTACTTTTATAGTTCTATGTTTCTAGTGATTGTTTTAGAGATTTTTCATGTTGGTATGACGTATTGACGGCGCTGACATATTTTACTCTGTGGTGAGTTCAAGAAACGAAAACATTTTGACCTTATTTCTGTGGTTTTGGCAAAAGATGGTAACTTCTGTCTGGTTTTGACAGATAAAATAAAATTGCTGTGCTGTTTTGATCTTCGTTCAGAGATGGAAGCGTAAGTACATAATTTATTTTGATAATTTGTAATGAAACATCCAAAATAGTTATTAATCTTTATTAATTTTATAATTTACAACAAGCTTAAACAAATATTTATAACAATCAATAAGTAATGAAATAAAAATGGTACAACGCCGGGAGCAAAATAGCTACAAAATTAAGAGAATTTTATAAGTTTGTAGAAATTCATTTAGGCCACAAATCGATAAAGGTTATTTTTCATTAATTTGTTTATTTCTCAAAAAATATTTTAGGAAACTGGCACATTTGTTTTAACGGAAAAATGTATTGTTTTGTATTGCGTTTTTATTTATAGAAACCTGGAACAACTTTATTTATATTTACAAAGAATATACCTATATTATCTTGAGAACAAAAAATAACCAGTTTACCAAAATTTCCACTATTCAATTAAAAAAAAAACTTAACTTCTTCGTCAATAATCAGAGTTAATGTTTTTAGTTCACATCAGCTAAGGTAGGTACCCAATTTTTTTTGTTACACAGTTTAAAAAATTATTTTATTGGTTTCCGCGTACCAGAATTTGTTATTTTGTTCTTTAAATACATAAGTGACATTGTTTTTGATTGATTTTACCAACAAGACCATAAAAAGTAACATAATTTTACATAATTACCAATTGCGTTGTTTGTGAATTGAGGTTTTCACAAATAGGGTAGTTCGATAAAGACGTTTTTTTATGTTTAGTATTTTAAATTACCTACAATAAAAATGACAGTGGTTATCCAAGATCAAGTAGACACATTGATTAACAGCTTCGCCAAAATCTAATATCAGTGCATAGTATTAATAAAATTATTTCTTTTTTAATATTCTTTTACAATATATTTACAATTATACTAATTTTTGTACATGTCACATAAAACTTTTTCCATTGGCGTATTACCAATTGTTTTTTGAAAGAAGATAGCCTCGATTCTCTGCGCAGGAACTATTCTTAGCAAAGGTAACATAAGCAGAAGCCTACCGAATCTAGCGACTTGACCCGGTAGTTGCGTCCTACAATGTTGCCAGAGCATAACTTGAGCTTGATCTTGAAGATTTTCTATTTGGCTGGGATCTTTTAAACCTCTCGTTTCTGAAACAAACGAATCGTTAAAAATATATTAATCTAGTTGATAAACATTATAATAAACAAATAACAGTGGTCAGATTCAGCACTAAACAAATTCTAAAAAACATTATATAGTTGTTACTAAATATAGATAACGTACCAAAATAATCGTCAAAAAAGGTTTCTGATTTAACCCCAATAATATAGATTCTCAGGCAAATATTTCAGTTAACTAGGGTATTTTTTTCCAATAGCTGTGTACTGTATCCCAAAAAATATGAATTGTGATAGGACTAGGTACTTACTGAATACAGTCACCTTAACAAGCATATGAAAACAATTCCAATAGCAGAAATTGGTCTGCATCAGCTCAAGTCTCTTCAGACTTCATGACAAATATTGTAACCTAGGGGTGACCTATAATAAAACCCTTAGTTGGCAGTGAAGGGAAATTATTACATAAAACTTAACCAAATCTAAACAAAGTCTCATCAAACATTCTTCCAGATCAGCTATGCGGCTACCTTTTGAGTTCCCATGACCTTTGATCCAACCTAGACTGACCACATTGTTGTTACAGGCTTGGGTCAAGGCCATGATATGTGACCTCTTCACGGATAGTAGTGCTTGACTGCTAGCTGTAAGAATACGGATGTACTTCTACAATATTCACAGGCAATGCATGCTTTTTTAAGATAGTTCCATGTTAACTTGGTGTCAAAGGTGATCCCTAGATATTTCACTTGCACAGAGAAATTTAATTCTGGTTTCAAGAGATTTGGCGTTTGAATTTCACAAACCAGCCTCTTTCTTCTTGTGAAAAGGACCATCTCTGTGTTTCTTTTTGGTTTATTGACAGTGATTGATCTTTGCTCCAGCGTTACATGATATTGAGGACCTTTTGGATTCTAACAAGACTCTCTTAATGTAGGGCAATGTTCCATGCAGAGATAGCTGCTATTAACTGAGGAGCCCTTGAAAGCAACTGGCAAAAGGTACAAGGAAGGAGTGTTGTTATATTATAAGACAGCCAAGGGGCCATAAAGGCGTTAAACGCAACCGAGGTCAATTAAAAGGCTGGTCTGGACTGCCTAGTAGAAGCCTTGACTCATAATGGCGTGGGTATCCAGTCCTAGTGGGAACAAAGGAAACGAAGAAGTGGACCTATTAGCTGGGGAAGGCACAGCGAAGCCTCTAAACTCACCAGAACTCATCTGTGGTTTAATAAAATCAACCATAATGTTGAAAATGAAAAAAAAGGGCAACAACGAAGTATCAGGAATAGTGGAAGTCACCAGGAATAAGACAGGCGAAGGAAGTCATAACAGATCCGATGTCAAAAGTAACAGAGTATGTTTTAGCACAAAATACACAATACGAGAATACTCGTTGGTTTTTTAAAAGGTCATAAGAACATGAACGCGCTAAAACTGACAGATAGTGCTTTATGTAGATTCTGCCAGGAAGAAGAGGATATCTCTAAACCCATTCCAGATCAGCCAGGTTTCTTTTAATGACATCTTCCACTCTGATTTTTATTGCTATCTTGGAGAACATGTTAGATATCCATGTATTTACTGTTTGGGGAATTAGCGTGGTCAAAGTACACAAAATATTCGTAAAATGCTGCAAAAAGTACAAAAAATTTGGAAATTCAAATTTAGGTATTTAAGAGGATGGTGCTTAATATGAGAAAATGTTTACGAATTTAGGTAAGCAATTTTCCGGAAAAACATTGGTCGAAAATTTTTTTATTTGTTTTTTCACTCTAATTGTTTAAATAATGAAAATGCAGAAAAATGTTTAAATCAAAAATTGTAGCTAATGCATTTACCTACAAAATTTGTTTGAAAAGTTTTCTGATATTTTTATCAGTTTTTGAAATACAACAAATTTTTCTAATACTACTTTTAAACATCATCAATTTTCAAGTTTTTAATTTTAAGATAGTAAATATACAATGACCCGTAGAAAAAATTGTTTCATATAAAATTTGCTACAAATGAAGGTATCTAAAATTATATAAAAAAATTTTTTTTTTGTAATAATTTTTAATGAATTATCACCGATTTTCCACATAAAAAGTCGTTTTTTTACTAATTCTTTCTACTAAACATTGAGAAATTAAACAATTTAATTATTAAACATTGTGTACTTAAAAGATGATGGTTTAATCTAAAAAATTTATTTGAAACTTTTTTTTGTAACTAGATTTTCCGAAAAGATACATACGATTTTCCAAATGCTACCGTTGAAATAAGCGAATTCTCGAAGTTTCATTTATAATTTTAATTAGTATTTATGACGACGAATATATTTCATTTATAAGGTATTGTTGTTGATCAATATGTTCAGAATATCCCGTGCCTTTTTTATCATTAAATTGGTTTTTTATGAAAATTCTAGCGATTTTCCACGTAAACCTTCTTTGACTATTATATATTTTTGCAATTTTTTGAATAAAAAAATTATAAAAATTAAAAATAAAATTATTCCATGAGATAAGAATTAAGGACCATGATACTACTACACGTCAACTCGTCTGCTTCTACAGAGTAAGAGCATGCGCGCTGGCTCACAGCGCGACGGCGCGGAGAAGCAGCTGCCAGCGGCTTTCTCACCTGCTTTTTCACCTTCATTCGTACTCCCTTCTCTTTCGTACCTGACGCATAGGTGTGTTAATATGTATCGCGATCGCTTCTCTATACAATTATTATCAAGCTGACAAAAATCTGAATAATCTTGTAAGCACTGAAAACAGTTATGCCAGATTTTCTAAAAGACGTCTGATTTTAGCACTTATTATAAATAAATGTCTATTATTTAAAAAATTTGATATTAAAAGAAAAACTGTATAATAGTTTTGAAAGTATATACTTCAAAGTATTTACAGATAAAGTTTCATTGGAATATATTAATTTGGAAAAAAGATATAATTAAATAAAGTTTGAAAAAAACGATAGAAATTAAGCATGTAAAAAACAGAGATTTTTAAAAAGCATTTGTTTAAAAATTTAAACATTTTTCGCTGTGTGATAATAATGTTCAATGATCATTTGAAATGTTAAATTTAAAAGGAATTTTCGCTGCGACAATAATTAATTAAATAGGAAATATAATTGTTTATTGACGTTTTTCTGCTCGTTTTTTTATAAATAAATGGATTTTACAGTTAGAAAATTTACTTTTTTAAACTTGAAAGTAATTTTTTTGAAAGTTGAGGTCTTTCTCTACATTTTATATTACTTTGTCCATTTTTTCAGTGCATCACAACCTTTAAATTATTAACTTTTAAATCGAGCCTTCAATAAATTCGGCTCACGGGACGTTCGCGCGCACCCACGAATCGACTTCCGCTGAAATAATTATATCTCGTACACTTTTCAATTTACAGAAAAACTTTTCAGACAAATTTTGTAGATAATTGCATCAGCTACAAATTTTGATTAAAACTTTTTTCCATATATTTATTATTTAAACAATTAGAGTGAAAAAACAAAAACAAAATTTTTCTCCCGAGAATTTTCCGGAAAATTGCATACCTATTTTCGTAAAGAATTTTTCATATTAAGTACAACCCTTTTAAATACTCAAATGTGAAATTTCAAGATTTTTGTCTTTTTAGTGAAGCTATATGTGTACTTTGACCACGCTAAATGGTTTTCTCGAATGCACCTTCGATATCTACAAATACACGTAAGTTGGACTCTTTTTTGTCCAGTGATCTTTCGTTATAGCCGGCTACAGGTACACTCAAAGTCCCCACCAACATTTTGCAATCTTCAGACTAGTAGATTAATAATTAAAATGTTTGATAAAATAAAAGAAGTAAAATATTACTTACCAGCTCTGAACAAAACAATTGCTTTCAAACAAGCAAATTCTGCCGGATCCACATGAACGGCTTTGAACCTTAGAAGAGTATCTCCTAAAATTTTAACATCGACAATAGAATGGCCATTTTTGGTGTGTTCGTTAATGTTAAATAAAGGACTCGCGGTAATATCCAGCGGCATGCACCACTGGATGGCGTTTAATAGAAACAATTCACTCCAAGTTTCTTCTAACAATATAACCTGCAATAAAATAGAAAATTTTTAAGTAAAGAAATCATTTCTTCAACTTGTAGATTAATCAAACAATGTTTTCAGTGTTTTTATATGTGATGTTTGTACCTGATCTCTAAAAGGTAGACTGGCAAAACTAGGTAAATTTTTGGCCCATTTTACTGCCATGAATAGAAGTCTTGCAGACGTCTCGTAAATAGTTTCGTGTGAGGATGGATAAATTCCAGTGGCTAATGAAGCGGTTTGAGGTTCTGGTCGTAAAGGACCGCTGCTAGATGATACTCCACATCCTGATGTAGGTGTTTCGTCTTCTTCGTTTGTTACATCTATGCTTTCTTCTGCAAAATTAAATATTTTCTAAAAATATCTCTGAAACATTTTCTAAAGAAATATTTCTCCTCGAATTAATGTTTTATTTTAGAAAAGAAGCAATAATTTACTGTAGCTGATGCTGTAAATTATCTTAAAATATCCATTGAATCCATTAATTTTTTAGATAACATATGTGTATAATTGCAAAAACAGGTACGTTTATATCCTAATACATACGAATATAGGTACTCGTTAGTGTTGGTGGTTTATACTGTGATCTATATTTTTATTAGTTTACTCCAAGAATATTTTCGGTAGTGAAAATGGCGTCAAGTTCTACTTTTTCCTACGACCACCATCCAAAACACTATTTTGCACATTGGTTACAGTACGCAAAATCAGCAATTTCTCATAGCAACAAAAGTTATGGGAAAAGTGACATAAGGCATAGCCAAAGTAACATAAAGCATAGCCAAAGTGACATTAGGCATACCCAAAATAAATACCTGCAGCAAGTTGTCAATCTCGTTATCTAGTAGACGATGAATCATTACAGAAATTTGATTCTGTTCCTGTTCCCTCAACATCAGCTACGAATGACTTATTAACAATAACCGAAAACTTGTCGGAAACACCAACACCAGGGATAAAGATCCAGAACTGTTCCCATTTTACAGTTCATTATAATTTTAAGTGAAAAATCCCATGCAAGGAAAGTTAAATTTAAAATACGTTTCTTAAAACGTAAATTTGTTACCTACTGTAACATTTAATAAATCTTTAAATACGATCTTTAGTAATTTATTTAAATGAAATGCAGAAATTTTCACCGCCAAAAGCTATGCCATGTTAGAAAAAGTGCTCTTAAAAAAGTATCGTGTGCAACACGATCGTTTGTTTGTTTTCTGGATGGTGGTCGTTTTGGATGGTGGTCGTAGGAAAAGTACAGTGTGCAACAGTTTCTCACTTTTCACACTCGTGAGAAATTAGCACTTTTGCGCACTTGTTACACAATATACTATTTTAATATGTAGCATATTTTTATTTTACTTTTAATTTTTATTTTAATTTGAATTATGCTTTAAAAGCATACGGTCATGGGATCAGCTACCTGTTGTGACAATATTATCCAGAGTTTGTGTTTGGGTTAGTTAATCCCTTGAAAAATAACAACTATGACTATGTTTCAATAGAAATGTATACTTATTTTAGTTATTTTTCTTGCTTGGGGTTTGAAGGATTTGCATTCATAATGAATTCTGCCAACTTCAAACAAATGAACTATAGTTAACACGTGATATTTGTTATGTTTTGGACATGGAAATGTTTTGTATTATCTTTTTATTAACATTTAAGGTAAAAAAATCGCACTTTTTTCAATGATCTATAGTTATAACTTTGACAATGGACTAGTTTAGAAGGAACATATTAATCAAAATGATAGCAATATATTATATTTAGGATAAGACACCTACTTACTTATATTGGTATTCATTTTGCAATTAATTTTTCTCTTTGCGTAAAATTTAGCAATAAATAATTAGTAAGTTTTAAACGTAGCGCCAACTAATAACCAATAATGAAGTGTGTTTAAAAGTCAACGTTGTCGCATTTTAGCTACGTTCGTTTCAAGTATTCTCAAAGAACTGGCGGCACAAAACACCGTGTTCTGTGACTAACTGATTGTACCAGTTGACAAGATATATGACAGGAGAGAAAATCGTGTTTATCTGTAATAAACAAACAAGACCCCTATTCTTGACGGTGATAGAATAGAACAGCCAATAGAAAGTGGGCGTGGTTCTATTGAAAATGCCAAAACGGTATTCTTGAAATTCGTTCTCTCACTGTTCCGATAGAAGGGTTGCTCCCCGAGAGAACAATTACTTCTATTGGTTATTTTTGAAGGAACCGCTATAACACCAAGAGAAGGTGTTAGGGATTTTTATTTTCGAACCAAAAATAGTATAGAAGTAATTTCTTTCATAAACCAAACACAACCAAACAACATTTTAAACTAACGAAAATGACAGAATATTTTGTTTAGTGTTTTACTCCTTATTTGATAAAGTGTCAATTAGAGAACAAAAATATCGATATGTTTATCTCTTTTTAATGACAACAAATAAGAGAGAGAGATAAGTTTCTCGGTTAATATTAAAGCATATCGACAACATCGCAAATTTTCTACCAATCTTATTGAAACACGTCACTTACCACTTATGACGTATGTAACCATTAAATTTAAATTTCAAAAACCGATTATGGCTAGAGGATTAATTTTATAAAAATTTTATTTGTACAGTTGAACCACTAAAAACCTATTTTATAAGATGCAAATATAAAAAAAAATCACTAAACTAGTCCATCATCGACTAATGATCCGTCCGATCATTACAGAAAACTCGGGAAAAGCAGAAAAGTTCACAATTTTTATTATTTATGCCTGCGGTTTGATGAAAAAGTAGAATTTTCCATGCTCTTTTAGTGCGAGAAAAATGAACAGGTTAATTAGTTTCCACGTAATTGCCATTTCAATAAATTACTAAGATTTCTTGTAAAAAACCTGAACGCCACATAGATGATGCGATTTTTATTTTTAATACAGATTTCAGAACTATAAATTTCTTGAATTCCCGTTAAAACATTTGGAAAGACATTAGAAAGTTGTGCGAACAGGACTCTCCGCTGCAGCGCCGTGGAAAACGGCAGAGTAGAGGGATGGCCGAGTGAGGAGGAGGCACGTGTACAGTGTGTCCACAGATGGGGTTGCCTATACGAGAAAATTTTTTTTATTATTCATTTTACGACAAAAAGTCATTCTTTATAAAAATTTCTGCTTCTTTTAAAAATGAGAATATAACACTGAAAAATCTTAGATTGAATCTACAGGCTGTCGCCAAATTACGAAATTACGAGAGAAGTACCATTATTTTTTTATTTTACACAAAATTTATATAAAAGAAAGTTGTTTATAATCTAAAATAAACCCCGAATACAAATTTTCAAGTTAAAATTCTAATTTTGTGTGTCCACGGATGGAGTTGACTAGAGGAGAAAATAATTATTAATTTTACGACCAAAATTAATTTTTTATAAAAAAAATTTCTCGGGAAAATGGGATTCACATACCAAACATTAGATAAGATGTATAGGGTGTTGGTAAATTAAGAAACAGAAAAAAATTACTTAATTATATACTTATATAAACAACTTGCTTTCATATAAATTTTGTATAAAATAAAAAATAATGGTACTTCTCTCTTGAGGTATTTTCATGTTTTTTTTAATTTGGCAACACCCTGTAGATCCAATCTAAGATTTTTCAGCGTTATTCTCATTTTTAAAAGAAGCAGAATTTTTTATAAAGGATGCCTTTTTGCCGTAAAATAAATAATAAAAATTTTTCTCCTATAGGCAACCCCATCCGTGGACACACTGTATATAAATATAGGTATAGCAGCGCGCTGCGCGGCTTAATTTTATATTTGATATCCCGGCGAACACGTAAGATACAGTATTGGTGCTTTGTCATTTTTTCTGCAATTTAAATTACTTTTAATATACCAAAAATGTAAAACGTAATGTTATACACAGGGTGTTTCTTAAGTAATCTAAAATATTATATGGGGCGCTTCGTTACTCAATTTTAAGACGAAAAGTTCATATAAACATGTGTGATAGGTGTTGTCGTTTATGAGATACAGGGTGTTGAATTTATTGTAATGAGTCAGTTCTGATTGTACGTGAAATTAATTTTTCCCGGTGACGCTACTGGTTTTTAGAAGTAATACGCAAAAACATGCTTATTCTAAGTGGCCTTTGAAATAATGTTGACAAGTGTCAAATTTGAAAACCAACGCAAAAATCGTACATTTTTATTTGATTGACTCTGTGTTTAGTTAATAACTATGCCAGTGTTTAATAATGTTGAAATGGCTAATATGCATTTTTTGTACGGATTAGCGAATGGTAATGCCTTAGAAGCTAGACGTACGTATGCCCAGCGTTATCCAAATAATCGTTTACCATGTTCAGATACGTTAACAAAGTTACATATTCGTTTACAAGAAACTGGAACTTTTGCTAAATCGAAGAATATTATTGGACGACCCAGAACTGTGAGAAATCCCCAATTGGAAAACCAGATTCTTCAAATTATTGACCAACATCCAGAAACGAGTACAAGAAAAGTTGCAGATGAAGTAAATGTTAGTAACAAAACTGTTTGGAATATTCTAAAAGATAATTTATTGTATCCATATCACGTTCAACGTGTTCAACATTTGTTACCTACTGACTATCCATTACGCATACAGTATTGTCAATGGATTTTACGTGAAATCGCGAACAATACGAATTTTGTGGCCAATATTCTATTTACGGATGAAGCCAACTTTTCTGGACATGGGATTATGAATTTTCATAATGACCACATATGGGCAGATGTAAATCCACATACCATAAGTGTAAAACGATTTCAACAAATATTTTCGGTCAATGTTTGGCTTGGCATCATCGATGATTATTTAATTGGACCATTTTTCCTTCCTGTACGGTTAACCGGTGAGACACACCAACATTTTCTAGAAAATGAACTTCCACTTCTTTTGGAAGATGTACCTATTATTATTAGAAGGCGCATGTGGTTCATGCATGACGGACTCCTCCACATTTTTCAGTGATTGTACGCGAGTTTTTAAATAATGTTTTTCCAGGCCATTGGATCGGGCGAGTATCTCCACACCCGTGGCCCCCTAGATCACCTGGACACAATCCTCTGGATTTTTGTGTGTGGGGATATTTGAAATCGCTTGTTTACACAACACTGATATTAAACGTACAAGATCTTCAAAATCGTACCTATCATAGACGGCTGTAATGTTATTCGTAACAATCCTGGTATCTTCGAACGTATTCGACAATCCATTAGACATCGAGCGGATTCTTGCATTTTAGCTGGAGGTGGACATTTTGAACATTTGCTCTGAAATGTATTATTTTTTCTTTATGTTTAACACATGTTGCTTGTAATAAAATAATAAAAAAATATAAATCAGTAGCGTCACCAAGAAAAATTAATTTCACGTACAACACCCTGTATCTCATAAACGACAACACCTATCACACATGTTTATATGAACTTTTCGTCTTAAAATTGAGTAACGAAGCGCCCCATATAATATTTTAGATTACTTAAGAAACACCCTGTATACTATACACTACTAGAAGAGCTGCAAAATATTATATAATTTTCTATGATCAATAATACCCTTTTATCCAGAAGTAATATATTAATTTAAAAAACACACCGAACATATACAACATCAAGTAAATTGAGGTTATGAAACCTAACCGTGGGTTGAATTAGAACCGACTGTTGGTGCATACAGGACTCATTATTTTGATTTCGTTTGTATCTACATAAAAAACATGGGACAGGCTTATTATCTATATATACTTACCATCATTATCACTACTATTGTTGATATCTTTTGGAGTCGGTTCTCGAGTTGGCAACGTTGTATGTGTTACGGACGGTAAAAAAGTGTTGGTGTATCTTGCAGGACTGAAGGCCATTGTTAGCGATACCGGTGGTCTGCAAAATATATATCACAATGTAGATCTTGCCAAGGATAATGTTGGGAAAAGTAGCTTTGTGGAAATATTTACCCGAATACTCCTACAGCGACGGCGGCTTCTCTTAAAGCTCGTTCTTGTTCAGCGCTCATGTCGCGTAACGTTTCAGGTCTAATGGTCGCCGTATTTCGTGGCTGTCTTTCATTTTGCACGGCTGGAACAAGAAAAAAGTTTTTCGAGCAAATATTATCGATAACATAATGGCAGTCTCTTTTGTTGTTTCTGTTTGAACTTTATATACACATCCACACAGTTGTCTGAACTTTTGATTCAGGTTCAGAACTATATATACAAGATTCGTATCTATAGTTGGTGCAAAACAAAATTTGATTCACGTCACTAATTTCGTCTTAATTGCCAAGCATCGTTCCCAACTTTCAAATTAAATGTTTCATTTAATAAATCAATATAAAATACTTAAATTTGTTTACATAAAGTTGGTAGCCGTGATTGACAAGTCGCGTCGTTGCCCTTGTCACCGATTGGCAGTGATGCCAGATGTACCATAATTATGGAATTGTACCATAATTTTGCAATATTTCTGGTGTGCTCCATAATTTGTACCATAATCAAGATATGTACCATAGTTTTACCATAATTTTGTTTTAATTTTTGCAAGTTCCTAACCTAATCGGCGATTAGTATGTTTAGTTTTGTCATTTTGTTTGTGGTTTTTGTGTTAGTCTTTCTTGTTGTTATTGTATATTGTGGATATTGTGAAAACATTTGTGTGTTTATTTAACTTAGTTATGGATATCCGTCAAGTAACAGCCAATTCAATCAAAAACATTTTATTTTAGCGTGTGGCAGCTGCACTCAACTTCAGTATGGCTACAGTTTCCAGTATTTCAAAAACTGTGAAAGACCATGGAATATGGTATGAAAAAAGAGTAACTAACCGATAAATTAAATACAATTGGAAATAAAGTGGTGGGGAGCAAGAAATCGTAGGTCGCGCGTTTGTCGTTCTTTTTGGTGCTTAGCTTACTCACATTACTTTATATCAGATCACTTCAAATAAAGTGAGCTGAGATCTCAGTCAAAAAGAACGCACCTTATATTATACAAGATTGGTCTCTACATACATTATCATAAACATTGTTTGAAACTTCGTTATTAACTTTCTGTTACGCCAGTAAATAAATAATGTGAAATTCTACTGATAATCAGGCTTTTGACATCTCAGAGATACCTAGGCTTATCAAAATTTCCCTAAATTTAATGTTTTTTTGTATTTTTTTTATTAAGTAATATATTAAATTCAATTTAATAATTTTCAAAGTATTTTTAATGCTCGGCCCACCAACGGTCATCATTATTTGAAATTAACCATAAATTGAAGGTGAGCTTATTAAATTTTGCTCTTAGTGAAGCAATTCCAATTAAAATTGTATTTTCATGTCTAATTGAATATTCGAAATTGTCCCCGAGGGACCGACTCTGTGCAACGCTCGATCACATTCTAAGCCGTCATCCCGGGAGTTTTGGTAGAGCGTTTGGTGAGAATTACCGGCTTTGAATCCCATTAATCAGCGTCTTTTAAATCCCAGCAATGGGTGTTTGCTACACAGTCGATGCCGACGCCTGCCTATTTGCTCTTCCATGCAAATTTAGCCGTCGGTGTCGGAAATATCGCGACGCCCGAATTCTGTGCGTCTCTACAGAGAACAATTTCTAACCCTAATTGGCGTCGCATTTTATGTGACACGTTTCTATCTTTTCCTTTTTAATTTGATCGACCGAATTGTTGAAAGAACGAAATGTATTATATAACAGGTCGACTGAAAAGTCCCCGGTCTACCATAGTAAAACACAATATTTTGACAAAATTCATTTTTTTTTATTCAACATAGTTGCCTTCAAGGGCGATACAGCGATTATAGTGACCTTCCAACTTTTCGATACCATTTTTGTAGTACTCCTTCGGTTTGTCCTCAAAATAGGCTTCAGTTTCGGCGATTACCTCAGTATCAGAGCCAAATTTTTTCCCGCGAGCATTCTCTTCAGGTCAGAGAAAAGGAAAAAGTCGCTGGGGGCTAGATCTGGAGATTACGGTAGGTGAGGAAGCAATTCGAAGCCCAATTCATGCAATTTTGCCATCGTTTTCATTGATTTGTGACACGGTGCATTGTCTTGATGAAACAACACTTTTTTCTTCTTCATATGGGGCCGTTTTTTCGCGATTTCGGTCTTCAATCGCTCCAATAATGCACAGTAATAGTCGCTGTTGATTGTTTTTCCCTTTTCCAAATAGTCGATGAACAATATACCGTGTGTATCCCAAAAAACTGAGGCCATAACTTTGCCAGCTGACTGTTGAGTCTTTCCACGCTTTGGTGGCGGTTCACCGGCCGCAGTCCACTCAGCTGACTGTCGATTGGACTCAGGCGTGTAGTGATGGAGCCAAGTTTCATCCATAGTCACATATCGACGCAAAAAATCGGGTTTATTACGACTTAACAGCTGCAAACACTGCTCAGAATCATCAATTCATTGCTGTTTTTGGTCGATTGTGAGCACGCGCGGCACCCATTTCGCACAGAGCTTCCGCATACCCAAATATTCGTGAACGATATGTCCAACACGTTCCTTAGATATCTTTAGAGTGTCAGCTATCTCGATCATATTCACTTTACGGTCACTCAAAATCATTTTGTGGATTTTTTTGATATTTTCGTCGGTAACCACCTCTTTTGGGCGTCCACTGCGTTCACCGTCTTTGGTGCTCATTTCACCACGCTTGAATTTTGCGTACCAGTCAATGATTGTTGATTTTCCTGGTGCAGAGTCCGGAAACTCATTATCAAGCCAAGCTTTTGCTTCAACTGTATTTTTTCCTTTCAAATAACAATATTTAATAAGCACACGAAATTCTTTTTTTTTTTCCATCTTTTTGAAAATAACAAAAGTTGCTTCACTAAAAATGCAATATCTCACAAACTAATAGTCCGACAGCTGTCAAATTTTTACACGAATCTTTTGAAGGTTGATACTATCTAAAAATGAAATGGATTTAATTCTAGTGTCGTCATCTATAAATCAGAACGGGGATTTTTCTGCCGACCTGTTATTTCCTTCTAAGACCAGTATAACTGTGCAATGATGTAGAAAAACCAGGAAAAAACTATATCCTGCTTATCTATATGTATTATATACAATAATGAAGACTCAATCAAAGCAAAAAGTTTAAAATAAAAGAACTTCTTTGCTTATCTAAAAGTGTTTTGAGAACAAATTATACATTTATATTTCTTTAGTTATCCATAAATTATTATTGTGTTAAAACAACTCAAAATAACAGCAAAACAATGGTGCAAACCATAAAATGGCACGAAGTACCTAATAGAGATAACGATGTCGGTAGATTTATCACGATCTCCGGTGAAAATTCGAAGTGAAAGCATAGGAGGCGTCGGTTTAGTAGGAAAATCGTAAAGACAAAGCAACGTAGGTAACAAAATTTCATGCAGCCGCAAACCAAATCACATTAGAGCCGCGAGCGTACATTTTACGCTTTATCCTGTAATTCTCAAATAAACGAAGCCAATCACAATGCGTCTGACAAAACGCAAACTTACAATTCCGTTGGCGTTTTGTACTTAGTTACCGATTTGCACACCCTAAAACTCTTATTTAACATCTATGAGAGATAAAAGATAAAGATAGTAAAATAATTTTGTTGAATTGTAAAAAATATTTAATTTTTACTAAATATTTATGGGTAATTAAAACATAAAATGAAATGGGGTCCGGTGAACAACGAATTTCGAAATTTAATAACTTGAAAATTAAAGTAACTTACTTTTTATAATATTTTAACTCAAATTTTACTATATTCCCTCATCAAATTTTTCCTATTTATCCCCCGCTTTTTTTTCACTTCAGGTTTTGCTTCCCAGATTCTTTTTCATGGGTACGCTTTTAAATTTGTCCCCACAACCTACTTGCCTTTGTTCTATGTGCCTATCTTAATCTATTTAAAAATTCTCGACGGCCTATAGGAAGTGAAGGCAATTGCTAGTAACTTTAACCGTTTGCAGAAATTGAAATAATAATTATTCTGTCATTTCTTCAGCGCTTTCGGAGTAATGAAAGTTCTCTCTGTCCAATTTTAGTTTAATCTGTTTGCAGAAATGGAGCTGCTATTTTGTATAGCTCTTTGTGAAGTCAATAAGGGCTCTAGACCAAGATATGGTGTATTTGCCTCGCGTACGCATTTTTATTATGTCCAAAATAATGAAAAATAATAAAATTAAATATTTTCTAAAGAACTCGTAGAACCAGGCAGACATTTTTAAATGAACACAATATTAAGAATATTAAGTAATAGGTACTTCTGTTTCAACGTTAGCTAATCCAACCTATAGGTATTTTTATTTGGAAATTCTAATTTTTTACCCTAATTTTTATAAAGAATCCAAATAAACTTTCATTGTAAACTGAAAATGAGCACCACGGCATGAAAACATCTTTTTTTACTTGAGCGAAGAATAATAATCATACCAATCGTTCTCCTTTTATCTTTTCACACAAGTTTAAAAATATGTGGATGATCTCCCACCAGAGCCATTATTCAAACCAAATTCACAATTATTTTACATACGTTTTGCTTGCTTGCGGATTAAGGCACGTGTCGCTTTCAACCAAACAACCTTACAAAAGGGGTTATTTGTCACGCAAATTGGCACCCCACAGAGAAAATACTTGAGTGGAATTTTTTACAAAACTTCAGGCTTTTGTTAAGTCGTAATAATAGCATTTCCGCTGATAACTTTATCAAATTAGTAGATACTTGCCGATATACCTACCCAACTGTTTTCTAGTTTGTCAAGAATATGTTTTTCTCAGATTATAAAAATAATAATTTAATGCTTAGGATCACTGTTTAAAATACACCTGCAGACGTATAAAAACCCAAAATATTCATAGTTTAAATCGCCTTTTCGTTAAAAAAAATGAGGAAAATCTTGTGCCATTTGTTCCAATCATTGGAGAGAATTTTATTCTAATGCTCGATAATGCTCGCCCGCACGTTGCCAGAATAACAATGGAATACCTTCAAGAGGTTGGTATCCAAGTTTTAGATTGTCCAGCAGTTAGTCCAGACCTAAACCCAATTTAACATTTTTGGGACTACCTGGACAGGCGCATAAGACAACTGTAGTGTGCTGGAAAATGTTTTAATAGAAGAATGGGAAAATTTGGATTTGGTCAATTTTTCTACTTTTATAGTGTTACAAAGTTTGGAGACCTCTCCTGTTCAAACTTTTCATTGATCCACTTCCCATTGTTCTCCATTGGTCTCGAACACAATGTCGACGGGAACATTCTAGTCAGTGAAAAGTTCGCGAAGCCCTTTGGGTAATATAAAAGTCGAGACACGCCCAGACACGCAGTTTTCAGTTTTCATCTAAAGGCCGAAGCAGACTTGTACGACCCGAAGCGCAGCGAAGCGAAGCGACGAGAAGCGACTATTTTATATATCATTGTTTCTTATGGGAATACGCATACTTGCGCGAAGCGCAGCGAAGAGAAGCGAAGGGAAGCGCCGCGACCGAACAGAAATGTCTAGTAGGGAATATTTTTCGTTCGTAGCGCCGCGCCTCTGCATGGTTCCGCGTAGTGTGCGATACTTTACGATCACTTGCGACTTTTGCAATGCCCGAAATACCCTAAATGGCACGGAACTGTGGACTACGTGCTGCAGAGCAAACCATACAAATAAAATAAAATAAATTGAGTAGAAAACGAAAATTTGATTTTGCTTGTGCAGAAATACAAAGAATTGTAGGTACGACACTCGCAGCAAGACGAAACCTGGTATTTTGTTTTTCAATGTCCGCTTTTAAATCCACCAAAAGAATATTAAATTGTGTATGGGACATCCGAAAGTACTGATAAAACTTTACAGGATCATCGTTTAACTCAGGGAAAAGGGTACTAAATTCGCTTTCTGTAGCTCGTTTTTTACACTTGGGATGTACCCAGTGTTTCCGCCTCCGCTCATTTTCTTCACCTATAATGAGCCTATTATTATTATATCTGAATCCGAGGACGTGGAGGAAGAATTCATCTCTGTAACGATAAGTTATCACTAGGACAAATGCGCGCGAAACACATATTTCGCTGGGCTTCTCTTCCCTTCGCTCAAGTGTGCTGAACGCATTTAAAATGCGCGGCGCTTCGCTTCTCGTCGCTTCGCTTCCGGTCGTACAAGTCTGCTTCGGCCTTTAAAGTCTTAGTTAACAACGAATAGTGCGCGGAAAGCAAGCTAACAATAAAATAAGTGTATATAAAGAGTGTTCAAATCAAATTGGTATAAATAAATTATGACTGATATAAATAGATAGTAGTTAGCCATAGTGTGCATACTTTATCCCACCCACAAACGCAGTATAAATAAATAAATAAATAAGATAAACATTAGAATAGCATGTTATACACTTACCGTCTTTGTTCATTCCCATAGCGAGACATTTTTTCAAACGGCACGCTTGACATTGGTTCCTGTGAGCTTTGTCAACTATACATCGTCCAGTTCCAGCTTGGCATCTAAAAATCGTAAAATATTTTTGAAAGATTTTTTTGTTAATAATTGACGGTTTTATTAACACTTGAATAATTATTTACCAAAAAAAAATAAACCAATATGCAAATATCCCCGACTGTATGGCTCTTTGCATTATCGGTGTCTGGTAAACTTCACTATGAGACACAGTATACTAATTGTTTAAAAGGAGGCTATGATGTTATTTAAGTAAAAAACTGTCAATAAGATTCTAGTTTCAGTTGCAGTATTTAATATTGGGGGTTGTATGGAATAAACATTTTTGAAACTAAAGAGTACAATACTTAATTACTATAAATAAATTAAATTAAAGCTGTATCAGCAACATAGTGAAATTGAACCCGTCGCACAGAGGTCATTTATCGAAAAATAGGTGATAATAAATATTGTCATAGAAAAATATTTTTTTAATATGTTAGAAGGGTACATGCTATAGGAATCGTTTTACCTTTAGCTTCTTTTTTAATTTTCAGTTATTTATTTTTATACAGGATGTTTATAAATTGACTTATAAGTCATCCAAATGGAATCAAAATTTTTATTATAAAACACAAAAGGATATATTTAAATAAAATTCTTTTTTATGAAGCAGTTAACGCTAGATAGTTTATTTATAGTAGTATTTATTAATCAGTAGATGTATTGTAAATAGAACTATGTAATATTTTATATTATAATAAGAATTTTAATCTTATCCATGCATGTAGAGTGGAAATCCCATAATCATACAAGTCTTCATTAACTGACAATCTCTGTACTTTTTTTAAATCGTTCATAATTTTCGGACTTGCTTTACAAATACCACATGTTTGTGAGGAAGAATTGCTTATTACTGCAAACATTTTTCCATCAATCATCGTAATTTTAAATGTATGATTAATAGTTAACTGAGAATAATTATTGACAACTGAAGATTTTATTTCTGAGATTTGTTTTTCGATATTTTTGATTTCATTTCTACACAATTCGGGCGTTTCTTTTTTAATAATAAGTTTTACTGGTCTGCACTGCCATCGCATCCCCATTTATAAGTAATATTAATTGTATTTTTTGAAATATTAGGAGGTAGGTTATTGTAAAGCTCTTGTTGAGATTCCACAATTCTGCTCACAGTGTGATCCACAAGAGCCTGGAGGTAAACTTCAGCGGATATATCGGTTATAAAAACACTATCCTTGTTTGGGTAACACATTTTCTTTGCGTCCAAAAGAATGTTATAATTAGGATAAATGTTGGCATGATGTCCTTTTGCCCCCTGTTGCAACAAAATATACGATCTTTTTGTTAGTGAGCAGTCCAGAAAGAAAGCAAGTGCTTCATCCAGGGAGTATTTTTCAGGCAGATTCATTTTTATGGACTGTTTTTTTAACTTTTGTTGCTCTTTCTGGTGAATTTTCTGTAATTTCTTTAATTATGTTTGAAGCATTGCGCTGACCTGATAACTCTAGACTTTTCCTTGCAGCAAATGTAAGCTGTTCCGTTAAATAGTTGTCCAAAAGAGGCATTAGTTTTTGCCTTTTGCCTTGATCGCTTAAGTCTTTGAATAATTTGTCCGGTCTACCTACTCTGCTCGGGCCAGGAACATTTAAGTTTTCCAAAAAAACAATAAATTGATTTAACCAAACACTATGCCTTTGCTCAAAAACGGTTCGAGACCTTTTACAATTTTGCCACATTCTAGCAACAGTGCTGTTAAAATTTTAACTTTTTTTACCACTTCTTCATATTTATCATCGTGTCCATCATTATTTAGGTTTAGCTTTCTACGAACTAATTCAAAAACCGAGGAATTTTTATCTGCTAGAAAAACATATCCCTTTTTAATATTTACATATTTCCTAAAAAAAATATTTGTTTTAAGCAGTTGGCACTTCTTGGCACATAAGTATATATTTAAAACAAAGATATCAAAGCCCTTTAACATAAAAAAATAATTCAAAAATAAATCTGTGCTAATCTCAAATTCTGCAGCCTTCTAAAGATAAAATAATGTTTTTAAAAGAAAAAAAAAATGAAGCGTTTACTATTAATATTTATTTACCTAAACATGCGAACATATTTATAATTATTTTGTTTATTATATTAAAGTCCTTATCTTAGATCTTAAGAAAAAAATCCAATTTCCAAAAACACAAATTTTATTTAACTACTAAAAATCTTTAAAACATTAAAAACGTTGTGACAAAATTAATGCCAAACTGTTAGTGATTATTTCCGAAGGTTTCAACCGTTGCCATAGCGACAGGAATTGACAGGAATAAACACGCTGGTAACAATAATATTCTATGGGGCGTTCTCTTTAATACCAAAACATAAAAAAAGTTAATTTTAAATATTGCCTTTTTTAATTATTAATTCCTAAAAACACCAAAATGACCTCTGTGCGTCGTCTACGCATTGATGTGTATTTATGTTTATCTTTTGTTTATTCAACCTCTATTAAAGACACGATGTGACATTGAACGTGCCATACTATAAACAAACTACGTTGGTCTAGGTCTTCGGTATTTTCTAATAAACAATTTAATTAAGTATACAAAATATACGGGGTGTTCACAACCTTGGGATTAAAAGTGACACCGGAGTGATATTGCCTGCGGTGTAAAAAGAATATGTTTAAGAAGTAATTTGATCATTCAATAGTATCATGTCATTTACCTTTGATCCTATAAATGGATTAAAATTTAATGATTTATTCCTTTTGAATACCTAATGAGATTTTATTACTATACTCCTTTTTAAAACAGCCAATTTACATTGTCAACTGCACAGACTCACTTTATTGGTTTAATATTAAAAAATTATTTTTGAGCAGTACATTTTTTGCAAAACTTTTCAAAAATAACCAATTAAACTGATCTAATTATATTTCTCTCGGTTTTTGTTAACTACTACGTGTGATAAAATACAAACTTAAGACGGTCATCGACATAAAATATTACCAGGCACCTTAGAACTTAGAACATAAAGTAGTAAGAAAAGGAGTTTAACTTTGAGACCCTTGGGAACAGTTTTGCATACAAGGAGTTTCAATATTATGCAAGCAGTGGTATAGTGAAAGCCAAGATTAAATCCTAGATGATTTATGTATTGTTAGTACTCAACCTGCAAATTTATCCATGGAGATTTCATGAATGTAGTTCATTTCTGTTGGCTATTGTATATGGTTACAAAAGAGAGGAGCAGTAAATGCTGTTTTTCTTTTGATAATCTGTCAACTTGTTCATTTCCTGTCATTCCTTTTTGGCGTGCCATCCATATCAAGTTGATATTGTCGAGCAACTTAAATATATAAGTAAAATAACACAGCTTGATAAAGCATCTGAGTTCTGAAGGGGTTTCATACAAACTTAGTGACGTCAGGGTAAAGGTAAATTTTTTCTACTGTATTTTATTTTGAAAATTTTTTTCATCTGTCAAATTTGACATTTCAACAATGTTCCGACTATTTTTTGATTGTTGTTTCAGCCAATGAGCATGCAATTAGGCGATAATTTTGCACTAGTGCAAATTATCGATAATTTGCACTAGTGCGAATTATCAGGTCCTTCAAAATAAATGCAGACGTACCTAATTATATTAAACGTTTATTATTTATTGAAATAACATGAACACTGTTATTGAAATTCTTACAATTAAAAACGCAATTATTAAAATTTATGATTGAACCAGTCGAAGTTTGTTGTCGGTCAGAAACAACGTTACTGGAAGAAGAAGTTGAAACTGAAAAATCACCAACCTACTCGCTGTTCTCACTGTTTCTCATTTTCTTTATTATTTCCTCATGAAACTCTTTATCAAGTTGTAAATAAGGTTTTATTGAATTGACATTTCCATGTCCCGTTATTTTCGTTAGCTGGTTTTCGTTTATCCCAACCTTGGCTAGATGGCTTACGGCAGTTGCTCGATGAGAATGGTTTGTGAATTTGAACTTTTCGCTATCGAGACCTGCTTCTTGGACAGACATCTTTGTCCATTTTGCAATCTCGTTTCTATCAGCTGGGATGTTCTTGAACCATATACCACTATTTTGCCATTCTCGATTCGGTGTACGAAACAGACGGTTCGTCTTCACGTTAGATCCTATCCGTTTTGACAAAAGTTTTCTGTATAATCTTGAAAAAAAGCATTGAAAAGTAAAATTAAATAAAAAACCCTTAATTTGACCTACTTAACGGGGCAGATGTCTTCATTACTAATGTTTCGGATTAACCATTTACTGTCCGCTAATCTACGGCCTCCTCCTTGGCAGGTTTTTGAAAATACTGGATTATATTCTGTTCTATTTGTGCTTGTTCCATCATGAAACTTTTCTTCTTGAAAAAAATCCGTCAAACAGTTGACTGCCTCACCTCCTCGAAATGCTAGCTCATAAGATATGAGATGAAAAAATTTTTTCTGCAGACCTTCCGGCTCGTTTTCATCGTAAAGCTTCAAAATTTTCAGCAATTCTTTGTGAGTAAAAGCCGATGAGCTTTCTTTTCTCTTTTCCGGGTTCATTTGTAATATTTTGCGCGTAGCATCTCGGGCACTCCTAGCAGATTTAAATCTTACATCATTAAATGGATCTATTACAATACCGAAATCTTCGCAATATTTTTCCTGAACAAGTTTTGCTATTACGTTCCACATTGTTTTCACTACACTTTCTTTATAGAAGGATCCATCCTTCTTGCGCATGTTGCTTGCCCAGTCCTTTAGAGTGAAGGCAATTTTTTCCACCGAAGTTCTTCGTTCTAATAAGTGATTTCAGCACAAAACTCTTGAAATTTTCTCCATACTGACATTTTTGACTTTTTCGTATTCGTTGGCGTAAGATTGTCTATATTCTTGTCAATATCTACAGCAGAAGCATTTCCAAATCGCGACATTGTACAATATTGTTATCGCCACAGGTGACGCCAATGTGACAGCAACTGACAGTGACACAAAACGATTTGATTTATTCATAAACTTTTCTCATAAAAACTATAGTCGCCCCAGTTGATGTCAATGTAACAGCAAATGACAGAGGCACAATACGATTTGTTTGATTCAAAAAATTTTCTTATAACATTTAATAGTCCAGGAGGAATCGGCGCATGAGTACCGAAAACTATTCCACCTGAATTTTTTTATGTGATCCTTTTCAAATTGCCCTCCTAATAATATAAATGCATGTTGCCATGGCACAACCCGGTGCCATATTGTTTAAACCGAAATTGTTTAAACAATTACAAGGAATTGTTATTTTTCAACCAGACAAATTATTTTTATATTCTTTATTGAAATACCAATAAAAAAGGTCCTATGACTTTTCACGATAAAGTTAATATTTTTAAAGATATGAATTTTTTAAGGTTCGAAAAATCTCAAATTTGGGTACTTTCGACCTATGAAAAATATATTAAAAAAACAGATAATGTGAAAGTAATAAATGTTTTTAATTCTCTATACAATAGTTAATAATGATGTTAATAGAGATTTAAAAAAATTTCATTGTTTATATCTTTTTTTAATTGTTAATTTGGCGCGCTCACAAGTATGCATCGCTTACTTTTAAGTATCGTTTTGTCTCTCTCTGATTCATGCGTTGCGTTGGCCTCTCTGTGTCTTGAATCATTTTTTATCATTTATCTTAAAAACTATCAACTTTATCAAATTTTTTAAAGAAAGCAATGTTATTAGATAATAATTAAATTGCCTACAATTTGTTTTTAATAAATTTTTTTCTGAAATCAATTTTTCAAAAGTTAAGCATATTTTTTGTTATTATCATAGTAATTTTTGCATTTATATCAACAATAATAAGATATAATGGTATTTGAACATTTTTTTGAAATCACAATTATTTATAAATAATAAAAATACATTGGGTATTTAGAAAAAACATTCAAATAAATTGAATAAAAATAATTTTATGTATGTGTATCATAGTGTGTGTATGAGTGTTTCTGAGTAAAAAAAAAATTCTTTTTTTTATTTTTTATTCTTTCAAGGTTACCCTTTGCATAAATAATAACGTTTAATAGCAAAAAGTAATATAATCTGATAAAAAAGTAATTTTAATGACATGTTCCGATTTATGCTTAAAGAACTTTTGAAAAATTGATTTCAGAAAAAAAATTATTAAAAACAAATTGTAGGCAATTTAATTATTATCTAATAACATTGCTTTCTTTAACAATTTTGATAAAGTTGATAGTTTTTAAGATAAATGATAATGATTCAACACACAGAGAGGCCGACGCAACGCATGAGTCAGAGAGAGACAACGATACTTAAAAGTAAGCGATGCATACTTGTGAGCGCGCCAAATTAACAATTAAAAAAAAGATATAAACAATGAAATTTTTTTAAATCTCTATTAACATCATTATTAACTATTGTATAGAGAATTAAAACCATTTATTACTTTCACATTATCTGTTTTTTTAATATATTTTTCATAGGTCGAAAGTACCCAGATTTTTCGAACCTTAAAAAATTCATATCTTTAAAAATATTAACTTTATCGTGAAAAGTCATAGGACCTTTTTTATTGGTATTTCAATAAAGAATATAAAAATAATTTGTCCGGTTGAAAAATAACAATTCCTTGTAATTGTTTAAACAATTTCGGTTTAAACAATATGGCACCGGGTTGTGCCATGGCACAATGCATTTATATCATTAGGAGGGCAATTTGAAAAGGATCACATAAAAAAATTCAGGTGGAATAGTTTTCGGTACTCATGCGCCGATTCCTCCTGGACTCGTGCAATAAAAATGAATCGATAATTTTCATTGCACTAGTTAAATTAGTACTGAAAACTGGACAGTTGAAAAAAATTTGCATGATATTTGTGTTAAAACTAAGTTTAATTCTATTCACTTTTTCACTAACAAACTTTAAAGAGATTAAAATATTTTCCTTATATTTTATTTCAGAACTCAAACTGTCAACCTCGCGACAAATCAGTTTAGTATTTTCGAATTTATTTGAGAAAATAGAATTAAAAGTGAAAAGTTCTTTTTGGGTTTCTGTTTATGCACCCATACACTACGTCTAGAAAATATTAACGGACCGTTTTACGGGTGGTTGATAGGGTGGTTTGGCAAAACGGGGAGCTTTTGCCATTTAATAGGGGTATCAGGTGGCGTAGCGCGAATGCGACACTTGCCATCTTGATATATTTAAGCTCACTAATATCGCGGCAGACGCGTCATCCTAAAGGTTTTGTCTATTCCATTTAGACTGGAACAATTTCGCTATAATCAAAATTGTAGCGCTTTTGATTTGTCCCTTTATTTATAAAGGCATAAGGATTATTGAAGATATATGTAGAGGCATTGAAAGAATAAATAGTTTTCGTCAAAATTGATCAAGAAAAAATGTCTAGATCTTATTTAAAATAAATTTCATTTTTTAATCTGAGGGATATAAGAGGAACAATCAGGTTCCCCGCTAGCACTAACACTACAAAATTTTTTGGTCAACAATGGGGGTCTGTTTTCTAGGCCGTTTTGTTCACTTGTGTAATTTGAAATAACTATATTTGTACTTTTGAAGCAATTTAAGCATTACCTAGTACGATTATATTTTGCTGATTATTTAAATAATATTAGTCCACCTAATAGAGAAATTTTAGCTGTTTTAGATTTTGCAGAATCATTTGAATTGAATCAATGTAATTTAATATTGAATGAGTATAACAGACTTCTTGATTTACTATTTTACAAAGACAATTGTTGCGTAGCAAGATCTCATGCTCCATTTGTACCAGAGGATAAACATCATCCAGCTTTAGATATAACTTGCTCATTAAATATTAAAATTAATCGTAAAAATAATTTAGAGAGCTCTTTCCAGAATTGTTTTAATTTTAGGAAAGCTAACTTTCCACTCATGTACAACCTAATCTCTAATATCGACTGGACATTTTTAGAAACCTTTGATGATTGTGAAAACGCATGCGGATATTTTTACTACAAACTCTATAATGTTTTGGATCAATGCTGCCCTAAGTACTCAATGAAATCAAAAAACACGTATCCTCCATGGTTTCATAGTAAAATAATTAAAAAACTCAAACTCAAACGCACAGCATGGAAAAAATATAAAAGGGAGAATGACACTTCTGCATATACCAATTTTAAACGACTTGGAGCTGAAATAAATCGCGACATTGATTTATCATATAAAAAATTCATCAACCAATCTGAACAAGATATTACAAGTAATCCTATGAAATTTTGGGCGTTTGTAAATAATAAAAGAAACTCTACTAAAATTCCACAAAGTATGTTGTATGACAATAATGTTTTAGATAACCCCCAAACAATTCTCAATTCATTTGCCAACTTTTTCTGCAAATCATATGTTACTTCTTCTCCTCTAGTTCAAAATTCAACTGATACTTTTTTCCCCACCTACATATCAGCAGTTTTAGCGAAAAAGAAGTATATAAAGCCTTAAGGTCAATTAAACCCAAACAGACCACTGGACCAGATTATTCTCCTGCTTTTCTTCTCAAAGATTGTGCAACTGTTTTTGCACCACCTTTGTCTTTAGTTATTAATCTTTGCTTAAAAACAGGAAAAGTTCCGACTATCTGGAAAACATCAAAAGTATGCCCTGTGTTCAAAAAAGGCAATAAGCAAGATATTTCGAATTACCGTCCTATCTCTATAATATCCAACTTCTCCAAAGTACTTGAAATATTATTAGAACAAGTACTTTATAGACATGTTAACAGAAGTTTAACAAATTGTCAGCACGGCTTTATGAAGGGTCGTTCAACTGTAACCAATTTGGTTACAATTACTAAGCATATCGCTGAATCTATTGACGCTAAAACCCAGACTGACGTTATTTACACAGATTTTTCCAAAGCTTTTGATCGACTCGATCACGGTATTCTTTTGAACAAGCTTAGAACATTTGGTCTTTCGCATTCTCTGATTGAGCTTTTTCAATCGTATTTACAAAATCGTACACAATTTGTTCAAATCAATGGATTTAAATCTATTATATATACCGCTACATCAGGCGTTCCACAGGGATCAATCCTGGGTCCGCTATTGTTTAACATTTTTATAAATGATATTTCTGATGTTATTAGTGTCAACTACTTACTATACGCAGATGATTTGAAACTTTACAGCACCGTAAAATCTATTGAGGATTGTGAAAACTTGTTTTTAACATTAATTCGTGTAGTGGACTGGTGCAAAAAGAATAACTTGCCTCTCAATCCAGCTAAATGTAATGTAATGACATTTGGCCTAAAAACCAGCATGTATAAATTTAATTATACCATAGACAGCGTTACCATTCAGCGACCAGATACATTGACTGATCTTGGGGTTATATTTGACTCTTTTCTTTCATTTAACAATCATATTGATTCAATTATTTCCTCTGCAAATCGTATGTATGGCTTCATCGTCAGAACCTCTCGCGATTTTAGTAATGTTAACACATTAAAAATTTTATACAATACTTTTGTAAGACCCAAGCTGGAATATGCATCTGTAGTGTGGAGTCCGTTTTACCAATGTCACGTGGATCGCATTGAGGCTGTTCAGAGACGTTTTTTAAAATTATTAAGTTTTAGGGCTGATGGTGTTTACCCTCCACTTGGAACATCGCAACTTGATTTATTGCAACGGCACACCTTTTTCAGTTTAAAAAATAGGCGCGATTATTACGCCGTTATATTCGCATACAAATTAATTCATAATTTGACTGACTGCCCTAAGTTACTAGAGTTGCTCTTTTTTCGCGTTCCCCGAATTGAATCCAGACAACCAGATACCTTTTACTTAAGTGCCCCTCGTACGAATGTCCTGAAGAATTCTCCACTTCACACCACATGCAACATAATCAATAACATGAATTCTAACATAGACATTTTCTCCTGTACTCTCTCATTTATTAAGTGTAATTATTTTACTTAAATTGAAATGTTTGAATGTATTATTTTTCTTTTTTTTTAGTTTTCTTATATAAACTTGTAGAATTAAAATTAAAACATCTGTATTTCCTTACTCTGTAGTTGGGCTTTAAGCCCGTAGGGTAATGTACCGAATAAATAAATAAATAAGTGTAATGTTTATGAAAAAAATCAGTAATGAGCTTGTAATCAGTAATTCTTATACATTTCCTGATTACTGATCAGTTAAAATTCATTATTTTCTGTATATTGTTAGGTATTTATTACAACTAGTGGCAACGCTGTACGCAACGATATTTCTGTCTTTGTCACTTTACCGTAACTTCCATCACATCGTCGCAGGCCACAGGAACATAAATGCAAGCACTAGCGTATCAAAATGAAAAACAAAAAAAAATACCATGAATTCGTACATAAAAAGTTTTAAAAAACAGTTTTTTACAATAAAAGAGCGTCACCTTAGTAATTGTTTATTTATTTCACAACTTAACCTTTTCGATTCTTAACCCTCTCAAAAATTAATAAGCACGCCCTCGATTTGCTGTCAACTGGGCCTACTTCTACTCTCAATCATTATTGGTTTTAGTATAGTTGCAATTATTAAAAAATTGACACTTAAAGTTAGTTCTCATTGATCGGTTTACTAAGAAATTTATGTTTGCACCAATTATAGCAACAGGATCCCGATTCTCGAAATCTCACAAGGAGAAAGTGAGTTATAATTCTCTCAAAATAGAAAAAAAAAATATTGAACTAAAATCTCACCAAAGATGCGTGACTTGCCAGAGAAAATAAATTCTCCTGCCAAGACCCAGGAGAATAATGTCTTCTAGTAGTTTTTGTCTGGTATATTTTTAATTTACTTTAACTTTAAGATTTTGGCTATAAATATTGATAGATTGGTTTAAGGAAACTATAGAATGCTTAGAATATTTTAAAAATTAAAAAATAAACCCTACTTCTACTATAATAATTTTTTTATATACCGCATTTAAAATAAAACATGGATTTACTTGAACCCGATGAAATATTACTTATGCGTTGGAAGTAATAAGGGACTTAAAAGATGCTGAACAGCAAGGTATTCCTGCAGTTCGCCGAAATATTTTAAGAAAAAACTGTTTTAATTTATCCGATCGTCAATTCCTTATTTGCCCCCGGAATGTAATTTGGTTTATTAGAAATTCTACCCAAGAGCTTTAATTGCTTTACAAGTATGCGTCTTCCGTCCAATTTGGAACCTACTAGAACCCCTGCATTGTCTTCCATCAACTGAAAAATCACTTAATTTTGTCTATTTGTAATTGTTTTTGACATAATGTAAAATAATAATACATAACGTTCGAAATATTATGGTCTATCTATCTATGGTTGCCTTTAATATTTCGGGATTTGGCAATCCTGGTGTTCAGTGGTGTAGGAATCCACCGGGGCAGTGTCCCGCGGCCCCCCTAGGTAAGGGCCCCCGCGTGACTCCAGGAAAAAAGAAGGGTCATTGTCTAGTTTATGTACTTCTCGAATTATGAGAAACTAATAATATACGTACGGGTTAAGGTTTAAGTGGACCCCCGGAAAAAATAACTACACATTCAAAAATTTTGAAAAAATTCATGAATATGTATTATATCGCGACTAGTATTTTCCGAAAATTTAATCAAAATCGCTCAAGTTGTTTTCGGGAAAAACAAGAAAAACTATGTTTTCTCACGTATAAAACTCAAAAACTAGTCGAACGAATTGAACTATTTTTTGTAATTAATATTATGCATCTTCTTTAATAAAATATATACAAATTTTTTGAAAATTTTTGAATGTACAGTTTTGACACAAAAAAATAAAAAAATATTAATTCATGCCTAAATCATTTATTCGAATATTTTTTTTTATTTTAAAGTTTGAAACAATTGAATGGATATGTTTTTAAGTATTTTACAAAAAAAAATTGTTATTTAAAAACGTTTGTTTTACAAAATTCGAATATAACAATAATACGATTTAAAATTCGCACATTAAATTTTTACCTCTGGGAGGTGCTGACGTCTACATCGCTATGCAGAACTTTTAAAAACATTTTAGTAAAGCACACACAGATGGTGCGATTTTTAGGAACATCGTTCAACAGTGTTGCCGATTTAATATTATAACCTAGACACTCAAGAAATTGATTGATACCTCATTTTGTATAGCTTCTAAAGTACAATTATTATTTTATCGATTAAGATACAGAGAGTGGGTTAAAATGTAAAGTTTAACTTCTTTAGTATTATCACTGCTCGATAACGAAGCCAACAAAAAAAGAAGGGTCTGTTTTTAATCTTTTAATGACATAGGTATGCCTCGAGCATATACATGGTGCAAATGAAAGAAATAAATTGGTTATTTTCTAAAACGGCGACATTGAAAAATCGTGTAACAGGTCAATTTTTAGTTTTAAACAGGTTAGAAATTAAAAACAGGTTAGACATTTTTTTTAAGTTTTCATACCTCATTTTGTCTAGCTCTAAAGTACAATTATTATTTTGTCCCTTTTTAGGTACAACTATATAAGAAAAAATATAAACAATAAAATCAAGAGACAACAATAAAGTCTTACATTTGTGGTTTAATTAGCATTTAGATGCAGATTTCAGTTTGAATTTTTGGTTAAAAATGTACTTACACTAGGTACCTAATTTATTAAGCAGGGGGAGCTACAAAATTTAATGAATAGGTGGCTTTTTAACATATTAACATTTTACGAAAATAGGTAGGTAAAAATAAAACAATTTTTATTTACTTATCAACAATAAAAAATAGTCGATAATAGTACAATAAATACAAATGTGTATATTATATTTTAAATGCGACTCTTTTAAACAAAATATCTATTACTATTCTCCCGGTATTACTTACTAAATTTTCTGGGATTTTTCCATTGCCCTTGAAGGATCCCATCAACTTCGTCGCAAATACGTAATTAAGTACGCAATTAGTGTGACTGTTTGCCTGCTCAGAACGTAAAAACATGGCACAAAACGGCAAAAATCCTATTTTTAATCGTCGATTGTGTCGTAAAAAAGCTTTACCGGGGAAATTATAAACTATTGTGCGTAGTTTTTGTGTTTATTCCAAGGTAAAATTATATAAAATACTCAGTATGTAGTATGTATCTGCATCTGCTCAGTAATAAAGTAAAAAAATCAAGTTAACAGCACTTTTCTGCGTATACTTTTAATTCTAGTGGCAGTTATTTTAGTTTGAATAGAGTTGTTATTTGAAGCACGTCAATATTGACGGCCGAGCGAGTTCGTAGTCCGTTTGCGTGCAAAACTGGCAGCATAAGCAACGTGAAAAACTCTCTCTGAAGGCTTACGAAGTCATTCAACGGAGATCCCGGCCTCAATCAATTAAGGGAAGTTGCTCTAATCCGTGCAGTGAATGTACGCGCCCTTTGTGCCTTAATCTGGTTACAGAAATCGAGTTCGGTAGTGTCCAATCGATTTATGATTATATGGATACAAAATCACCATCCAGAACTAACGAGTTGTAGCGTTTTAACTATGGATAGATAGAGAGAGAGAGACGGATGTTCGTGGTGGAAAATCAAACGCTTCGACATCGATTTCATATTTCATGTGTGAAAGTAAAAATGGTAAAAATCACCTTGAAAAATCTACTCGTCTGTTAAACAATTTCTCATATCGTTTATTTTATAAGTGAATAATTATAATATTTTCTGTTTTTCTAAATTTATAGTTTCATAAATAATTTATTTAATAAATAAATGAATGAGAAGGATTTAAAAAAAAGCAGTATAAAAACTGGAATCTTCAACTGATAATTCAACTGAAAATTTTATCAATTGTTTATTTCAGTAAATAAAATAATATCATTTAAACTGAGTGTTCTTATTTTTATGTCACTTAGTATATACAGTGCGGTCCATATGTATGGAATAAATTCATTTGTAGCGTTATTATATACTATATGAAAAAAACCTGAATCAGGTCGATTTTTATTCTTAAATTGACAATTTACAGTATGAAAATATTATCCCCCTCCAGCACCCCTTCGGAATTATAAGCACCCCCTCGAAAATTTTAAATTACAAAAGGGGTCGTGTGGCACCTCGTTGGAAAGGGATTTTAGTCCTCTGTTCAGCAATATAAAGTTTTTTAAGTTTGGTGCAATCATAACTGAGAAAATTGATTTTTAAGATGTAAAATTTTGATAATGTCTCTAACACAAAACTTAACGTAGAATGAAGATAATAATGTCCCATAATGATTAGAATGTGTTTTTCAATGTATTTGACACTTAAATTAAATGTTCAAAATGACCACCATTCACTTCTTGACAATAACCGAGGCGATATTGGATTTCTCGTACAACATTTTGTATGACCTCGGTGGTTATTTTGTTAATTTCTTCCGTTATCCTAACTTTTAAATCAGCAATATTGTTTGGTCTATTAAAATATACTTTAGATTTTAAATAACCCCATAAGAAGTAATCGAGAGGAGTCAAATCGGGGGATCTAGCCGGCCATTCGATCGCCCCTCGTCTTCCAATCCACCTATTGGGAAAAACCTCGTTTAAATAATTTCTAACATTACGTGCAAAATGCGGTGGAGCTCCGTCTTGTTGGTGGTAAATAGATCGATCTATCTCATTTGGATGATTAACATCAGGAAAAACTCTTTGTAATGTAGGCACTAAAAAGTTAATCAAAAAATCTAGATAAACCTCACCAGTAACTGTGCCCTCAAAAAAATAAGGGCCAATAATTTTATTGTTAATGATACCAGCCCAAACGTTAACTTTTTTGGGATATTGAGTGTGAGCCTCACACATCCAGTGAGGATTTTCTCTGCTCAAATATCTACAGTTCTGTTTGTTAACAGTTCCGTTTAAATGAAACGTCGCTTCATCAGAAAAACTATTTTGTTTATGAACTGCAAATCTGCGTTCATTCTATCCATCATCAATTCACAGAATTCTTGCCTTCTATCAGGATCATCTTCATTTAACTCCTGAACCAACTGAACTTTGTAAGGGTGGTATTTTTCTTTATGCAGAACTCTCAAAATAGATGATTTACTTACATCATTGTCGGCGGCAAGTTCTCGAGTTGTCTTATGCGGATTTTCCTCAATCTCTAGAAGTACATCTAACTTTTTTTCATCAGTAAATTGAACATTTCTACCTGGTTTTTCAATATTTTTTACATGTCCAGTTTCACGAAACTTTTTTCAATTTTGCTAACTGTAGACTGCGAAACGTGTTGACCAGGGTATTTATTATTAAAAATTTCACAAACCTCCTTTTGAGTTCTGGTTTTATTACCACAACCAATCATAATTAAAATGTCTATTCTTTGAGTCTCGGACAAATGAGCCATAATTAAATTTAATACGCGCACAAATATTATACTGACGTCTTTTAGTAACTTTAAATACCTAAATGACAGCAGCCTACTAGATTTATATCAATTGATTATTTAGTTTTTTGACTATTATTTTAATATCTTCAAAGTTTTTTCCTAATATTTAGCAGAACAGGTACGAAAATATCTGATTATTTCTAGTTATTTTAATAGACCAAACAATATCGCCTCGGTTATTGTCAAGAAGTGAATGGTGGTCATTTTGAATATTTAATTTAAGTGTCAAAGACATTGAAAAACACATTCTAATCATTATGTGACATTATTATCTTCATTCTACGTAAAGTTTTGTGTTAGAGACATTATCAAAATTTTACATCTTAAAAATCAATTTTCTCAGTTATGATTGCACCAAACTTAAAAAACTTTATATTGCTGAACAGAGGACTAAAATCCCTTTCCAACGAGGTGCCACACGACCCCCTTTGTAATTTAAAATTTTCGAGGGGGTACTTATAATTCCGAAGGGGTGCTGGAGGGGGATAATATTTTTATACTGTAAATTGTCAATTTAAGAATAAAAATCGACCTGTTTCAGGTTTTTTTCATATAGTACATAATAACGCTACAAATGAATTTATTCCATACATATGGACCGCACTGTATAACAATTATTCATTTTCTTCTTTATGTTATAAAATATTATGAACAATTGTTGATTTTTATGAACTAAAATTAAAAATTAATAAAGCTTTAAATATTATGTTAATGACACAAATCAATGAAAACAATGGACAAATTGAACGAGTTGGGCTTCGATTTGCTTCCCCACCCACCAGATCTGGCCCCCAGCGACTACTGGCTCTTTGCTGATCTCAAAAGGATGCTTCAGGGAAGAAGATTTGGCTTGAATGAAGAAGTAATAGCTTAGACTTAAGCTTATTTTGAAGCCAAGGAGAATCCTTCTACAAGCATGGTATTGAAAAGTTAGAAAGACTGATTGTATCGCACATAAAGGTGATTATGGTGATAAGTCTTTTCCTTTTAAACTCAACTGAGTTGCTTAAAGAAAACTCCAAAAATTACAGTAGTAATTGCAAATTGTTCTGCAGTAATTGCACTGCTAAAGCATCAAGTCGCCATAACACATTTGAAACCCTTAGAACATAAAATAGTAAGGAAGGAGTTTGTGTTATATCTACAACGTTAAAATCTGGCGACGGAAGTCGGCCATATTGGATAAACATTTATGACTCATACTTTGTTTACAAGTTATAAAAATTTAGTTTTCTGTTAAAAATTTGGATTATTTATTGGTAAGTAGCTGTTATTATAATAAATATACATTATATATACGTAAACTATATTTTTATGTTTAAATTAAATTAATACTTTGTATTGATCCCTAACCTATCTACTTAAAGTGACATAGGCGTATCAATAATGGAAAGAGGATATTTTATTTTAATTATCATTAATTTACAATTTTTTGGTTAATCTCATAACTGTATATGTCAATTATTTTTATGTCTATGGAGTATTCTAAAGCAACGTTGTACAATAAATGTATTTGTGTATTAATTAACACATTATTACATTCACAGTTAAATATTGTGGATAAAGATAACTGGAGTCCAGGCAAGAATAGTTTTTTAGGCTCACAACATTTTACAGAACAATCATTTGATAAAATTTCTTCAGTAATTGTTTTACTAGTACGAAATGCTATACCTACAATTAAAATCGCAAGAATGAAATATGTAAGTAATTATTACATCCACAAATTGCTTTAATAACTGTTGATATATACATAATGATTTCCTTTTTGATATCTTAGAAAACACTTTGTAAATCTTGTTATACAAATATGTTTATACTATTTAGAGATATGATGTTTTTTCTTTTGTTATATAATTGATTGTCAAGATTGTCAAAGAAGTTGAATAAAATTCCTTCAATATTTCCTGAGTTATTTTTCATTAGAGAATTCACCAAATATTAATAATAACATTGACCAAATCTATATTTTTTCTCAAATCTATTTACAGATATTTTACTTAAACATATATTTCACTAATATATACCTTTTCTATGCAGGTAAGTACTAACGACCCTTATGCTGAAGAGATAATAACTACTAGCAGTGAAACTATTTCACCAGTTCTTGTTCCTGAAACTCTATTATCTACTTCTGAAAGTCCTCGTAGGAAACAACTTATAAAAAGCATCTGTGTAGTATATTTAAAAACAAGAATTTATTATATATGTACAAGTAAAATAAATAATGTAGAAAAAATTAGACATGTTTACACAAAATTCAATTTAAGGGCCAATAATAGTGGTAGAATGAAAAATTTTAATAAAAATTGTGTAGTATATAACTGGTTTTATTTCCTTAAATCCAGTACCCCCATTTTAGGCAATGTTATACTATTTTTTTTCCTCTACTTTCCTTATTAAAATGTTTATTTTAATATATAATGATTAGTGTCCATGCTAAATAATAATAGGTATGTTTCAATAAGGACATTATTTTTCTACAAATAAAAATATAGGACGCCATTGTTAGAAAGTAACTTCCGGTAGCCATCTTGGATAACCATCCCGGTCACCTGTCCTTGAACGAGCAATACTTCCTTACTATTTTATGTTCTAAGTTGAAACCATAGTAGCTTTGACTCAAATAAAACTCAGAGCCCTTAAAGATACCTGAATGTCTATGAAAATATTTTCTACATTAAACTGACCATTGGTAAATTATCGATGCCCTTTTTATTTGAAAAATGTCTTGGGTAGACATGACAGTTAGTACTAACGAATTAAAATTTTCCATAAACCAACAAAGTAAGATATTTTTTTGTCCAACTTTTCTAACAAATATTTTTTTAAGTGATCCCCAAAAAGCGGACATCGTTGAATAAAAATATATAAAAGTTGAATGGGAAGAGTAATGCGAGAGAAATATATATAGAGAGAGCGTTTCTTTTGGGTCTCGATTATGTCTATACGGTATAAAGCCGTGCGCTTTGAAAGAGCGAGATTCGTATGCTGTATACCAGGATAAAACTTGATAGAGTGGCTCTCCTGGGAATACCGTTGGGATCATCTGGCGAACTGGGAATTGAATATCGGAGAGCTTAGACAGGACCGGTTTCAGCTAAAGTACCTAAACGAGAAATTTATTTAGAAAACCACCTACGTTTTTTACTGAAACTAACAAGTAAACAGCTCTACAAAAAATAAGGAGTTTCAGAAATTTTACATTTGCAGAATATTTGATAATTTAGGAAATCAGAAATGGACCCAATTGGACCCACATACGCAACAAGGAACCGATCCACAAAAATTGAATAATGGAGTTAGGTACGCCCGCGTGCCGGTGTAAAGGTTTTCTATCTTACAAAAAAGATCCAACATCGTACGAGTACCGCTCCATCTTCTATCAAGTTAAGCAACAGCGCTCCAACCTGGAATTTGTGGGTTGGTTCCGTAATGCAAAATGTAATATTGCTATTGTGTGATTCACAATCAAACCAATCAAGCCATATGTAACCTTCAGGTGGAAGGAAGTGCTGGTCGAGGATCACAGGAAGTCTGGCCTAAAACAGTATGTTTTAACAGAAGTAAAAGAAAATGTAAAAATACTTTTCTTGTGGTGCGATTCCTGCGGAGAACAAAATCGCAGCAAAAAGATAATTCTCGTTTTGAAATGTCTTTTGGAACAACATCCTTCGATTGAAAACATTCATTTAAGATATCTCAGCTCTGGTCACACGTTCTTTCCGAACGATACCGACTTTGGTGACATTGAGTGTGCCTAACCATGTCGATGAAAAAATCCTATCAGAGTTAATTTTATGGAATCTACGGATTTTTTTGGTACAAATGAACTTGAAAAATTAATAATTAACAGAAAAAGGATGTTGCTGGAAATCACGTTAATTGGTTACAGCTCAAAGAAAAACGAATTAGTAAATATAATCCACACAGTATTTTTATCTAGACCAGCCATAAAGCTGAAGAGTTCACTGAGGTAAATATTAAAAAAAATCCATCCAGGCCGCCCATCGTCAACTCCATACTATTATACGCCGATGCTAGTATCATTATGGCCAAATTGGAAACCGATTGCCAAGCGAAGTTAAATGACATAAAGTCATATATGCATTTAATACCGGACCAACATTTTTACAAAAATTTAACTGAAGATGCGAATATTACAGAAGATACTGAAGGATATAATGGGGATCTCGACTTTGAAGTGGAAAATGACCGCGACGAACCAATAGAGTAAATTTAAGATTAGAGGATTAATTGATTAATAAACCAATATTCCTGTGTTTGGTTCAATTTTATTGAAATCAATTTCAATCTTTTTCGTTAAGCAAAACGGAACCAACCCACTTTTTTCCAAATTTTAGGCTAAAATTGAGTATTTACTAAATATTGTATATTCAGAAAGATGTCTTTTTAGTAATCACTAAATCTTGTGAATTGAAATGGAATTGTTCATTTGCAAATATTTTTTGTTTATCAATATCTTTAAACTCAGTTTTCTCTAAACAACCTGCCTGTTGGTTGGATCTTTGTTGCATATGGGGGTCCGTTTGATGTACAACTTAAATCTGCCAGCATTTTGAGTCCAATAAAAAATTCCTCAGAATGGGTTTTTAGGCAAATCTTGTAGGAACAACCATTGATAGTTCCAATATCTATAAGCTCTAAGAACGAGAGCGGAGAAATGGATAAACTATGGAGAAACCAAGGGTAAATCTGAACCTATCCACAATTTTCCAAGCTAGGGTTTTTGCAATAAGGATGTGTCTGCAGGATTACCTTGCATTTGGTCTTCTTTGTGTCTATTTCTGTACACTTTCCTCTTTTGGAAATCGATTAGACACATAATAACAGTGTAATTTACGTCTTTGCACCTTCGAAAAAGTATTTGAACACTGAAAAGTGCTTCTCTTGTACACACCGCTCTAGAGATTCTAAAACAACAATTTTGTAATCTGTATTTTGTATTATACTTTTAGCCTAAAATAGTTATTTTCCTATCTAGATCGGAAAGCTGTACTTTTTCATTTTTTATCCAAGCTTTAAGCTGTAGAAAAAGATCAATCTTAAGATTGCACAAAAAAATATTTTACAACTACAAAAAAATTACAAAACTCTCTCATATTTTTATGAACTTCATCATTCTACATTGTTAGTAGCACCAAATTAGAGAGTTACCGCACACCACTTTTCTTCCTTACCTTAATAAAGTTTTTATTACATTGACAGCTACGTGAATTGGTGGCGCCACAGTAGCAAGAGTAAGTGTCACAGTACGTTACAAAAAGTGTCCTGTGATCGGCTATATGTTAGAGTAAGAAACGAAATTAAATTATATTTAACTACGTAAATAATTAAGATTTTAAACACTTGTGTTTATTGCTTCAACTGTCAAATGTGTACAATAACTCCCTATTATTCTTTAAATTTATTTTAACTTTTCAGTGGTGCTCAGTGTAGAAACAATAATATTGATTTTCCTAACTGCTGCGCCGTTCCTGGTGGGCCCCTTTTGTTGCTAAAACATCCATCGGCATAAATCGATTTATAGGATGAACATGCCCTTTATTGTTTTGGTATTTGTTTGGTCCGATAAATCCGCATTGACAAAAAAGTTTCCTATAATACCTGCGGGAAATATGATTTATATGTAACACACATATAATGGGAAATCTATAACTGTAAACAAAACGTATTTTGCAAACATTGTTGTAAATACTCTCACTAATTCATTTTCTCGATAATAATAAGTATTTTCACAAATAATACATCCGATTTAAAAAATTACATATATTAGGGAAAATTCACGAAGCGAAAAAAGCAATTTCTCCGGTAGAGGTACGATTAACAAATACCCTATCACCTAACTTTTTATCTATTTCTTCTCATGCCAAATAAATAAAATATAGGTCTTCTTCTTCTTAAACTTCCATCTCCTATCGGAGGTTGGATATCATAATGGCTATCGTCACTTTGTTGGCTGCTGCTTTGAAAAGTAATGAACTACAGTTAAACCATTCTCTAAGGTTCTTCATCCAGGAGATGCGTCTTCTTCCTTGGATCCTTCCTTGCATAGTAATTCTCAGCAGCTCATATTTTTTTCCTCTGGTTATGTGATCCAAATATTCCAGTTTTCTTCTTTTTATACTCTTCATAATTTCTAGTTCTTTATTTAATAGTCGCAGCACTTCTGATGCTTCTGAATTTTCAATATTCTTCTGTAGCTCCACATTTCGAACGCTTCTATTTTTCTTATATGTTGTTTCTTTAGTGTCCCAGCTTCCATTTCGTATAGTAAGATAGAAAATATGTAGCATCTTAGAGCCCTCAATCTAAGCGGCACTGAAGGTCTTTGTTTGTAAGCATTGTCTTCATTTTTATTGATGCATTGATGCTTGCCTTGTAGTTTCAATTCAGACTTTAATTTCTTTGTATTGGTCATTTTTGTAATCAACCCAGGTTCCCAGATATTTGTATGTCTCTACTTTTTCTATTTGGTTTTGCTCTATATCATTAATCTTTCATTTTTTGTGACAATCATAAATTTAGGATGGATGCGGATGTTTCCCAAAAACAAGAAAAATACACTGATAAATGTCCAGTCAGGAAGTGGTAACGTACAGAAAATAAACTAGAGAAAACCGTACACAAATCGGTCATTTCTGCAATTCTTTGCCATGTAAAGCAGTTTTTAAAATGTTATGAAGCATTTACTGCGATTGGAATTTCAATTACACAGCTCTTAAAGTTTGCACTATTTATTTGTCAATATGAATTTGATCTCATACAAGCTTTTGACATTTTAAACTGGCTTTATAGTCCAGGCGTGCTGTACTTTTAGACGGAAATTCTGATACCTGGAATGTAACAGTTGGAGGTGGTAAAGGGGCTTATAACACATGAAAAAAATACATTAACTATTTCAATTATGATCATAAACTTTTTAGGGGTGAAAAAGGGTGAAAAAGGGATAAAAAACTGAAGTATTGCTGTTTGCGGCTAAAATTGACGTCAAAATGAAAAGTGCCCAATAGAAAAGTTGTAGATCATGTAAAAATCTAAAACTTTTCTTTTGGTAATTTTCTCACATAACCTCAATTTTTCGAGGAAAATGGAAAAAAAAACGATTTTTCGTTTTTAATTTTTAATTTTCCAACGGATTCTTCAATCTCGGTGAAACTTGGTGAAAACTTACCTTATGTCGAAAATAACCTCGAATTTTCTCAACCTTGTAACATAATAATTTTCCGAGAAATTTGATTTTTCTGGAAAAATCTTTTTTTTTCAACTGTAAAGTTTGCTCGGAAAATATTATTGGAAAAGATTTTCTTGGGGCTCATTTTTTTCGTTTTTACGTCTACTTTCACATGAAATACACCTCTCATTTAAAAATGTGCTCAAAAATGAATAAAAAGCAAAAAATAAATTTTGCAACAGCTAAATTTGCAATAATTGTTAAATTTTTGTTATAAAATATTAAAATATGCAAAAGCCGACTCTTGCATTACATTCTACGGAAAAAATTACAAAAGAAAATGTATTTCATTATTTAGTCGGATTTTTAGTTCATTTGCAATATAATTATAAACACTCAAGTCTATTAATGAAGTTAATAATCCCAGCGGGGATTTCATGGTTTTTACTATTGTTGTATGCTGATTTGTTTATATTATAAGGTTTTTCATGAGATAAATCGATTTGTTGATATTACAAGGCCCAAATACCCTTCCATCAGAGCCCTATAGCCACCTTTCATAAGTGACAAAGTGTAGACATGACAACTCTAACTAGCCTAGGGGCCTAGGCCTTTTGTTTTCTCTTTGACCTTGCAACATTTCAGTATACAAAATATCATTCATTCGTAACAAACAAAATATTGTCTTTTCAATATATTTTTTAATTACAATTACGAATTACTTAAAACCGAACGATTATTATATTAAAAATAAACAAATTATTCCAAAAAGTCAAAGAAAATTGAAATTTTGATGAAAATTGGGCTATAGGGTTCTGATGGAAGGGTATTTGGGCCTTGTAATTATCAACAAATCGATTTATTTCATGAAATACCTTATAATATAAACAAATCAGCATACAACAATAGTAAAAACCATGAAATCACCGCTCGGATTATTAATTTCATTAATAGACTTGAGTGTTTATAATAATATTGCAAATGAACTAAAAATCCGACTAAATAATGAAATGCATTTTCTTTTGTAATTTTTCCCGTAGAATGTAATGCAACAGTCGGCCAGTGACGGTATAAATGAATCTACATTACGTACAGATAAGTAGAGCCGGCTTGTGCCCATTGGTTAATAATCCGTAATTTTAATAGGGACCATCTGAATAATATTTAAATTTCAAAAATAAATTTTCCAATCCATTTACTAATGAAAATGTACTCTTGTTTGAACTCGATAAAATTAAGGGTTTGGGAGAAATTTGAACTTTTAGATCTGATCGCCATATTTTGTAAAGACAGACATTCTGAAGGGAACTATCAATAATTGTCTGTATAATATTTAATATTTAACATTTAAATTAAAAACAAAACAAAAATATTAAAAAAAATCCATTCATATTATACAGTATATTATCCAAAAGTGTTATTATCAGTTTGATTATTTAAACATTCAATCCTCTTTTTTAACGGCTCTTCAAAAAAAATCGCATTTTGTAAAACTCAACTCCCCTGCGAAACAAAATTCATTCCCCTTTTTCCTCGACAGAAGTTCATATTATCAAATATGAATTTAAAAGCTCGATCCCATTCCATCTTGTTTTTTCTTTCTTTCTGGCGAATGGAAATTTTCCTTCCTAGTAATCATAAAGTATTACTAAAGAATCACAGAAATAAATCCCTTTTTAAAATTCAATTAAAGTTACCTCGTTGTGTAGCGATTCGGTGGCTTGTCTTTGTATATATCTGTCTTGAAAAAAAATTGTCCTCGTTAAATCTCGCGGAGTTTGCCAGTCTGGCTATAAAAAACTCTCGCGTGATTATGTATTACAAAAATAAGTTAAAATTATTTAATTTGAATGATTATAGTTGACATGAAAATTTGTTATTGACAATTGACACTTGACAGTTTACAAAATTCGACATACCAACTAAGTCGTGTAACATGATATGTTACCTAAAACCGTAGTATTTTTAAATTAATTATATGGCTAACACTAATACCATCTATTGTATAGAGTTCTTAACATGTTAATTATTATAAACGATTCCTGTCAGTAATTCCAACTTTATACACGATCTTTAATGTGGCTTAGTCCAATACCTTAAACCACGATTCATTCTTTTATTGTCATTGGTGTTATACACAGGTATGTTTTTTGATTTTTATTTTTGGTAAAAGATTTTAAATATAATTTCTATAAATCTTGACAGTACCTACTATATAATCAGATGAGAATTTTCATATTAATAATTATTTCAAGTATATTTTGAGGGCAATTTAAAAGTAATAATAGTAAATTTTTTATAAAAAAATACAAAATGGCGAGTTGAGTACTTTTTTTGGAATTCTAATTGTTATATTAATTTATCTTTTGTTACTACTGTATTTTCTGTCATATATCCTAATGATAAATGTAAATTTCGGAATACGCTGTTTTGTACTTTTTGTACGGAAAAAAATAAACGAACACGTGGCTGATGCTGACAATTTTTCACAGCATTGGAATATACAATACCAAAGACGTTACAAAAGTTAAAAGACGTTACAAATTTCAAGTTAAAAGACGTTACAAATTCCAAGTTAAAAGACGTGACAAATTTCAATTTAAAAGACACTACAAATTCCAAAGACACTACAAATTTCAAAGACATTACACTGATTGGTTCTACATTGGTGGACGGTTCATCAGACCAACCCTTCACTGGACCAGCCCTCTCCTGGATCAACCAATGGATCATATTTAAAAAAAGATAAGTCGACCAACGTAAATGCATTTATAATATTATACAGCTGTCTCGTTTTTCTTCATTTCTTAAACGTAAAATATAAAAATCATTTTAGTATCGTCAACTGTATTAGAATAAGTTTTTGTAAAGAACTGTTTGCGGATTATTTTTTTTGTAACGTATTCTCAATTATATTCATTTAAGCACCAAGGAAATCTATTTATCTTTTGGTACCTTTTCATATCACTTTTTTTATCTTCATAGACAGTTTTTTCTGACATCTTTCTGTCATCTTATGATACTTATTTAAATAACAGCTTAAAACAACTTTCTTCAGTAGTATCATAAAAAATAAAAAGATTTCAGTGGCGCCCTTATAATTTCTTAAAGAAACAAATATTGTACTATAGTCAGAGCTAATGAACTTACTCACCCCTAGCCGAGGTATTTAACTATAATAATTTTTGCTGTGATAAACATTTATAAATTTTGTTAATTATTGAAATATCTTTTACAATTAATTAAAGACGAAATTAAGATTAATGTTTGTTTTATTGTAAATTACATTTTTTCTTTTGGTATATAGTTATTTTTTTAAAAGTTAATTAAATATTTTTATAAATTCACTATCAACAGGTAAATCATATTACAAATTGACGTCCAACGTAATAATATGGTTACAAATTTGCGCCCAACGACCAACTAATATTACAGTCGCCATCGTATGGAAAACTTTGTTATTCTTTTGTGAAAAAAAGTTATTATTTAAAAAAGTTCTGCATGGTCAAAAACTTTAAATCCATCAGACATCGATTTTTTAAGCCCTATAGGATTTTGAACAAAAAATAGGAATTTTCCTAAACGTAAAGTACTTTTATTTTTGAAAGTAGTAGAAAACTTGGTGACAATTAAAAACAATTTTTTCTACGGCTGCTATGGAATGTGGTGCTTTTGACACATTTGACAGAACTACAAAGTAACGTATTGCTATCAGCTGTGGGAAAAAATCTACCTCACAGGTCTTTTCCCACATCACGTAGATTTAAATGGGAATTCAGCCGAGAGGTAGATTTTTTCCCACACTTGATAGTTGCTATTACGAAAAAATTAAACACCAGGAATCTCAATACAAAATTGCAGTAATGTAACAATTAATTACAATATTAATTAAATTAGTTTTTTTTTGTATTAAGTATGTGCCGTTTATTTTATAACCAATAATAATAATAATAAAATGTTATGAATTCACTTCTTTATTTTTATTATTAATATGCAGCCGTAGAAAAAGTATAGTGTGCAACACGGTGGAAAAGACACTTTTCCACCTTACTATTGTATACTATTGTATCAGTTATTTAAGGAGGGTGAAGCTCAATTGTGTTGCCTCCTGAGCTTACCCCTTGATCTTGTCGTCCAAGTGAGAGTAAGAGTGAATTATTTTAATGTATTAAGTTAATATTTTAACGTGACTATAATTTTTACAAATTAACTGATCAAAATCAATAGAACATCTTTAAAAAATAACATTCATTGATGACTTACCTATAAATCAATTTTCTTCTAACGGATCTTTTAAAGAAACCCGAACAACCATTACAAGCTAAAATTCCATAATGTTTTCCGGAACTAGTATCTCCACACACGACACAGATAAGTCCAGGTATTCCTTTCTTTGTCGGTACATTCCAAGGTGGAGGAGGAGTTCTAGATGCTTGAATAAGGGTTTGGGATGATGGTAAACAAAGCGCCAACGGATGATCCCCTTCGGAGGAGTAACAATCTGCACTGTTTGGTGAAGTCCGCAGGTCTAAAATTAAAATAATTGTAAACGCATTAGCAAATAAAGTGGAACTAATAAAGCAGTAAATCAATAATGTATACGATTCTGGCGCAATTTCTATAGAAGTGGGATGCGAGCCTGTACTCCGGGTGGAATATTCGAGACAGAATTCGATTGTAAAACGTCACATGGGTGTTTTAATTTGTGGTTTGCTGTTAATATACTAAGTGACATAAAAATCCGAGCACCCAGTTTAAATGATTTTATTTTTATAAAATTTTGCCAGGGTGTCAAGATAATAATCTTTATTTGTCCTGTAAGATCATACAAATGATATAGGATAAGTCAAAAGTACACAATGAAGCAATAAAATACGATAAAAGCAACAACACATAACAAGAAAATTACATAAATAACTTAAAAAAAATAAAATACACTTACAATACTAGATATAAAAAACACATTAAAAAAAACCATATTGTTAATATCTTTTTTCTAAAAATTCCGATATATTATAAAAACAATTGGTTACTAAAAATTGTTTTAATTCTTTTTTAAATTTATTAAAATTTTTTTCATGCATTAGACAAATGGGCAAGTGATTCATAAATTGAACACCTTTATATATCGGGCTTCTTTCGAAATCGGCTGTTTTATGTTTTAATGGTCTGAGATTGCCTGCCATTCTAGTTGGATAATCGTGAAAATCGGAATTAACAGATAGGGTAAAAGATGGGGTTCTAAAACTTCTTGGATATAACGCTGCGCGTTCATGTAACCTCTGATGAAGATAAGGTGATCTCGAACCATAAGCTGTAGCACCCCAAACCATAACTCCAACAGTTTGATGAACATGCTTTTCAAAAAACCGTGGATTTCTCCTTTCACCACGTCGTCTTCTAACCCTCGCTCGACCATCGTGCATCCTAAACAAAATCGAGACTCGTCACTTAAGAAAATACTGTTCCATTCCTGATCCCAGAGTGACCATTCTCTGCACCACTCAAGGCGATTACGTCGGTGTTCTGGAGTTAAAGGAAGGACCCAGTGTGGTCGGTATGAAAACAGGCCAAAACGTCTTATTCGTCGGTAAACACTTCGCATGTCAATAGGTCTTCCATGTTCTGCAAACCATTCATTTGCAATGGATCTGTTAGTGGAGAAACGATACCCTAAGGCCAATATTCTTAGGCGGCGATCTTCACGGTCTGTTGTTCTACGGGGGCGTCCAGAGCCCCTTGCTCTTTGCGTACGGCCTTCTCGAAGCCACTTCTTTGCACTCTAACTGCAATTTCCCGAAAAGAAAATCCAGCTTTCCGAAGTCCCACTATACGACCCCTATCAAACTCACTAAGTTGACGAAATCGTACAGGTCTCCGTACCCTAGGCATCGTAACCAATCGTAAAGAATATCAAGAACCAAAATCCGCAAAATTTGGATCTTTACTACGGCTACAACATTCATTTTTGGATTGTTAGTGGATTTCAAAAAAAGCAGAATAAAAATCGGAATCTTCAACTGATAAGGCTCAAAAATTTGATCAATTGTTTATTTCAGTAAAGGTAAAAAGTGATCAGTTGAAAACTTTTTTATAGTAAGGCTTGTAAACGGAACACTAAAAATCTCTTATGACAAATATGCGCACGCGCACTTGGTTTGTTTAGAAAGTTTTGTTTGTTTCTTTCAATGTGGGAATAATTAAAATTATTAAACACATCGAGGTGACTACTGTTGTCCGAAAAGAACTGTTTAATTTGTAAGATCCAATTGTATCTAGAATCGGTTTGAGTTGTAGCAAGTTTCAAGAGTTTTAAGAAACAAATTTTGGGGTATCTGTAATTTTCCATTGAAGAAAGTGTCATTATCCAGTTTAGGATTAGCTTAAAAACTCACAAAGACAAGTGGATTGACCTTAGAACATAAAATAGTAAGGAAGTATTGCTCGTTCAAGGACAGGTGACCGGGATGGTTATCCAAGATGGCTACCGGAAGTTACTTTTTAACAGTGGCGTCCTATATTTTTATTTGTAGAAAAATAATGTCCTTATTGAAACATACATATTATTATTCAGTATGGACACTAATCATTATTTATTAAAATAACCATTTTAATAAGGAAAGTAGAGGAAAAAAAAATAGTATAACATGGCCTAAAATGGGGGTACTAGATTTAAGGAAATAAAACCAGTTATATACTACACAATTTTTATTAAAATTTTTCATTCTACCACTATTATTGGCCCTTAAATTGAATTTTGTGTAAACATGTCTAATTTTTTCTACATTATTTATTTTACTTTTACATATGTAATAAATTCTTGTTTTTAAATATACTACACAGATGCTTTTTATAAGTTGTTTCCTACGAAGACTTTCAGAAGTAGATGGTAGAGTTTCAGGAACAGGAACTGGTGAAATAGTTTCACTGCTAGTAGTTATTATCTCTTCAGCATAAGGGTCGTTAGTACTTACCTGCATAGAAAAGGTATATATTAGTGAAATATATGTTTAAGTAAAATATCTGTAAATAGATTTGAGAAAAATATAAATTTGGTCAATGTTATTAAAGCAATTTATGAATGTAATAATTACTTACACATTTCATTCTTGCGATTTTAATTGTAGGTATAGCATTTGGTACTGCATTTGGTACTGTAAATTAATGATAATTAAAATAAAATATCCTCTTTCCATTATTGATACGCCTATGTCAATTTAAGTAGATAGGTTAGGGATCAATACAAAGTATTAATTTAATTTAAACATAAAAATATAGTTTACGTATATATAATGTATATTTATTATAATAATAGCTACTTACCAATAAATAATTAATCCAAATTTTTAACAGAAAACTAAATTTTTATAACTTGTAAACAAAGTATGAGTCATAAATGGTTATCCAATATGGCCGACTTTCGTCGCCAGATTTTAACATTGTAGATATAACACAAACTCCTTCCTTACTATTTTATGTTCTAAGGGATTGACCCAGTTTCTGATCTTACTATATAATCTGGGGTATTTCTCGGTAACAACAAGAGTCGTTTAAAAAAGGTAACTTGAACTCGCTCTAGGATTTCCAAGTAGCATATGCTCCAAGAAGGAGCGCAATACGATAAAGAATTAAGAACAATAGAATTGTATAAACGTATCCTCGATTCCCATGAGAAAAATTTTGAATTGGAGAAAATATTCATTACCGTTCCCAGTGCTTGTTTACCTTTAGAAACTTTAGTTTCAGCAAACAGCAGAAGTAAAAAGAAGAGTCAGATTAGCCTGGGTATGGAACATTAAAGTGGGTCTTAAAAATAAGAAACCAGAGCAATACCTAAAAAAAAACAATAGATATTCGATCAGTGCATACTCCCAATTATGCAAAACATGGAATAAAGCAAATAGGGACAACATAGTAACAGCTGAAAAAGCTATAAAGCGTCGCAATATTGAGAATTGGATTAAAAGAACAAAACCACCATGTTCAATTGAAACTAGGAGGAACATACTATAATACAGCAATGGAGAACATGGATTGGAAAGGGAACTGGAAAATGATATGGTGAAATGACATAAGAAGAATAGGAGGAAAAAGAGAAGGCAAAAAATCGGAAATAATGGAAAAATTTGTGAAAAAGCATTATCAAAAGTTTAGAAAAATTCTGGTATCTCCTAATATAATTCCAATAGATTTCTTCTTGAATCAATTGTTTATAATACACCAATTAATTATATTGAAGAATTAAAGCGAAAAATTTCTTCTCTAATTTTTATTATTACGTTAGCCTATGTTCAAAACTGGACGAATTAAAGGGCAAAGAAGAAGTAGAAAAAGATGAAGAAGTTGTTTTCCAAATGTTGAAATTCTTACGGTTCAGGAAATAAAGGGTGGAGAAATTTTAGAGAGCCACAGCGTATAGTATTACATATTTTTTGCAACATTTACTAATGTCTTCGAAGAAAAAACCTTTGGTAATGAAAGTAAGTCTTGAAGTTTTATAAAAAGGTTGTATTCAAAAGACGCTTTAAAAAAATTTATCATTGTAATCGTCCCCAAAAGAGGTGCTTAAATGCCCTCTTCAAAGTACGTGATAAAAATCATATTTTCGATCATCTACCATAACCGATCGACCACTCAAATCGTAAGTGTATAAATTTAATGAAATCAATTCCGCTACAAGTGACATTACAGTATTAATCAAGGGTGAACTTGATTATCATGTAAATAGGGCCGAATAGGTCCCATATGTCATTTTTCCTCGCCCCTATTTATTTCGAATCTGACCAGGAAATTTTATCCTAGCTGTTAAAAAGAAATTAGTGTTACGACAGGAGATATTGACTTCTAAAAATATCTAATTTTGTTTGTTAAAATACAAGCAACAGAATTTTTTTGTCACAATATACAAAAATTAAAAACAATTTAAAACAGTATCTGAATTCCCAGTTGAACATGCTAACTCCAAAACTATTATTTGTTATGAATTTTAATATATCATTGTTATTTAACTCAAAATCAAAACTTTTGCTACATAATAAATAATATTTTCTACTGTGCTTCCATACTACAAAAGTATCATCCGCATATCTTAATCATTGATCCGATTGATCCGGGGTGCTTCCCCGCCCCTCCACTGCAGCCAAACTCGGGCTTATTGTGGCTCACCTCGAAGAGTTACAGTTCGCCATCCAGTCTACTCCTCTTAACGAAGTCCAAGATGGATGCTGGCCAGACTTGTGTAAAGTTGATTGGCTCAAGCTGTAGGAAACCAAAAAAGCGGACCCTGTTCATTTTCAAAGTGGGACAGTAACAGAAAATGTGCTCTGTCGATTCGTCTGCGACACTGTAGTAGTGAGAGTTCGAAGCTTCTTCAGGTGGTTCCTTAGACGACAGTGTCCACTCAGTAGTCCAGTTAGAATGCTTAAGTAACTTCTACTCCATTCCAGAAGCTGTGCTGTTTTGTTACTCGCAGGTTGAAACCCAGTACTGGAGGGTTTTTCATGCTTCCCAACTGGGGATAATGTCCTTGGTAGTCCTTTTCGATATGCCAAGAAATGGTTCCGGCTCAATAAACGCGGACGACGTTCCCTTCTTTGACAGAGTGTCGGCTCTCTCATTGCTCTTCACTCCCGCACGCCCTGGAACTCAGAGTAGCTTTATTCTGTTATTTGCTCCAAAGTTATCTAGGTATTCCACACCAGCTTTGAATAAACCCGGGTTGATTTCAGTGCTTTTAGAGCTTTTGCTTACCAGGGGTTGATCAATCAACTCCCTTACGCAAAAATCTATAGCAAACGTTTCCGCCTAAAAGATGGTATCCTACCTTATTGGAAAGTCAACTCTCAGTTTTCTGAGATACCCCAGTGGGGTGTTTGAGCCATCCGTGTATAGAACGTAGCCGGACCTATGGAAGGCAATAATCGCGCCTCCTTTCCATTCGACCCTACTTGGGAATAGGACATGTACAAGAGAGCCAAGCATGTCTGATACTATTACAAGTACTTCGTGGGAGTTTAACTTCCTCACCAGTGATCCCATAGCGCTGCACCCGTGATTTGATTACCTATCGACTCGGCTCTGTAAGCTTGTTGCATAGCTCTTTCTTCAAATTCTCCGTATATAAATTTGACATGCCTGTGCTGGTAGTACAAGTCATGAATCGAACAATCCAACTGCCGTAGTTGCAGTTGGAAATTACCAAAGGAGACCAGAAGTTAGTTTCTGAGGAAAGAGCTGCTGAAGAACCAGCATTTGAGAAACTTGATATAGATGAAACGAAAGTCAAAGGTTCATTATATAGAAAAACCAAAGATCAGGATGTAGTTGACCCAGAGGCTAAAAAAATGACAGAACTAGTAAAAATTAAAAGAAGATAATCCTAATTTGCGGAAGAAATGTTTCAACGATTTGTTTAGGATGGATCTTTAGGGAAACGTAAATTGAAGGATATAAAGAAAGGGTAGTTCCTGTGTAAAGAAAGAAAATACACTTTTAGACTTTAAAACGGCCAGAAACATACTTTTTTTTAACTTTGTTATTGCTCGATATTGCAAAATCATGAGTATCTTGCAACATTTGACGTTTGACATTTGATAGAATTTCGTTTTGATTGATATACTTGTTTATTATACAATTTGAATTATGATCTGTTTTATTTTTTATTTTGGTTGATTCAGATGATTGGTACAGTTTCTGGCTACAGTGTACAAACAGATTTACTAATAATAATGATTCCTGTTGGTAGAATACAGGGGTGCATTCGATAATTTACTATCAGAGTAAGTTTTACTCTATCGTCTGTTCGAGAATCATGAGTTTAGTAAATAAAACGAAACCCGTAGCGTTCGAAAATACGTAGTTTGTCCAAAATAGTTTACTCCCCGAACCCTGCTAAATAGGAGGGTAAAATTTACTCGTCATGCGCTGTATTGTAATTTTTGCACAAAACACAGTACAGAGAATGTTTGAGGTTTGAGCTACAGGTTAGCGTTAGCGGTTAGAATACGAATACACGGGTTTGGTACTTTGGTGGAGAATTATTGTTTTTTTTTTTGGCTAAGAAAATGGAAGTCAGATTTAAAATTAATACGAAAGAAGTATTATTGCAAATTGTTGCAAAAAACCTATTTCTAGCTAGGTTATCAGCAGCTAAGAATAATTTTAGTTTTAAGTCTTGATCCATCCTTTTAATGCATTTTAATGATCCTGAAACACTTTACTCTTTGCTTGTACTAACCATTACTTACATACATAAACCATGAACCAAACCAAAGATTTATGAACAAAACCTTACTTTTTATTTTTATCTGTCACTGTCGTTTGTCAATGTTTACTCACTCTCATCCATTCGAGAAATATGCTACTCCGAGTTAACCAACAGCAAATTTGACATATGGTTTACTCCAACTCTTAGAGTAAATAATCGAATGCACCCCAGAACATTCGTCGGCGTAGGAGAGAAATATGTCAATATGTCAATCTGACGATGACAGTGATATCGAAACAGCTGTCATTGTAATTAAAAGCTTAAACATTTTTTCAATATATCGTGAAAGTTATAGTTAAAAAGGCATTAAAATGACGTACTCGCTTCGAGTTAAAAACACTACAACACATTTATAAAATGTTGTTTTATTTCTTAAAAATGGTGAGTGTTTGTGTGGTGTTTTTTTCGGAAAGAGAAAGTGGAAATTTTTGAAGAGTGATGCTTAAAATACTTTAAGTAAAATCAGAAGATAGATCCATATTTTATGCAATTTAAATTACTTTTAATAAAACTTATACACTGCTAGAGGAATTGCAAAATATTACTGTATTTTCTATGACCAATAATATCTATTTATCTAGGAGTAACACATTTATTTAATAAACACACACAGAACCTATATTTACAATATCCAGTAAATTGAGGTTATGAAACGTCAATTGAATTTAGTAACCAGCCTAATGTGGGCGATCGGATAGTATTTAAACACTCATTGGGTTGGTGCTGTTGATTTAGTACCGGTTGTTAGTGCATACGGACCGTAGCCATATAACCATTTTTGTGTCAGTGCTGTCACGTATCTAAATATGCGCAGTTGCCACTGTGATATGATAATATCACCCTGTATAAATTGTTAATTTAAATTGTTAATGAGGTTACTCAGTTTTAGTTTATTATTTATATTATTTTTATTATACCTATTCAGCATAACTAAGCTAAGTGTATTTTGAGGGCATGTATCAATTATAGTTTAGAAAACAATATAGAATAAATTCGTCCTTTAAGTAGAATGGTTGTTTTTTATTCAAATCTACCAATTGTTCAAAAAGTTAATATAAGAACATCACATGGCGATCCTGCCACTCAAGAACTAACTATTAAGTAAAATTTTAAGATGGTTTAGTACTCATATCAGTATCAAGAAGAACATAGATTATTTAAATACGAAATAAGGAAAGAAAACTATGGGAACTAATCAATCCAAAGAGGAAATAGTAATAGCACAGGCTGGAAACAGTGGTGGCGTTTCTGGGGCAGCTGGGAAAAACAGAGGCTCTACCTTTGAAATTTACATTTAAAATTTATTTTACTACTTTAGATTTTAATAAATGTCAAATACTACTAAATATTCGAGCCTTCTAGACACAAATAGACTTATTAGTAATCTATTTTATGTAAGTTTTTTGCCAGTCGAAGAGTTCTTTCTTGCATTAAAATTTGTTTTTATTAGTTCTCCTACACGTTAAATATAATATAAAGTAGGTATTGAAATAATAGAAATGAATATTAAGCCCATAGCTTGAAGTTAAAAAAGTTCTTTGTTCTTTCCTCTCAGATTTTTAAGTTTTTTAAATAAGAAAAATCTATTTTCAAGCCATTTAAACGATACTCTCCTTATTAGATGTTCTCCTTACTTTTGAAGAAAATGCGGTCATTATGGCAACCCAGAATTAAAAAACTATACCAGTAAGGCATAACTTACTTATACAAAACATTAACCCAATAAATGTTGAAACAATCCCAGTAATCCCCGTAATAGCAAAGGTAACAATCGAAGTAGTTAAACTGTTGTTAGTTTCGTTAAATTAATCTCAGTTTACTTTCCCTATCTTCAAATAAGCTTAGATGAAAATTTGCATGTTTACCTACCTACCTTCCGAGGGTGTGCGATCGATAATATACTGTTAGTTTTTCCAACAACCACCCTCATTTGACGAGCCCTTTTAGAAATTGAGTGCGCGTGAAATCTCAGTTATACGACGTAATAGATTTTTAATTTGTCTGACCAAATGGTATAATATCGGTGTATGGTAACAGCAGACGCCCTTACTACGAGACTACCGGATCACAAAAGGGACACTCATCTTTCTATACATACGCGTCCCTAACCTAACTTTCTATCTTAATGCCACCGATTCATCCCCACATAATACAAATTAATACACCAGTATTAAATCGAAGCACACTTAATCCTAGACCTATCCCGTTCAGTCTTTGTGAGTTTGCTAGTGGGATATACAACAGTCTCGCAAACAGGGCAGGATTCAATTAACTTAAATTCGTACCTACATTAATTGTATTAATACACGTAAATCGTAAACAAGACTAATGAGTAAAGTTTGTATTGGATCTATTTAACAATACATGTATATTTTTTGCTCAAACTAATATTAAGTTGTATTAATATTTAAATTCTTTTAACTGGTACTTAATTTCTTAATAAATAAAAGTCAGAATAAGAAAATTAATTTGGTTAGGTTACATTATACTTAGGATAACTGTTCTTAATTTTTAGAAATTATCAAGGGCACTTAAATAATAGTATATTGTATACCTAGGAGGTAAAGTGGCAGATTTTAGGCCGAAAAAATATATGTATATGGCAAGCATAATCTTTTTGAGAAGCAGTTGCAACAGTTTCAGTTATTTTCAAGAAACAGTTTAAAACAGATACAAAAAGTTACATTTAGTTCACAAGCTTCACTTTAAAAACTCAATTTTATAAATTATTTATAGACGCCTATGTAATTAAACGTTTTTTAACGCACGTTAAATGTTTGTTGATGTTTAATGAATGAAATTGTTTCAAATAATAACAGATTGCCACTAAACAACTAAAGCTGTGCTTGGTATGCAACCCCAATTCTTTCGCGCAAAGTTTTTACATTATAATCAAGGCTTTGTCTTGTCAGCACTTCTTTTTATGTTGTTTATTTTAACCTAAATATTTTACTTCTGTTTTCCATTTTCTTGTTGTTGTTACCAAATTATATTAGTTATGTATTGTGAATGATGAAGGTAAACATGTTCATAACATGAAAAAAAAAACGATAAGTGACTGCAAGAAATGAATAAAGTACCTAATTATAGTTTCAAGGAAGGAGAAGTATAAGCAAACTCTGACTATGAATATTATGTTGCTCATTCTAAATCTAGATAAATAAAACTAGAAAGTTTTGACATAAAAGAATAGTCCAGTCAAATAAATCATTATAAAAATGACATGAAAATGAGTAAAACTGTTCATCCAATTTTTGATTAATGCTTGTTCAATTATTATTATTAAAAAAGTAAACCTTGTTATTTCAGTTAATTAATAAGTATATAGGAAGACAGATACTAAAGGCGAGAAATATGAAGTGTAAGTAGTTGCACATGATAAGTTAAGAAATTATTAAATAAGGAAGAAATTAGTGTGAACCAATACTTTGGAAAATGGAAAAAAAAACAAAAACAATCTAAATGGTTTAGGACAACTTATAAAAGTATAAAAAGTGAGAGTACATAATAAAAGAGAAATATTATAAGGAAAGTATAAAATTAACAAATCAGACTAAACTTCTACAAACAAAGGAAGTTAAAATGCTATAAATCTCGAATAAATATTCCAATCGACGGTTTAGGTTGTAATAATTATTTTTTGTAATTCAGTTACTAAATATAAATATCATTCTAGATACTAAATGTTTATTGATTTTGTCACTCTTTGATTAAATCAGATTTAATTTTTAAATATACATTTTTATTAATAAAATAAACCTACATATTACAACAAATCCGTTTATTTAAGAATACTGACATGAATTAAACATACATTTCAAGCCTAAATAAATATGATCTACTGAAATCTTCCTTATTAAATGTTTTTATTTTTTTTGGCCGATATCCTTTCGTATTCCTTTCCAAAAAAAGCAATCAATATTGAAAACTTTATATTTACATTTTTATTGACATAGATTGTTGTTCGTAACATATCGTCGACGCGACGGTTGGAATACTTTTGCTTTGTATGAAAAATAAGCAAGAAGAACCTTTTCTGATATCGTTTTTTCTGTATTATTATTATCTTCTTCACTCCGTACCACGTTTGGAAGTTAGAATAAGCTGTTTTTTACGCTGCTTTTGATTTACTTGGCAGCAAATTTGCTTTTGCAGCTGCTTCAACGTCTGAAGATAGGGAATTAGACTAAGATTTACTCATTTTTAACAACAAAACTAACAAATTAATAAAGGCGATTATTGTGACAAATATGTTTTGACATTTGAGCCTTGTCGTAATAGTTATTTCCATAGAAACAAACAAGGATGGCTTTGATACTAGCTAGCAGAAATAGGCCGACGTTAAATAATAACTAAGTAAGATAAATTCAAAATGACATTGAAATTACAAAAAATCTTGTATATAAACATGATGCCAAACACGTTCATTTTGCAACTAGTTATAGAAATATCCATTGTGGAATCTTTTTATTAGTGCATTAAAGCATTAATCAAATTCCACTAAATTATAAATATTGTAGAAATGGAATTAAAAATAATTTGATGTAAAAATAAAAATATTTCTCTTTCTCAATAATTTGGAGCTCAACAAACCAAAAGAATAAAATTTGGGGGATTTTTCGACGATACAGCCCTGTTTAAAATAGTGCTTTTATAATGGGATCTGATGCATGCGCCTTCAAAAATGTTTCCATGCACTTTACATATGTCGCAATTCACTTTGCTAAGGGAAAAGTGTGCTATTGTAATGTAAATATTTTGTTACTTGGATTTAATGGGAATTATAAACGGTAATTTATTTTTGATATTTAATTTGATATATTTAATAGGTTATACGAGGTAATAAAATGATAATAAATAAAACTGTATTAGTATTAGAAATAGAAATAGGCTATTTAGCAATGCAAAAAATAAATGGTCAATTACTGTCAGCATAAATTAAGATTTTAGAATTGATTATTTGTAAAGGTAAGCTTAAAATAATAATTGCATAGAATAATAATAATAATAATTGCATAAAATGCTCCTGATTTGTCGAATTTTTGAAGACATAATCTACTTACAGCATTTAAACATTTTATAATGTAAAACGGTTTTGTAAAAGCAGACAGTAGTCAACGAAATCATGAAGGGAACATTTTTTGCAAACAATTCCAATTTTTATGCTTAGGAATTAAAAAATGTAAAAACAGCAAAGGAAGCAGGTATAATTATACTTTAGTAGTAACTTAAATTATATCATAAGAAAGCAATATAATCATGAACTTGCACAGCAAGCAAGAACTTTTTTAGGTTGTAATATTTGTACTACTATAAGAATAGGGTAGCAGAGAAAAAAACAAAGTGTTGATGATCAAGACTTTTTTTGTTAAATTTTTTTATCTTTTATGATATTTTTTATCATCGGTGCTATCTTTAATAGTTTCATGTTATTGGTCAATAAAAGAAAGACCATATTTTTGTCTTCTCGTTTTCAAACAATTAAAAAATTTCCCATCCTTACAATTTAATTCTGAATCCGATAAACCAAACCCCATACTTTCAAATTTATTCTAACCGTTTCTCGCAGGAAAATCGCTCCTCGACTAGGCTGAAAACTATAGTTACCAATAATATTTTACTCCCAACATTAAACAAGTATTTTTTCGTACTTATCTAGATATCTCATACAAATAAGTTCATTTTTTCGATAAAGATTAGTTCTCCAACATCTCATAATTTTTAAATTGACATTTCATCTTTCTCATGGGCGGTTTATCAATAGCAATGTATCTGTCAGTTAATGCTTAACTACCAGTTATTTTGAAAAGGTCGGTTTATCAACAACAGGTTAACTTTATCCGACAAATATTTATCTGTAACTTTCAACTGGCAGTTAAGTCGATATCTGGAGGTTAAGATCCTTAGAACAAAAAGATACAGGAAGGAGTATATGCAAAATGACCTTGAGTCCAGAAAGGAGCTTGCATATGGCGGCCAATTGTCAGTTTTAGTTTCCGTTTCCATTGACGTACCGAAAAAAAATTAAAATTATATCAGGGTTTTTATTTTTAATAAATTTCAACCAATCAAGAGTGTAAATATAATTAGTTTTTTAAATAATTTAGTATTTATAAGAACCGAATGATACGCCTATGCGCTAATTTTTGACATTTATATGCAAAAATTGCTTTGACAGCATACTGTAATCATAAAAGAGCCATACAAGGAGCTTCAAGATGGCCGACTTCCGTCGCAAATTTTCCTTAAAGTTAATATATGACAGACTCCTTCCTGTTTCTTTTTGTTCTAAGTTAAGGTCTATTATATAACCTCACTTTATGCAGAAGAGTTGGTTTGTTTTAATTCCGAAGTTTTTTGGTGTGTCTAATTTACTTGAATTTTTTTTATATAAAATATTTAATAATTAGAGGGGAAAGAATAGAGATTTGCTTATAAATTCAAGTTATGGGCTTAAAATTCATTTCTATTATTTAAAAACCTACTTTATTGGATATTTAACGTGTAAAAAAACTGTTTAATGCAAGAAAGAACTCTTCGACTGGCAAAAAACTTACATAAAATAGATAACTAGTAAGTTTAATACTACTATGGGTGTCTAAAAGGCCAGAATATTTAGTAATACTTAACTGAAAAATGTTTGCTTGACATTTATTAAAATATAAATTACTGAAATCCATTTTTTACGTGACAACTACGCATATTTGGATACGTCACACAATTCTATGGTTAGGGCCCGTATGCACCAACAGTCGGTTCTAATTCAACCCACGGTTCCCGTCGGAAACTGCAAAATTGATATGCACCAACCCATTGAGTGGTTAAATCCAACCGTTGGTTCCGATTGCCCATATTGAGCTTGTTACTAAATTAAATCGACGTTTCATAACCTCAATTTACTTGATATCGTAAATATTATGTTCAGTGTGTGCTTATTAAGTTATTATGTTACTCCTAGATAAATAGGTATTTTTGGTCATAGAAAATTCAATATTTTGCAGCTCTTCTGGTGCAAAAAATTGGATCGATTTTTTACATCTTCTGATGATGATGATTTCTAAATTATAATTTTACTTAAAGTATTATTTTAAGCATCATAATTTCCACTCTTTCTCATTCCTACAAACAAAATTTTATAATTGTGGTGTTGTGGTTATACTCACAGAACACCAATCGTGTACAGGCTACACTGTTGGTATAAGAAGTTTGGCATAAGAAGTTTATTATCGTTGGCTGAAATCATCGGTTAGAGGCCAACAGTCGATTATTCAAACAATGATTTGGATGATCGTTGGTACATACGGGCCATGGCAATAAAAAAGATAGGCAACACATTTCGCAGCACAGAAATAACTACAATTTATATTACAATTTTTTCAGGTACTCATTGTGATTTTGTAATAAAGTATCCGCCAACATAAACAGTACCGAAAATAAACATCAAAATTAATTTTTAATTTCTATAATGTAAGTGTTCAAAATGTTCACCATTTCGACGTTAACAAGCTTCATATCGATATGATCATATTTATAAAAAGTGGTTGATGGAACTGCCGAAACATATTTTGTATTCTTTCCCGTAGTTCGGCAATATTCGCCGGTGGATTTTCCAAATGAAATATTTTTTCCTTCATTATGCCCCAAATGTATGCGTCAAGTGGCGTCAGATCAGGTGAATGAGAAGGATATTCGAAGTGTGTTTCCCGAGAAATTATTCTATTATCGAAATGCTGACGGAGTAAGTCTAAGGTGCGCACAGCTGCATGTATGGCTCGTTGCACCATCTTGTTGGAACCATTGTGTGCGAAACTGTAGATTTCGTGCACGGCAAAAGTTATTTAGATCTCTCACAAAAGGTATAATAATTTTCTCTCTATAACGTTCTTGGTTGACAGTAACTGGATTCTGATTATCATCTTCAACGAAATAAGGACCAATCATTCCATTAACAGATACCGCGCACCAAACGGTAACTCGAAGACTGTGGAGTGGTTTCTCTACAATAACATCTGGACGTTCAAATCCAAGGAATCTGGTTGTTTCTCGATTAATATAGCCGCTAAGATGAACGTGACTCTCGTCTGAAAACCATATGTTTTTCAAAAATTCGGGATCTTCGTAAATTAAACTCAAACATGCGACCACAGTAAATTTCTCTTGCACGTTTGTCCGCAGCATTTAGTCGTTGTCCAACTTGAATACTGTATGAATAACCACCAATTGATTTGAACATGCGACGTAAAGACGTTTCACTAAGGTTGAGTTTACATGCAGTTCTTACAAGACTTCTTTGAGGTGATTGCACAACTTGGTTAAAAACACGTCCTTCATTTTCGTTAGTGCATACTGTTTTTCGACGACCTGAAGAACCTTTACGTTGATACAATACATTACCAGTGCGACGATATTTTTCAACAACAGCTAACATCACACTTTTACTAGGAGCTGCTTTATTAAATTTTTGTTGACATTTTATTGACACCTGTTCTAAGCTTGGACCATCATGAAGACCTTTTCCGTATGAACGAAAATAATGCTCTACCAAAAACACTTTTTCTTCCGTTGTTAGAACCATTTTTAAATCAAATTTAACTGCAGCGTACTATTAATATATCAACTAATGACAATTAAGTCAAATATGAAAAATCCATATTACATAAACAACTCCACAGCACTCTCTGTTTCGGTACTGTTTATATTTTGGCGGATACCGTATTTTTAATTAAAAAATGGAAAAATTATGTATCGCGCCATTTTAAAGTCCAAAATTTTAGGAAGTATATTTATAAGTGGTAAAAATTTTATTGATATCGGTAATTAGGCCAAAAACCGATGCCCTCTTTACCGGCAATTAAAACTGTCGGTAATTGCAAGCTTTATTTGTGAATTATATAGCAGAAACATTTTGAAAGTTCCTCACTCTTAGCTTTGATTGAGACTTTATTTTATATAGAGACTAGCTGACTACTAGCTGAATTTGACATATATAGCGTAAATAAGTAGGAAAAATGCTTCTCCCACGTGTTGCATACTATACTTTTACTACGACCTGAACTAAAAAGTAAAATAATGAAATGTATTATACTAATTTATTTATTTAATTATTTAATAGTGAATGTTAAAATAAAATACAAACATTATTTAATTTTATAGTTAATTGTAATGTTGAAACAATTTTTTAGTACAATTCCAGGACTACCCTAGACCCAAAACCAGGTGGATGGCTAAACAATTGTAAAAATATAGTATTAGTACCATTTATTATATTAGTTTCATTGGTTATCTCTGTAAGCAATTTCATATTTCTTTTTGGACGTTACTGCTAATAAGTCCAGAGTGACATTTGCCGCTTTTTCTAGTATTTCTGATCAAAGATTTTGTTATACTTTTCATATTCATTCTTTAATTTTTTGATAGTCAATTTTCCAGTATTTTATTTACATTCTATGATCTTTCAGGTGGTGTATTTTCACACTCCAATTCTGAATCAATGGAAAAAATTATGATTTTTTTTTTATAATTTTAAATGGAATCGTGGCAGCAATAATTTTGACAGTTACTCAAATCGTGCACTATAATGACAATAAATTGAGCAAAGGTTAATGCTATTATTGCTTATCAGTGTGAGAGTATTATTCCATCACAAAAGAGAGAATGTAAATACATTTAAATTGCATGGGGGTACAGGTGTTGCAGAATATTTTTTCAATCTCAAGAGAGAGAATTCCAGCATTCTGTTATAAAATTTGATTTCAGAATTGGCAAATTCTGTGATGATCGTGGAGAAAAACATATTTATATTGTCCGAGTTTGTTAGGCAATATTTGTTTGTTGATAAATATTTCTTAGGTACTTACCGTTTGGATGACAAGGATGTTGTTCTGGCGAGCAAGGCTGATGCAACGAAGTCAGGATGGAAATAGGTTGCGGTTGCGAAACTGAACAATCCATATTGTTTTCCGACGGATCACTGCAACTTTCAAGAAACACTAACGTCCTAAGCAAATTTCGTTTACACTCAGAAAAACATGGTTTCTCAAATGATTTGTTATTATTTTTAATAAATAAAACATTCAACACATTTCGATCATATTTACCAATCGCAATAAATACTACACAAAATCTAAACGAAGTAGCGATCTTGATATTTTTAATTTAGAAAAAAAGAAACTATTGTTTATAGATTGTGTTGTATAAGAAAACACAATAAATCAAGCTAGATGTTGATCAAAAGCTACAATATCAAGAAATGACCGATTATACGTTTATCAGGGTGGCGTATCATCTATGTAGGGCGGGATCAGATCTCGCCACCCCGTGTTTAACTTCTGCTACATGCGACTGCGCCCTATTTTGAAATCTTGCCATCCCAGCCGCGCTGCCTCAACCCCTTTTTTGGTTTCATGATGTCGATCTACTAGACTGTGATATTTTTCTTTTTCTGCTCTCTCCTCTCTCGTTCAATTGAAGGATTAAGGTCGGGTTAAAGGACTCACGATGTGCTTTTTATTTGATGTTTATATACAGGGGCCAGGATAAACTTCACTTGTTTCCAATATTCAAAAGGACAAGTTTTTTAAAAAAATCCGTTATTTAACAGTGTCTCAATTTAAAGTGATACCACAGATTATAAAGGTTATTTTAAAATATTAGTATAAGATATTTTACAAAATTTTCTGATAAAGCATTTTAAAATTATTAATTAGGCATTGATTTATATAGAAATTGAAGTAATAATTCTTTCAGTAATAATTCTTTATTTTTACAAAACAATTTTTAATTAGGTAGAAATAATGTAATAAAGAAACTAGAACAGTATATATACATTTTTTAAAAGTAGACTAATAAAAAAAGAAAAAATAAAGTTTGTAGGTCCTTGTTTAAGTTATGATACAGCAAATACCGAATCTTTAAAATAAAATTTTCTTCCTCTTGCACTTTTTTGCCATTTTGACACATTATAAAACACATGATTCAACTTATGAGTTCAGCTTTTACAAGTCTATATATTCTATATTTTAAAATATTTAATAAACTTTAGTTGTTAACTCTGTCAAGTATTCCTACTTGGGAATCACATTTTTTTTGTCTCCTCAATCATTTTGGGAAAGTATTACATTGTGTGTTGGAAATATATTTTGTTGTTGAAGAATCATCAGAACTATGAGAGATGCTTGCATCTGAAAAATAAATATTTAATATTTTAATAAAATCTTATTTAATTGCATATCAAAAAAAATTAAGTAAGCTCTTACTATTACTTAAACAAGTTACATATTTTGCTATATTTCACCTCTTTAGATTTATAAAAATTAAAATCATCCCTTTACCTGGACGGTTTTGAGTAGGCTCAGCATCACATTTTAAATCTGTGACAATCCTATTAAATGGGAAAAAGCAGTAACTAACGAGAAACATCTGTTAGCTAACATGCTGTTATCTTTTGACAAGTGTATGTTCAACGATAGCGCGTGCGCGGGCATTTCAAATTTATTGATTTTTAGATGTTAAAATAATTAAAAATATCTCTTTAAATATCATTATGTGAAGGATCTAATTAATTCAGTAACAAAACATAAGCAACGAAGTCCGTTTAAATTTCCAAACTCTAGTCTACTTATTCACTCTAATAAATGTGGCCTAAGATTAAATTTTTGCATATCTCGTCGACTAATCAAATGTAACATTTACCAATTTAACATAGAGTTATAATACGTTGTTAAGTAACAGAGGTTTGACAAGCGTTTATGCAACCGGCCCAATATTTATATTAAAAATTGTTATCTCATTCACGGACTTCCTGAGTTGATTATTTTTTTTTTCGATAGTGGCGACTATACCGTGATCTGAGTGATCCTAACTACTAAACGTGGACCTGACATTTGAGGAGAGTATACCCAGACACTAGCCTGCTATTTCAATAAATGTTTAAAATGTCCATCAACTTTCAAACATTTGTGAACTCTTTTAATTAGGTATTCATTTGTAGCTATTTGATTCTCTATCTATTTCGCGTTGAAAACTTGAACTATTTGAACCTAACCTAACCTAACCTAACCTAACCTAACCTAACCTAACCTAACCTAACCTAACCTAACCTAACCTAACCTAACCTAACCTAACCTAACCTAACCTAACCTAACCTAACCTAACCTAACCTAACCTAACCTAACCTAACCTAACCTAACCTAACCCTAGCTAACCTAAACTAATCTATTAACTCCAAATCCATTAACAAAATTCTACACGTCTTACTCAATCTTCAGGATATAAATGTTGAGCTAGTGAATACCAGTCCAATGATTTTTTTTAAAATTTTGTGAATTGTTCGAAACCTGTAACAACTGCTCATATTCTCGTATAAGCTTCATATTGGATGAACTGCAAAATATCTTAGGATGTCTATTTGTATATAACTCTTCATTATCTACGTGGGTCTTTGGCTTGTTCCTTTTATTAATAAACTGTCCATACTGGGACAAACGTTTTACAGTTTTTTTTTATTTGGTCGAAGTTTTTCAGGATATCTCTCAGCAAAAACACGGCAAGCTCTGGATAATATTCTGTTACAGTCACCGTAAATTATAATTAAATTTAAAAATCATCATTAACATATCCTGAATGAGCCAATATTATTTTATCAAGAAAATTAGACAAACAAGCTAATTATTAATATAATTATCACCCAACGGCAAAAAACAAGATGGATACACATAAACAATAACTGATACTGAAAAGTATAACATTGATTTATTTGAAAACTGCAAGAGATAATATATACTGTATAACAAAAACAAAAATTTGCACTGTAAACGATAAAGAAATATGCAGTAAATATTTAAACTTTTATCCAAATTGTATTGGGAAATATTGAACATTATGAACTATCGTCAACGAAAGTGGCTTGACATGACTAGGGCTAGTTATCGTTGATACTACAAATTCCATATCGAGAATATTAACCTAACCTAACCTAACCTAACCTAACCTAACCTAACCTAACCTAACCTAACCTAACCTAACCTAACCTAACCTAACCTAACCTAACCTAACCTAACCTAACCTAACCCAACCTATGGAAACAAGTGTTTTCACGCAATTATTCATAAAGGTCATAAAGGAACTTCAATACAAATCCATTCACTTTCACTACTTTTAATAATCTTAATCCAATTTTAAAATTTCTTTTCAAATTATTTATATTTTTAACATTTATTTTCGAAAGATTTGAATTATTTGAATCGTATTAAAATATTTATATCTTTTCAATATATTTATATCGTCTGAAAATATTTAAATCTCTTGAGATTTATGATTTAAAACAGAAAGTAAATAATTTAAGATTTTTGCCCACAATCTTTTAGGTTCATTCCGTTCCAGTTTAAATTTGTCAGGCCATTTTCGTTGACGATAGTACTTACTTACATGGCAAAGTGTAATTTTTAATTAAAATATATAAGAATTTAAAAACGGGTTACAATAGGCATAGATAAATATTAACAAAAAATGTTCAGAATAACTTACATACATATTTTAAACATTGAAAAATATACAGGGTGTTCCATTACTTCTGGTATAACCGAAAGTAGCAAACAGATGAAAATATTTTCATTAAATAGTTTTCTCTTTAAAAGCCCTTCATTCCAATTTTAATGCGATTCAGATACCACTAGTTTTGTAGATATTTCTAATAGGCCGTTTATCGGCCGCACCCTGTATTATAAATCTACAAAGCAGTGGCGTAGCGTGGGTGGGGCGGAGGGGGCGGTCCGCCCCGGGCGGCAAAATGTCGCCGGTGAGTGAAGCGGATTGAGATCTATCATCTATGCAGTGAAACGAGTCACTGAAACGCGCTGGAGCGCTAGACATGTAGCTGTCAAGATGCTTAAAAATAAGTTTGAGGTAGTTCTTGAGGTACTGGAAGAATTAACAGATTCGTCTCAAACTTCCGAAACAAGATCGGGAGCCAGTCTTCTCCTGACAGCCATGCAGTCATTTAACTTCCTAACTTTTCTTGGCTTTTGGGCTGCAGTGCTACCTGAAGTAGATGACGCACAGATTTACCTGCAGCAACGAGGACTCAGTGTGGATAAGTGTGCTCAGAAACTTTGCGCCTTGAAAACCCTCCTAGTGGAAAGTAGAGACCGTTTCGTCCAAGACGCAATCGACTTTGCTAAGACTCTCTGCGAAAAACTCGGAATCGAACTCAAAACGAGAAGAATTCGCAAGAAAAAACGCATGCATGGCGATGAATCTTCTGAAGATGCAGCTTTGTCTCGCGAGCAGGAACTCCGTCGAGAGGTGTTCGCATCATTCGACAAGATCATTCAAGAAATGACGACTCGATTCCAGCAAATTCAAGAAATATCGGACAAGTTCGGATTTTTGACGCCAGCGAAACTTTTGGACAGCAAGTACGAGTGTGATCTTTCCCATGTATTAGAAGACATCGACAAGGACGAGTTTCAGATGGAGCGGAAGCGTCTCCAGCAGTTTGTTGCCAGTTCTGAATCAGAGAAAGACATAAGGGGTAAAGGACCACTGGTCGAATATATTTGACTTTGGCGATTAGTGTTGCAAGTTGTGAGAGAAGTTTTTCGAAGGTGAAGCTAATAAAAAATTACCTTAGATCTACTATGAGCTCCGCTAGACTATCAAACTTGGCTATATTGTCGATTGAACAAGAATTGGCTGCAAATATTGATTTTGACAAAGTTATTTCTGACTTCCCTGCACATAAGGCCCGTAGAATCCGCTTGTAAAACCACTCATCCTATTTTACCTTCAATAAAAGATACTTCATTGCCTGTGAAATTTAATTTTAATTAAGCACCTATAGAATGGGGGCGGCAAAATGGGTCTACCGCCCCGGGCGCCGAAATGGCACGCTACGCCACTGCTACAAAGAATCCTTTTATTGCTATTGGGAAATAAAATTAAAATTAAGAACTACAGCTTTTTCATTCTTTTCTGTTTTTAATGCTGAAATAACAAGCATACATTTTTATATTCATATACATCATTGACTTTATTATTTTTTTATACAAAATAACTTCTACAGAAGAGTATTTTGATAGTGTTGCCAATATCCCAACTATTATTTTAACACTGCTGTATTGGACAAAACAAATATTTATAAATTTTGTTATTATATTGAAAACAAAATATATATAGTTGTAAAAATATTTTTTTTATCAAAAACAATATTTTCGGTGTTAGAAATTAAACTGAATCCGTATCTTGGATAAATCCCAGGATAATCTTCACCCTTGATTAAGTAAACTTGCCTTTTTCGCCGATCGACATCATAGCAGCCCCGGCAAAAGTCAGTCACAGTCTATCTTCCACTTTGATTCATGAACGGTGGCGGCTGGCGGATGAGTACGTTCATTGGTGCAATTGCGCTAATCCCATTGGTCTGTGTTGGTCTTTCAGCGCATTGGCGCCCCACTCTTCACAATGCCCTGGATGACCTCTGCCTTCGGGGTTATTTGTCACCACCAGTGCATGTCAGAGCTTTTGGGGATGAGAATTCTATCAGAACGTTTGATGACGGTGTATCGATTTGTATTTCCAGCTAGTAGCGCGGTAGTGGGGTTGAATTATCGGGGAGGTTTGAATGCTCTTTGAAATCACCGGATTTATTTTCCGATGGATCGGGAAATGGGAGACGTGGAGATGCTTCGATTGACTTTTTTGTTTTATTCTTTTGCTTTTATGGGACTTTCTGGGTAGTTAATTAATATGATTAAACTCGTCATTGAGAGGAAATGGCAAATAATTTACTTGTTTCATATAGATTTGCTCCGGAAAAAATTTAAAACATATCGTTTGGTATTAAAAACTGTAAAATTGTGATTTAGCTATTTTATATAATATAATATATTGGATATTTTGGAAATAAGAAACAGAATATAAACAGAGAAAATAAAGATGCTTCAAAGACATTCTTTTTAAAAGTATGTGCTACTATAGCTAATTCTAATATTGTGTAATAATTTCTATATTGACATACACATAAATATATACAGGGTGTTCCATTTCAGACGAAATTATTGATGTGATTTTTTAGATACACGGTTGTAAAGAGGCTTCCACAACCTTACATATACTAAGTGACATAAAAATCCGAACACCCAGTTTAAATTATTTTATTTTAATAAAATTAGGTACATTTATTTATTTTACTGAAATAAACAATTGATAAAATTTTCAGCGTTATCAGTTGAAGATTCCGGTTTTTATACTGCTTTTTTTGAAATCCACTAACAATCCAAAAATGAATATTGTAGCCGTAGTAAAGATCCAAACTTTGCGGATTTTGGTTCTTGACATTCTTTACGATTGGTTACGATGCCTAGGGTACGGAGACCTGTACGATTTCGTCAACTTAGTGAGTTTGATAGGGGTCGTATATAATGACTTCGGAAAGCTGATTTTCTGTTCAGGAAATTGCAGTTAGAGTGCAAAGTGTAGACATCGTGGTTAGGTGTTGTCAGGAATGGTTTCGAGAAGGCCGTACGCAAAGAGCAAGGGGTTCTGGACGCACCCGTAGAACAACAGACCTGATGACTTTTTGGCCTGTTTTCAAATCGACTACACTGGGTCCTCCCTTTAACTGCTCCAGAACACCGACGTAATCGCCTTGAGAGGTGCAGAGAACGGCCACTCTAGGATCAGGAATGGAACAGTATTGTCTTTAGTGACGAGTCTCGATTTTGTTTAGACATGCACGATGGTCGAGCGAGGGTTAAAAGACGACGTGGTGAAAGGAGAAATCCACGAGAAATCTTTTATCCTATCTTGACACCCTGGCATATCCAACTTTCCAACAAGATAATGCTCGACCAAATGTCGAAGAGTCACAATAAACTTCTTTCAACATAATGGTGTCACATTGTTACCTTGGCCACCACGTGTGGGATATGATGGGTAGGAGATTACTCAAATTGCAACGTCCTCCTCAGAATCTACAAGAACTTCGAGAGGAGTTGGTGGTTGCCTGGAATGAGATACCAAAGGAGGATATTGACCACCTGAATGGTTTGCAGAACAAGGAAGAAGTGTTTACCGACGAATAAGACGTTTTGGCTTGTTTTCATTCCGACCACACTGGGTCCTCCCTTTAACTCCAGAACACCGACGTAATCGCCTTGAGTGGTGCAGAGAACGGTCATTCTGGGATCAGGCATTCTGGCATGCATGATGGTCGAGCGAAGGTTAGAAGACGACGTGGTGAAAGGAGAAATCCACGGTTTTTTGTTGAAAGAAGCCCATCTTTTACCTTATCTTGACACCCTGGCAAATCCAACTTTCCAACAAGATAATGCCCGACCACATGTCGCAAGAGTCACAATAGACTTCTTTCGACTCCCCAGAGTCTAGAAGAACTTCGAGAGGAGTTGGTGGTTGCCTGGAATGAGATACCACAGGAGGACATTGACCACCTGATCAGAAGCATGCGTAACACATCGGGGTGTATCTACACATTATTAAAGGTACAAGGGATTTAAATTAAAGTATCACTCAACCCCTTTTCCTTATTCAATTTTGAGGGGATAAAGTGCCCCATTATTGTTCGTTCAAAAAATACGTCAAAAGATGTTCCCTAGAAAATCATCTGACGTGTTTCAGGAAATGTTTCCAATCACCAAGTGATAAGGATTATGCGAGGTGGAACAGCCTGTGTTGAAACTTAAGTAGGATGTCCACTATCACCCTGTTAAACTAGCAAAACAATATTACTAGATTTCTTACACACTCCCACCTTGCGTTATTTGAATCTAATAGTGATAACGCAATCAATATCTTTTAGGTTTCTTCACTAGCCTCTCAGATCTCAGTTTTAACACAGATTCAAGAAAATTTTAATCTGCGTTGGTTTTGTATGAAACAGTTAAATCACGCCGCTCAGTGATTTTGTATAAAAGTCTTCATCGATGTCTTTAGTATAGGGTGACCTTAAATCCATGGTATATTCAGTTCATACCTCTCTGTTTAACTTTTGATGAAATGCTCTGTTGGAAATTATGTTTCACCGCTTAAATATAGAACTAACAGTAAATAGGGTTCAAGTTGGGTAGACTGGATCATTATAAAAGGTATAATTATGGAAGAAAAGTGATAGAAGACCTTAAAAAGAGATTTCGAAGTGAATATTTGGGCAGCTTACGAATGGATAGTAAAAAGAATGTTACATATGAAAACATAAAAGTTGGAAGTTTAGTTTTGATAGAAAACAACTAAAAGGATCAGAATGGCCATTGGGAAGAATAGAGTTCAGAAAAACAAAACTTTATTAAGCTGAGAGATGCAGAAGAAGAGTGAAGAGTGTGTAAGGGACCACCGCCATCAGTCTTGAAGTATGGTAGGGTAGTGATTCCGAGGCGGGGGTAACGGCGAGTTTTTGAGGTGGGTTTGGTTGGTAGGTTGAGTCCAACACTGTTGGGTTCTGGATAAGGACCCATCTCAGCCCGAAAAAAAATAGGTCTTCTTGAAGGTGGTATGCGGCCACACAAGTTGCTGAGCGAATGGGCGTTTCTCAAAGCATTATCAGTGAATTATGAAACCGTTTTAGATAAACTGAACGGGGACGCTCTACAACAGCAACTCAAGATCAATTTTTAATTTTGACAGCTAGGAGGCAACCAACAATTACTGCTCCTGAGTTAGTTACGACTTTACAAAGAGCGGGTCACTTATCTATTGGTCGAGATACAGTGTGAAATCGTCTTCAAGAAGACAACTTGTCCACCTCTGTCTAGAGATAATCGTGCTTCAAGACTGGAATGGTGTAAAGAATTTCAGAAATGGGCTACTCAAGTTTGAGCTACAGTTTTCTACAGTGACGAATCTAAGTTTGGTTAGGTTAGTTTAGGTTAGGTTAGGTTAGGTTAGGTTAGGTTAGGTTAGGTTAGGTTAGGTTAGGTTAGGTTAGGTTAGGTTAGGTTAGGTTAGGTTAGGAAAAGTGGAACGACTAAGACATGTTTGAGAAGTGAGCAAATAAAGAGGTGGCACAATCATGGTATGGGGTGGAATCATTATAGGAAGCAGGGCCGATCTTATTTTTCCTGATTTGTTCTTAATAGGCCAATTGTATTTAGATACCATTCTTCGTTCTATTGTGCAGAAGCAGTTGGTGAAAACTTCCGTTTAATGCATGTTGGTGCTCGTCCACATACTGCACGTATTTGTGACCAACTGGTTGGTAAGCGAAAGAATTGAAGTTTTACCATGGCCAGCACAATCTCCGGACCTTCATCCTATTGAGCATGGGTTACATTTATGGACCAGTTCAATTTCGACAGCTTCTGAGAGCAGAGTGGGTGAGTATACCTCAAAGTGATATTGATAATCTTATTTTGTTGATGAACCAAAGATGTAGAGCAGTAATAAGCCAATGTGGAGGTTTTTACTTTTTTGGAATTATATTGAATGATTTTTTGTTTTAATTAGATTTCATGTTTTCTAAAGAAAATATTTTGGTTTATGTAAGAATAAACTTTAATTAATATTAAACAAATGTTTTTTTTTCCTAAATTTATTTAAGAAAAACTGACGTTGGTTTTTAAAAATATCCCTAGACTTTTCCTATGCATGTAAATTTGAATTATTTTAATATTGTCATTCTAAAATACTTAATTAACAATATTAAACAATAGTACAAAATTTAATAAAATACTTTGCAATAAGAAAACATTAAAATAGTGTTATTTACTGTCTAATTTTTCGTTGTCTTATTACATCTCAAATAATCACGATGTAAATGTAGAAACAAGATAAAACTAACAAAAGAGCTGCGTGTAGTCCTGAATTGATGAGCGGGTTAGTTAACCAGCGAAAATCGTGGAATTGAATGTGATAGTAATGGGTGAGAATCTCTTTATGTCAGATCCAATTTACACCCTGATTTTATTCGAATCCGTAATTCAATCAAGGACTCAGCAGGCACTCTCGCAACTAACTCGTTTCTCTGATATTTTCAGCGAAAATCCACTCTAACTTCTGTTTTCGTCCCATTCTATGTTTTTGTGTTGATTTCGACGAAATCTTACTTCCCTAAAATAAGTTAAATACTACAAAGGATGCACGAATTCAATTCAATGATTACGGCAATAAATTTTCGTAGATACCGTGTAAAATTACCATATCGACATGCATCAAAATAAGTTCGATTTTAAAATTGTACTGAGAATCGAAATTTAACAACTATTATAAGTACGTAGATCCCTCAACAATTGGAGTAGATATTGTAATATTTGTCATTAATCGAAAAATGTTTAAATCGAATATACTTAGAATAACTATCTATTTTAATACATAAAGATGAAATGAAAAAGAAACAAATTCTTGAAGACAAAATTGATAAAAAACAATAAATTCTAAATCTATGTATTGGTTCAATAAGTTCTGGCAGTTTTATAAGTTTTATAAAATGGTAGTTACTATCACCCTGTGTTGGGATTAGTTATAGTATAATTTATACGTTTATACTAATTTATAAATTTTGTTTTTGTTTGTATCTTATGTCATTATTGATTAGAAAAAAATATTATATTGTTAGATAAAAGAGAAATATTTTAGAAGCAGTTCAAATCAACATTAAATTAGAATTAAATTGACTATTTCAATAATTTGATTATGATTTTAATAATTTGATTATGACTGTCATACATTCTTTCGGGTAGGTACGAATATTTTAAGAAAATTTTCAAAATATTCTTACCCTCAAAAAAATTTCCGGAAATGATTTAAGCTCTTTTGATATTTTAAGTGAATATTTTTCAGGCAGTGATGTGGGTTTTTAATTGACCCGCTCCTTAATGGGGCGGGTGGTGGAAGATGCTAATTAGGTTAGTAAAATATCTGTTAGAAAGTGTTCTAGGTAAGTCCATCTAATTTTTAACGACAGTAGAGGGAGAGTCTACTGAAGTTGTTGATTTAGATAATATAGATTTGCAAACTAACAGGAGATTTTATTATTTACAAACTTCAGGGAAATTATTAAAAAGTAAGTACCTTGCCAAGAATTAAAAGTTCAGTCTATGAAGAAAAGTCTCCAAAATATATACACGTACAATTACGCTAAAGCAGGAGTACGTCACTTGTCACCTGTCATCTGGTCCGTAGGAATGTAAAACAAAAATGTAAAATAAACTTTGGAATTTGAATTACCCCTAGATATAATAAAATTTTATTCTTTTTTATTCTATTTTACAGTAAATTGGATTAAGGAATTATAATAGTCAAATACATTCATTATTAAAGGTACAACAAGAGTTTGATTAAAATAAAAGTAAGCATGATAAAATTTAAAGTTTTCGTTTTTATTCAATCATTAATCCGTGCATTAAAAATTTAAGAAAACGTCTAACACTGATCCATTTTAACATTCTTAACAGAAAGTCCACTTTTTTTTAAAAAAATTGCTTTTTAAAGCTCAATGACAGATGTTTCGCTACAACTAGCATCTTCAGATTAACAAATTGAAGTTACATTTTATTTTTTCAAGGTAGCTACCTTAATGTTAAGCCTAGATGTTATTAGCCCTAAGGGGATGTATTCCTGGATGTATTTCCCTCTAAGATCAGTATAACTGTGCAATGATATAGAAAAAAAGGAAAATATAAATATCATGCTGATCATTACAATAACTTAATATGTTTGTGTGTGTATTACATTTATGTCTTATCTATGTATCAATCAAAGTAAACAGTGCTAGATGTCTTTTTATTTTTAGTTCTTCAAGGAAACCTAAATTTTGTTTTTTGTCACAAATGTGTCATTGGTGTGTAAGAATGAGTCTGGATGTTGAAACTATGCAAAACACCTACTTGACTACTTAATCAACATTAGGTAGCTCCCTTGAACAAACAAAATGTAATTTTAATATGTCAAAAAGCAATTTTTAAAATAAAAGTGGAAGTTTTCAGAATATAGGTACAATCGGCTTTAGAATAACATATACATGTTAAATGTGAATTTCGTTTACCTACCGAACTTATAACAAAGGAATGGCAATTTTTAAAACGCCTACATTAAATGGTTTTGGGGTATTAAGAGGAATACATACCCTCGTTTATTTGAAATAAAAGTCAAACGCCGTTATTTACCAACCGATTGTTTTGAAAATTTGGAAATTAATTTAATGTATACTTCTAAAAAAAAGTATGGAAACAGATTTTTTTAAAAAAGTCTAATTTCTGAGAAAAAAATTATTTACACTCCAATTTTTAATTTTTCAAAAATTCGCTCCCATAACTTTTTAGACATTAGTTAGATGTAACCATTCCCAAAATTTCGTGAATTTATCTTAAGTCGTTTGGGCGCACAACAAACATTTAAGTTTCTTTCCTGATTGATAGCGCCCTCTTCTAAATTCTGTGAAAACGGAACTACTAACATGTATAGAGGTGGTAACAGTAAACTCTGTTACTTGTGTTAGTTACTGTAAGTAACGGTTAGTACGACTGAATAAAGATTTGGTAAAATAGGTAATAAAAATTAAAATAAAATACGCTGTTTTCAACACGCGCTGTTTAAAGTAGGTATTTCTTTTGCATTAGTATTTTAAAAGTAATCATTATTTAATTAATATAGAAGGTTTTAAAAGGTAAAAATATAAAAAGTATGAGGAGTATATGATATAATTGGCATTTATATTTTATTAAAAGTTCTTTATGGATTTAGGTGTTGTTTCTTTTAGCATTTACGTAAAAACCTTAATGTTGATATTCTTATAGGGTTGAAAGACATTTTATATCAACTTTGTTGAAAGCAATTTTTAATGTCGCAACCAAGCTTAGGTATAATTATTTTAAACCTTATCAGTTAATCTAAGTACCGGTTTACTGAATTATCGTTTAACAATATAACTTATAGTAGAGAGAAATTAGATAATAAAATAGGGATATTATTCTGTAGTTACGAAGTATATTTTTTTGATTTATTAAGTAACTAAGAGCCGGAGCTTCATTGTAAAAAACGTTAATGGTTACTTTTGCTTCATATTAAGTGCTTCGCTAAACAAAATGCCAAAAACACCGAACACTTGTTTTTATGAGATATTTTAACCGGTTGAGTTTGCTAGATATTTTTTAAGATAAGGAATTTTAAAAACAACATAAAGGTTATATAACATCTTTTATTATTTCTTTTAAATAAGCATTATAATAAAAACACTTTCATTTAGGAAACATTTTATTTTTCCAAAACACATCATCCCTGCTTATTTGTTCAGCATGTATCGGCCCTAAAGGAGATCAGACAATGAAATAGCAATATTCCTTGCCTGAAAGATGTGGCTGCCCTTGTATTTGATAATAATACGGATGAGTGTGTTTTAAATACAAAAAACCATCCTCATCATACGCAAGAAATTTAATTTTCTTTTCAGCTACTCCTTGTTCTATTGGGCAGCTTTTTAGGACCAAGGGACATTTAACTTTAATAGTGAAATTGTTGTCATCTTTAATCACGCCATCTGGACTTGCCCCTAGAAAATATTCCTCTCCAGTTCCAAAGAATAAGCCACAAGGTGCAACATTTAAACCTGTCAGTTCCTCAAATGCACGAATTGCTGTTGCTTCTGCTTCATTGTCCTGACCATATCGTGTAGCTCTGTTACCTGTAAAACCTCTGTAAGACGATTTGTCATTTCTCGCAATCTACAGATAGTTCCAAAATTAGATGCAGTTAGTCTATACTGTCGTACTTGATGCCACAACGGATTTAAATGTTGTCCTCTTGTAGCTATTTCTATACTAATTTTATCTGTCATTGTTTTTTTTTTTAATATATTCTGGAGCTTTTCTTTTCTAGCATTTAGTTCTTCTTCACTTACTTCATCTTGCACTGCCCCATAATCTTCATCGGCAACTGAAATAATTAATTTTGGTTTATATCCCCGTTTACATTTAAAATTTTGAGTTCTTTGTCGCTTGAGTTTTCTTCTTGCTAAAAATTTTTTTGTGTAATCTCCGGTAGTTTCTTGAAATGCATTTATTATTTGTTGAAGGTAGATATCTTTCGAGTTATAGGAAATAGCAGCCAACTGACACAAGAATAAAATAAATTCACCAATTTTCGGTTATTTATGGAATAATAATTATTAGGTAGCTACCTACAGATAAAAAGGTTTTTCTGGATTTATAGTTATTCCAAAGAATTTTAATTCCCTTTTATTATTTATCAAGCAATAAAGATTATTATGTACCTACTAAGATTAAATTTCTATAAAGTATGGTTATTCTAAAGGTAAATAAGGAAATTGCGGATTGATAGCAACTAATTTGGTTTTGATTAAATATTCCATGAATTTAGGCTAATATATTTAATATTCAGAATTCTTTTGTACGATGACAAATCTACTTATAAAATATATTTAAAAAGATATAGGTAATAAATATTAAGTCCTAAATTTTATTAAATATAAAAATCTAGAAAGAAACAACTCAAATTTTCAAAACAATCGATCGGAAAATAACGGCGTTTGATTTTTATTTCAAATAAAAGGGGTATGTAAATGTGATTAAAAAGGTTTTTTGTTCACGTATGTATTAAATTTTATTTCAATTAGTTTTCTTAGTCTTATTAATTTTCTAAATGGTAAAATCCCATTAAATATCCCTTGTCACTTGTCACAGTCATGGTAAAAATTTCTTTAAAATCCCTTTAGCCGTTTTTTCTAGACAGTGTTAACAAATTTACTTCACACTGACATCCAAAAATGGTTCCGCAAACAAATATTTTTCGGTCAGGTATCTCCACAACGTAAAAATCAATCAAACCAATTTTTTTATCACAATAATTCTTCCCCTCTATTATATTCAAACGGAATACGGGATGAATAATTGAAGACACGTAAAACAAAATTCCTGGATTATCATACATAAAAAACATTGCCATATTGTCACAGTTTTTTATTTTTCTAGGTCTATTTATCGATTTTTAATTAGTAATAATGATTTCTTTCCCAGAAATAGAATTATACCTACTTTTTTTTAGTTAAAAGTTTTAAAAAATAAGAAAAGTTATCTTAAAATGTTTCAACGAAAAAGGTGTCTATAAATTTAACGATTCTTTAAAAATTTTATACATTTCAATTTTTTTTAAAAATGTTTTTTTAATTTCTCTCCTTAATACCCTCAATAATGTAGCCTAATTTAATTTTTTTAAAGTTTATTTATTTATAATTAAATTATATTAATAGTTTTGGAGATATTCAGAATAAAAAAATAGGACCGATGCCTGGTAATAAAATTATCGGCTGGGTGGTTGTTGTATACGTTGTAAAATCCTTATCTGATCAGTTGAAACTACCGATGTAATAATATTACGAATTTAATATGTGTATGCCGCCCGTACCCAAGCCCATCTCTAATTACCTACCCACCCAAAATTCTAGCCCATGGAAGATTTAATATACGTCGACTTATGATTTGTAATCTACGTCAGCATTTAAAATATCTCGGCTTATCTCTGTTCGAACTTTGTGGGTGCTTCCGACACCGATTCTACGGACAGGGTATGTATTCCTCTTAAGTTTATTTACAAGGGTCGGTCATGTCCCGAATAAATAGGCATTTTTGCACTGATATAATAAAAAAAGGGATTTTAATCCCAAACAAACATTTATTATCGAGGGTTCCAAACTAAGTGAAGATGTGGGCGTGGACAACTGTTTAACTGATTTCAAATTTATTATTATTTAAACCGTGATTGGTTACACAAAATAAAAAGGCTGTCTATTCAATGTAAGCGATTTGAGTTTGAAAATGTATATGCAATTCTGAAGCCGATAGTACTTAATTTTACTTTTACGTCTTAACAATAATTGAAAATGTTTTTTTTTTCTACACTTTCAGTAGTTTCTAGTGGGAATCTTAAAAAAACATAAAATGAAACTTAAAACACAATGCAATATCCTCGTATTTCAATTCAAACAATATCGATCGGAAGATGTCAGCATCTGCAACAAATACATTACATAATTTTAAACAAGTTGTTACACAACTTGAAAACCAAAATGGCGGTAGCGGGAAAGGACATAAAGGATGAAAACGAAAGGACGACGAGAGAATTTAATCGTTGGGCATGGACGACTGCAACAGATATGTGGGTAACCGACGTCAGCAGCTTCGGCAACGTCCCTAGCAATCAGAGTAATGTCGAAACCATGTCGCATCGCCTGCCACACTGTTTTAATCCCCCGCCGAGAACCATAGACGCAAACACAAATAACAGGTAAGAAATATCTTCTGCCCTACGATTGAAATTTATGTCAAGTGCAGATGCGTTAAAACAAACGGAAAATAATGAATTTATGAAAATAAATGGCGCAGTCAGTGGGATTGATTTCTAGAATCTGACATGGACGTTCTTGTTAAATTTAATATAAATATGAAAACAGATTTTAAGAGCAATCACAATCAAGACCAATTTTTAACATTTAAAAAAATTGATATATTTGTTTATGTAAATACAAAATAATAAAAGTTCTTACTCAATAAATACTTAAAAAAAACTGTTTCTTTAATATTTTTGATCACAAACCAATATAATTATCACAATATCCCTCCATACAATAAAAAAATATCTGAATTATGTTTTTTTAGTTATCAAATTAAAATTATCAATTAAATCTTTTCTGGCCATCTACCAGCTTTCAATCAATGATGCAAACATAAAAAACAAAGAGTTGTTTATTATTCTTAGTAAGATGGACTTCCAAAACGTAAGGGTTATTATTATTGTTCCGAGAACATAGTTAGAATTAGATTATGCACTACCTACTTTTTTCTCCTAGCTGCAATCTAGCTAAAATTTACACTAACTCTATCTGTCTGTACTTTTGCAATTAACAACACAACAACTGTCATGTTGTATTTAATTTATTTACAATATGAGTATGCTTTGACGAAACTTTGTCCACACCATATACTTTGCACTCTACTAATAACATTCCTCAAAAAATGCACTAAATGATTTTTTAATTCCTAGGTACCAGCAGTTCCTGAGATTATCACGTTCAAACCAACTAATTCTTCCACTTTATAATATTAGTATAGATTACACTTCTACAAACAAAGGTAAGGACATAATGTGAATTTCTACTTCTAAAACTGTTACGTTAATAAAATCTGCAGAAATCCATTAGGTCCTATCCTATTTAAAATTACTTCCATTACCGCCTCTCCCTTTTCACGGAATAATTTAAGTTTTATATTTTAATTTCTAATCTGCTCTCGAAATGTTATTCACCGAGCCGGGAGCGAGCTGTTAATAGCTTCAATGTATTTAAGACTCCCGACACAATAAAACCCTGTCCTTTGTCCCACTTCACACCCGAAAATCCCCGCCAACTATTGACTGGTTCCAAGCGACAGCAACAGAATATAAATTAGGGATACATCAAATCAAAGCAGCAACAAGCGGGAGCTGCGAGCCGCTTTAAAATAATGATGTGCTTGCCTGCTATATCGAACTGCAGTTAGAGAGAAAAATATGACAAAATAATCTGTTAAGTAGCAAGTAAATTGCATTAAACTTCAATTATTCGAGGCAAAAACTTTTGGTGATGGATTAAACGGGTTTATAATCTGAAAAAGCAAAAAGAAATATATACCACACAGTTTACGCTAGCAATACACCGATACTTACCAGTTAAAAATAACTAAAAATTATTAAAAGATGTTCACAATCACTTCACGACACCAGAATTCGTTAATATATTCGAAATGACTTGATTTTAACACAAAACCAACGCTTATAAGGAAACCTCATCTTTCAACAAACTTCATACAACTTAAAGATCAACTATATTTTCCAGAGCACAGAAACAAGGTTACACATTTGAACACGGAACAGAAGTGTTAACTGTGAAAATCAGGTTAGATTACACATCTAAATATTCACTACAAAATTCATTAGATTTGATAAAAAATTTACAAAATAATACTAAATTAGTATCAAACGAAGTAAACCATCCATATCTCAAATGTGACTAATGGGAAACCAAATGAAAAACCCAAAGTCTATGTCACAGAAATTCTGTGACATTAGTGTAAATTAGTATAGTTTTATGTAACTAATATGTTCTCAAAAATACCTCCTAAAGAATGTATAGTTCTAGTTAAAAAGCTATTAGATGAAAGAAATATCCATCCAGGTATAACATCAGATGTAATCGATCTATTTAATGTATACATTAGTCAAAATTATTGTACTTTTGATAACAAAGTATGCATTCAAAATGAGGGTCTTCCAATGGGAAGGGCATATGCTTGTTGGGTCCCAAGTAGCAGGTAGCAAGTAGCAGGTAGCAAAAATAACGTGCTTATTGGGTCCCGAACTTTTGTCCTACCTGAATAATAATGTATGGATTCGGTCCCGGCCACCTGTTGGTAAACCAAATAAAAAACAGGTAATAGAACTAATTTAAAAATTTGATATATTTATTACATTGAAATATTATTGTAAACGTATACATTTTAGGATTTAAAAAATCCTAACCTAACATAACCTAACCTAACCTAACCTAATCTAACCTAACCTAACTTAACCTAACCTAACCTAATCTAACCTAACCTAACCTAAACTAAACTAACCTAACCTAAAAAAATATTTGCTACGTCATTTTTTGTAATGGTTGATGGCAGATTCTCTTGAAGTACACGACGAATAATATTTATATTCATTTTTAAAATGTTTAAAACAACAGAAAAAATTGATCTGAAATATGAAATGCACTCGATTAAATATAAACAATGAATGAAATAGTATTTAATTTAAACATTCAGATACAATAAAAAGAGGGAGGATTGGATTTCCGAAAAGAGGTACATTTCCCCGAAGAAAATCTTCAGGTAGTTAAGTACTATTGAGACCCAATACGCCTATAGATAAAGGGATTAAAATTTACACATTTTAATCCATGACCTGCCGGGACCGAATCCATCAACACCGAATGGGAAGTCCTATTTTTCCAATTTTACAAAATGTTTTTATGGATAATTTAGAAAACAAAATCTTTAATTCTAGTTATAAAAACAATATTGTATTTTGGTATAGATATGTCGATGATGTGTTAGCATATTTTTTGTAGGTAGGGAACGACAGTTAGATATACTTTTTAATTATATACATACCTTGCATCCTAAATTTAATTTTACTTTAGAAGCTGAAGTAAATAATTCAATTAATTTTCTAGATTTAAGAATTGAAAAAGTTAATAATTCATTGAATTATTTAATATACAGAAAACCAATATAAAGAGATGTAACCCTAACATATAATGCAAATCATCCCATATCACATAAATTAGCAGCTTATAATTCCATGATACATAGAGTATTTTCAATTCCAAGGAACAAAAATAATTTTGATAAAGAAATTGACCTTATAAAACAAATAGCTATAAATAATGGCTAATTACAACTAATATTCCCTCAACAAACTAAGGAAATTAAAAGTTATAAAAGTATTACATATTGTGTACATATTTCTAATACAATTTCAAAATAATATCTTCAGTAACATCTTCATTAACATCATTCAAAACAGAAAATAATGTTGGTACAAAATTGTTAAACGTAAAAACAAAATTACCTACCTAAATTAAAAAAATCTAGTGTTTACAAAATTAATTGTCCAAAAATGTAATGCAGTATATATAGGTCAATCACAAAGAAATTTTGAAGTAAGATTCAACGAACAGTTAAGAGCATATTTATAGATTACAAAACCAGATAATTAAAACTATGCAATACCCCTTCTTGAAAATTTGTGATAACAAAATTTAGATTTTCTTGAGGAACTCAAAAAACTGACGATGCTAGTTTTTAGCGAAACATCTGTCATTGAGTTTAAAAAAGCAATTTTTTGAATAAATAGTGGGTTTTGTTAAAAAAGTTTCATTTTTAATGGTCTTAGTTACCATATTTCGAACAAGAAACTCCACATGGCAAATAAAAAACATTTATGATTTGAAATTCAATAACCTTGTATAAAAATATGATTTACTTTGAAAAGCTAAATCTTTCCATTTTGTTAAAAGCTTATATTAGGTATATAGCTGTTGAACGTGGTCCAGGAAGGGTCATTCAACACGACATCGCACTATCTTTGATTACATGTTGGTAACTTTACTCGGGATATATCCATTGCGTATAAACTCATTTGTATGTGCATTTTGATAGCTGTCTAATATATCATTTTCAAAGGATAAGCCCTTCTTTATAAGGCACGTAATAGTCGAGATATATGCTCTTAAATGTTTATTTAATTCTGATATAATCTCGTTGAGACAAACAGAACTCCTACGGCTGTTTCTTTTCTTTTAGTCAGAAACAGTTTTTGGAAATTTAAATTGTAAAATTCTCTTTGCTTAAAGAGTTCTATTTCTCAATGTTTAACAAACAACGAAAACAAATTCAAGGCTGCTCATTTTCCAGCGTATAAGTTGCTTCAAAATGAAATATGTCTTTTAAATTGGGAAAATAAGAATATCAATTAGCTTGTGTCATTTAAAAATTTACAGATACTATTTGGTTCTCATGAGAACAGGGGGTCAATTCTCAAATGTCTATTTACAAATCTCGTATGCGACTTGGGTCAAATGTCTACTAAAATATGATCAATGGTATTCTCGAATGACGAATCGACAAATTTTAGTAAACACAGAAGTCGAATGATAAAAACCGGTAGACATTCAGTTTGTCGACTGTCAAGTATATTTGCTGTACCTACCTACTCTTTTAAAAATTTCTTTTGTTGATATTTAGTTTATTGTATTGAATTGTGGAAATATTTTCATAATCATGAACGAAGGGTTGGAAATAGTCGCTGCAATAGAAAACTTAGCAAACCAAGAACAAGCGAATTTTGAAAGACAGAGACATTATTATCAAGATTGTTTTGAGGTGTTGACCTAAACTGTGGCCCAAATTTGCCAGACATTAAATCTGCATTTTCTTTTAAACTTAAAATTTCAATTAGAGCGTCTTTCTGTTTTTTCGAACAATAACTTTTTTTATCCATGTTTCTAATTAGTATTCAATGGAACCCTTTATATTATATATTGTCAGAGACAAGTCTGATATTATGGGTGTGTTCGGGGAGCACGCTTTCGAGCTGTGTAGCGCCAAGAGCCATATAACGCAAACGAGGAATAGTACTAAATAGCGCCAAATGGCGCAAATAGCGTGCTCCCCGAACACAGCCTATATATACATCCTTTTACCCTGCCCTAAAATAATCTTAACCTTAATTTTCTACTTCTCTTTTAATTATTTAAGACATTTGTACATTGTTGTCAGGTTGTATTATTCGAAATAATATGTCGACCATTTTTCTAAGTCGAATGGAGATTGGGAATACCTTTTATAAAAAGTAATAGACATTAGTAACCGACAATTTCTCGAATTCGACATTTTTGATAGACATTTGAGAATTGACCCCCGATTTTTAAATTTCATTAACTTATCAGAGCCAAAAGTTATTTGTTAGTTGTGAATTTTGTTGATGTTGAATAGTTAAATAAAAATAATTTTTAGCCACGATAAGCAAGGAAAACAGTTACCGGGAAATTAAAAATTAAAAACATTAAGTTTATATTGCTATATTAATATTCATAAATAATATAAATAAGTAGTGGCCCTGAAAAGGGCCTGTTGTCTATATTTTTTGGTAGCTTCTTTCTAACTTCTAGTAACTCTTCTAAAGTGCTTCACACATAACTTGTAATCGGTAGATAACCCCATTTCACAAAATTTCTAGCATTTCTAAAGCTAAAAGTTTTCATTATAAAAAATGTAAATTTTTTCAAATCTTATTAACCATAAGAGTAGTCTATATCCACCAAAACGAACTATTCGACTAATTATTCCATCTCCATTAAAATGTTTTCTTAACATGCTATCGAGAAACTGATTTCACCAGTGTTTTCAGCGTCTCAAGTCCATTTCTACATAAGTTCAAGAAGATATAAAGTAAAAAATTTTTTATCACGGGAAATGTAGAAGAAAAGTAAATTTTTCTCGAGAAATATTTTACCTGAAATTTTGCATAAAAATAATCCAGACATACTAAATCGTAGAAAACGAAAATATAGTCAGAATTGCGAAAATATCGATAGTTTAATGAAAAACTCACTAGCCTGAATTGCCTCTCACTTTTTCCATCTCAATTAGAACGTGTTCTAGACATGCTATGGAGAAACAGACTTCACCAGTCAATTCAGCGTCCCAATAAACCCCTTTCTACATAGTTTCAAGCAGTTCTTAGACAAAATATTTTTCATCATGAGAAACGTAAGAGAAAAGTTGATGAATGTTGGCCTTTGATTTTTATCGAAAATTTTTTTTCTTTAAATTTTACATAAAAATAGTCCAGACATACTAAATCGACCCCGTAGAAAACGAAAATGGAGTCAGAATTGCGAAAATCTCGATAGTTTAATGAAAAACTCACTACCCTAGATTGCCACTCATTTTTTCGATCTCAATTAGAACGTGTTCTAGACATGCTATCGAGAAACGGACTTCACCAGTCGATTTAGCGTCCCAAAAAACCCCTTTCTACATAATTTCAAGCAGTTCTTGGACAAAAAATTTTTCATCATGAGAAACGTAAGAAAAAAGTAGACGAATGTTGGCCTTTGATTTTTATCGAAATTTTTGTTTCTTCAAATTTGACATAAAAATAATCCAGACATACTAAATCGTAGAAAACGAAAATGGAGTCAGAATTGCGAAAATATCAATAGTTTAATGGAAAACTCACTACCCTAGATTGCCACTCACTTTTTCGATCTCAATTAGAACGTGTTCTAGACATGCTATCGAGAAACGGACTTCACCAGTCGATTCAGCGTCCCAAAAAACCCCTTTCTATACAGTTTCAAGCAGTTCTTAGTCAAAAATTTTTTTATCATGAGAAACGTAAGAGAAAAGTTGACGAATGTTGGCCTTTGATTTTTATCGAATTTTTTTTTCTTCAAATTTGACATAAAAATAGTCCAGACATACTAAATCGACCCCGTAGAAAACGAAAATGGAGTCAGAATTGCGAAAATATCGATAGTTTAATGAAAAACTCACTACCCTATATTGCCACTCACTTTTTCGATCTCAATTAGAACGTGTTCTAGACATGCTATCGAGAAACGGACTTCACCAGTCGATTTAGCGTCCCAAAAAACCCCTTTCTACATAGTTTCAAGCAGTTCTTGGACAAAAAATTTTTCATCATGAGAAACGTAAGAGAAAAGTAGACGAATGTTGGCCTTTGATTTTAAGCGAAAATTTTTTTTCTTCAAATTTGACATAAAAATAGTCCAGACATACTAAATCGACCCCGTAGAAAACGAAAATGTAGTCAGATTTGCGAAAATATTGATAGTTTAATGAAAAACTCACTAGCCTGAATTGCCTCTCACTTTTTCCATCTCAATTAGAACGTGTTCTAGACATGCTATGGAGAAACAGTCTTCACCAGTCAATTCAGCGTCCCAATAAACCCCTTTCTACATAGTTTCAAGCAGTTCTTAGACAAAATATTTTTCATCATGAGAAACGTAAGAGAAAAGTTGATGAATGTTGGCCTTTGATTTTTATCGAAAATTTTTTTTCTTTAAATTTTACATAAAAATAGTCCAGACATACTAAATCGACCCCGTAGAAAACGAAAATGGAGTCAGAATTGCGAAAATGTCGATAGATTCATGAGAAACTCACTAGTTTGGAATGCCACTCTTTTCATCTAAATTAAAACGTGTTCTAGACATGCTATCGAGAAACGGACTTCACCAGTCGATTTAGCGTCCCAAAAAACCCCTTTCTACATAGTTTCAAGCAGTTCTTGGACAAAAAATTTTTCATCATGAGAAACGTAAGAGAAAAGTAGACGAATGTTGGCCTTTGATTTTTATCGAAATTTTTGTTTCTTCAAATTTGACATAAAAATAGTGCAGACATACTAAATCGACCCCGTAGAAAACGAAAATGGAGTCAGAATTGCGAAAATATCGATAGTTTAATGAAAAACTCACTACCCTAGATTGCCACTCACTTTTTCGATCTCAATTAGAACGTGTTCTAGACATGCTATCGAGAAACGGACTTCACCAGTCGATTTAGCGTCCCAAAAAACCCCTTTCTACATAGTTTCAAGCAGTTCTTGGACAAAAAATTTTTCATCATGAGAAACGTAAGAGAAAAGTAGACGAATGTTGGCCTTTGATTTTTATCGAAATTTTTTTTTTCTTCAAATTTGACATAAAAATAGTCCAGACATAGTAAATCGACCCTGTAGAAAACGAAAATGGAGTCAGAATTGCGAAAATATCGATAGTTCAATGAAAAACTCACTAGCCAAAATTGCCTCTCACTTTTTCCATCTCAATTAGAACGTGTTCTAGACATGCTATCGAGAAACGGACTTCGCCAGTCGATCTAGCGTCCCAGAAAACCCCTTTCTACTAGTTTCAAGCAGTTCTTAGACAAAATATTTTTTATCATGAGAAACGTAAGAGAAAAGTAGACGAATGTTGGCCTTTGATTTTTAGCGAAAATTTTTTTTCTTCAAATTTGACATAAAAATAGTCCAGACATACTAAATCGACCCCGTAGAAAACGAAAATGTAGTCAGATTAGCGAAAATATTGATAGTTTAATGAAAAACTCACTACCCTAGATTGCCACTCATTTTTTCGATCTCAATTAGAACGTGTTCTAGACATGCTATCGAGAAACGGACTTCACCAGTCGATTTAGCGTCCCAAAAAACCCCTTTCTACATAGTTTCAAGCAGTTCTTAGACAAAAAAATTTTTATCATGAGAAACGTAAGAGAAAAGTAGACGAATGTTGGCCTTTGATTTTTATCGAAATTTTTGTTTCTTCAAATTTGACATAAAAATAGTCCAGACATACTAAATCGACCCCGTAGAAAACGAAAATGGAGTCAGAATTGCGAAAATATCGATAGTTTAATGAAAAACTCACTAGCCTAGATTGCCACTCACTTTTTCGATCTCAATTAGAACGTGTTCTAGACATGCTATCGAGAAACGGACTTCACCAGTCGATTTAGCGTCCCAAAAACCCCTTTCTACATAGTTTCAAGCAGTTCTTGGACAAAAAATTTTTCATCATGAGAAACGTAAGAGAAAAGTAGACGAATGTTGGCCTTTGATTTTTATCGAAATTTTTTTTTCTTCAAATTTGACATAAAAATAGTCCAGACATACTAAATCGACCCCGTAGATAACGAAAATGGAGTCAGAATTGCGAAAATATCGATAGTTTAATGAAAAACTCACTACCCTAGATTGCCACTCACTTTTTCGATCTCAATTAGAACGTGTTCTAGACATGCTATCGAGAAACGGACTTCACCAGTCGATTTAGCGTCCCAAAAACCCCTTTCTACATAGTTTCAAGCAGTTCTTGGACAAAAAATTTTTCATCATGAGAAACGTAAGAGAAAAAGTAGAAGAATTTTGGCCTTTGATTATTATCGAAATTTTTGTTTCTTCAAATTTGACATAAAAATAGTCCAGACATACTAAATCGACCCCGTAGAAAACGAAAATGTAGTCAGAATTGCGAAAATATTGATAGTTTAATGAAAAACTCACTAGCCTGGATTGCCACTCACTTTTTCGATCTCAATTAGAACGTGTTCTAGACATGCTATCGAGAAACGGACTTCACCAGTCGATTCAGCGTCCCAAAAAACCCCTTTCTACATAGTTTAAAGCAGTTCTTAGACAAAAAAATTTTTATCATGAGAAACGTAAGAGAAAAGTAGACGAATGTTTGCCTTTGATTTTTATCGAAAATTTTTTTCTTCAAATTTGACATAAAAATGATCCAGATATACTAAATCGACCCCGTAGAAAACGAAAATGGAGTCAGAATTGCGAAAATATCGATAGTTTAATGAAAAACTCACTACCCTAGATTGCCACTCACTTTTTCGATCTCAATTAGAACGTGTTCTAGACATGCTATCGAGAAACGGACTTCACCAGTCGATTTAGCGTCCCAAAAAACCCCTTTCTACATAGTTTCAAGCAGTTCTTGGACAAAAAATTTTTCATCATGAGAAACGTAAGAGAAAAGTAGACGAATGTTGGCCTTTGATTTTTATCGAAATTTTTGTTTCTTCAAATTTGACATAAAAATAGTGCAGACATACTAAATCGACCCCGTAGAAAACGAAAATGGAGTCAGAATTGCGAAAATATCGATAGTTTAATGAAAAACTCACTACCCTAGATTGCCACTCACTTTTTCGATCTCAATTAGAACGTGTTCTAGACATGCTATCGAGAAACGGACTTCACCAGTCGATTTAGCGTCCCAAAAAACCTCTTTCTATATAGTTTCAAGCAGTTCTTGGACAAAAAATTTTTATCATGAGAAACGTAAGAGAAAAGTAGACGAATGTTGGCCTTTGATTTTTATCGAAAATTTTTTTTCTTCAAATTTGACATAAAAATAGTCCAGAAATACTAAATCGACCCCGTAGAAAACGAAAATGGAGTCAGAATTGCGAAAATATCGATAGTTTAATGAAAAACTCACTAGCCTAGATTGCCACTCACTTTTTCGATCTCAATTAGAACGTGTTCTAGACATGCTATCGAGAAATGGACTTTAACAGTCGATTCAGCATTCCAAAAAACCCCTTTCTACATAGTTTCAAGCAGTTCTTAGACAAAAAATTTTTCATCATGAGAAACGTAAGAGAAAAGTAGACGAATGTTGGCCTTTGATTTTTATCGAAATTTTTTTCTCTTCAAAATTGACATAAAAATAGTCCAGACATACTAAATCGACCCCGTAGATAACGAAAATGGAGTCAGAATTGCGAAAATATCGATAGTTTAATAAAAAACTCACTAGCCTAGATTGCCACTCACTTTTTCGATCTCAATTAGAACGTGTTCTAGACATGCTATCGAGAAACGGACTTCACCAGTCGATTTAGCGTCCCAAAAAACCCCTTTCTACATAGTTTCAAGCAGTTCTTAGACAAAAAAATTTTTATCATGAGAAACGTAAGAGAAAAGTAGACGAATGTTGGCCTTTGATTTTTATCGAAAATTTTTTTTCTTCAAATTTGACATAAAAATAGTCCAGACATACTAAATCGACCCCGTAGAAAACGAAAATGGAGTCAGAATTGCGAAAATATCGATAGTTTAATGAAAAACTCACTAGCCGAGATTGCCTCTCACTTTTTCCATCTCAATTAGAACGTGTTCTAGACATGCTATGGAGAAACAGACTTCACCAGTCAATTCAGCGTCCCAATAAACCCCTTTCTACATAGTTTCAAGCAGTTCTTAGACAAAATATTTTTCATCATGAGAAACGTAAGAGAAAAGTTGATGAATGTTGGCCTTTGATTTTTATCGAAAATTTTTTTTCTTTAAATTTTACATAAAAATAGTCCAGACATACTAAATCGACCCCGTAGAAAACGAAAATGGAGTCAGAATTGCGAAAATCTCGATAGTTTAATGAAAAACTCACTACCCTAGATTGCCACTCATTTTTTCGATCTCAATTAGAACGTGTTCTAGACATGCTATCGAGAAACGGACTTCACCAGTCGATTTAGCGTCCCAAAAAACCCCTTTCTACATAGTTTCAAGCAGTTCTTGGACAAAAAATTTTTCATCATGAGAAACGTAAGAGAAAAGTAGACGAATGTTGGCCTTTGATTTTTATCGAAATTTTTGTTTCTTCAAATTTGACATAAAAATAGTCCAGACATACTAAATCGACCCCGTAGAAAACGAAAATGGAGTCAGAATTGCGAAAATATCGATAGTTTAATGAAAAACTCACTAGCCTAGATTGCCACTCACTTTTTCGATCTCAATTAGAACGTGTTCTAGACATGCTATCGAGAAACGGACTTCACCAGTCGATTTAGCGTCCCAAAAAACCCCTTTCTACATAGTTTCAAGCAGTTCTTAGACAAAAAAATTTTTATCATGAGAAACGTAAGAGAAAAGTAGACGAATGTTGGCCTTTGATTTTTATCGAATTTTTTTTTCTTCAAATCAGACATAAAAATAGTCCAGACATACTAAATCGACCCCGTAGAAAACGAAAATGGAGTCAGAATTGCGAAAATATCGATAGTTTAATGAAAAACTCACTAGCCTAGATTGCCACTCACTTTTTCGATCTCAATTAGAACGTGTTCTAGACATGCTATCGAGAAACGGACTTCGCCAGTCGATCTAGCGTCCCAGAAAACCCCTTTCTACTAGTTTCAAGCAGTTCTTAGACAAAATATTTTTTATCATGAGAAACGTAAGAGAAAAGTAGACGAATGTTGGCCTTTGATTTTTATCGAAAATTTTGTTTCTTTAAATTTGTCATAAAAATAGTCCAGACATACTAAATCGACCCCGTAGAAAACGAAAATGGAGTCGGAATTGCGAAAATATCGATAGTTTAATGAAAAACTCACTAGCCGAGATTGCCTCTCACTTTTTCCATCTCAATTAGAACGTGTTCTAGACATGCTATCGAGAAACGGACTTCACTAGTCGATTCAGCGTCCCAAAAAACCCCTTTCTACATAGTTTCAAGCAGTTCTTAGACAAAAAAATTTTTATCATGAGAAACGTAAGAGAAAAGTAGACGAATGTTGGCCTTTGATTTTTATCGAAAATTTTTTTTCTTCAAATTTGACATAAAAATAGTCCAGACATACTAAATCGACCCCGTAGAAAACGAAAATGGAGTCAGAATTGTGAAAATATCGATAGTTTAATAAAAAACTCACTAGCCGAGATTGCCACTCATTTTTTCGATTTCAATTAGAACGTGTTCTAGACATGCTATCGAGAAACGGACTTCACCAGTCGATTTAGCGTCCCAAAAAACCCCTTTCTACATAGTTTCAAGCAGTTCTTAGACAAAAAATTTTTTATCATGAGAAACGTAAGAGAAAAGTAGACGAATGTTGGCCTTTGAATTTTATCGAAAATTATTTTTCTTCAAATTTGACATAAAAATAGTCCAGACATACTAAATCGACTCCGTAGAAAACGAAAATGGAGTCAGAATTGCGAATATTTATAGTTCAATGAAAAACTCACTAGCCTGGATTGCCACTCATTTTTTCGATCTCAATTAGAACGTGTTCTAGACATGCTATCGAGAAACGGACTTCACCAGTCGATTTAGCGTCCCAAAAAACCCCTTTCTACATAGTTTCAAGCACTTCTTAGACAAAAAATTTTTTATTATGAGAAACATAAGAGAAAAGTAGACGAATGTTGGCCTTTGATTTTTATCGAAAATTTTTTTTCTTCAAAATTCTCATAAAAATAGTCCAGACATACTAAATCGACCCCGTAGAAAACGAAAATGGAGGCAGAATTGTAAAAATATCGATAGTATAATGACAAACTCTCTAGTGTGGATTGCCACACGATACAACCATTTGATTTATCTATTACTTCTGTTATTACTATTTTTAAATGTTATTTTAAGTTTTCAGCAAATACATTTACTTTTATTTATTATTTTCTTTATTTATTTATTTTTAAAGCAGAATTCATTTTGCATTTATTTTACACAAGGCATGTTCTATCCTTTTCATATAATGTGTACAATTAACATGTTTTTTTATCTTTATATGTTTTTTAAGCTTGATGATGGCCCGAAACTAGTAGCTAAAATCTTTTGTCACCATTATTAAATAAAATTTTAGACATTGACCGTGAGTTTTTCATTTGGGGTTTTATTTGTGTATTTCTATAATAACAATCCTAACTATAACTAAATCAACTTTATCTGAATATTTCCTTTCTTTTTTTCTCTCATCAGGTGGTAAGGATTGTTTTTGACGGTCATTGTTTGCCTCGCGGAAACTCCCCTTTGATTTTATTGGACACGTGTCTTTTAAATGTTCTATTTACTTGGGATACATCGAACGAAAACAGAAGGTAAGCATGAAATAAAAATATGGACAATATCCACTGTGCACTCCATAAGTTTAATTTTTTTATTTGAAACCAATTATATCAATTTCTTTATCAAAGTTATTTTGGTTCACAATTTCTGTAATATTATATTTTTCTCATCCAATGAGGATGGATCAATACTCATAATTTCGCCATTCTACATGAAAGTTTACTTATCTTGACTTAAGGAGAAAAATTCTGTCTAAAAATGAAAATGATGAATAAATGAGGTAACTACACATCAATGTTGGAGTATGACTTGCAGGAATATTTTAGTTTAATAGAGAATTATTTAAAATCCAATCCAACCTAACCTAACCAAAGACAATTATTCATAATTCAATAGTTATTCAAATATTAAATATCTTAATTTTTATGGAAAATAACTTTTTAAAAGAACAATAAAAAATATGAAGGAAAATTTATATAAGTATAGGTAGGTACTTAGAAAGAAGATAACCTTGGTATAGTGTAAACCCTTATGAAAATACATGGATGTGTCAATTGATTTTTATTTTTGAATAGGTACGTGGATTATTATTATTATTAGTAAAGGAAACATATTTTTTTAATTTTGTGTTTGCGTTAGTTAACCTCAAATTCTGTCAAATGAATTGACAAGTAGTCAATAAAGTTGGGCATAGAGGCTAGAGTGAAAAATCGTTATTTATTAACAACATTAATATTAATTTATTTATATGGAATAACGACTTTAAATAAGTAATAAACAAATTTTAGTATTTTCATGTGTTCACACTTTCAAAGTTCCGTAATACGAAATTTCGTACACGGTCGTTTAGGCGCCAAAAAGGAAGTATACGCCTGGCCAAGTATGAATTTTGCTTAATAAACATGTCATTGTAATTACAAGCGACAAATACATTTTGAATCAATTAAATTAATTGCTGTACGCCGGCCTTCCGCAATTCGCTCACGATTAAGCAAACGCGAACCAGCTTTGACAATTAAACGAGTGAAAATTCTTTGATCGTATTGTAAAAATATGTTTAGGTATGTGTTGTTAACCATGGCCGACCCCAACTCTTTTTATATCTAGCAATTTCAGTAATTCAGTAATAACGATTGTGTGTTTGTTGTAAAACAATTAGGTATGGATTTAACTGTTTGAAGCGGATTAATTTTTCGTAAACCAAAAAAAGTCCCTACTATTATAATATTTACGTCTGTTTTGATCTACAGTGCTCATTTCAAAATGTAAAATATAGTAGGTACCTACAGCTATATTTATGATATAAGTGTGAAAAGTAAGGTTAGGTTAGGTTAAATTTTATTTAAATTACAAATTATTCTCTATATAGGGCGATTCATAACTATTAAGACGTATGAATTGTTGAAAAGATGAAATTTTGGTTCGAATAGATGAAAATCCTACAGCAAGTTCACGTCATTTGTCATCGGCAACAAGAGTAAATCACTCTATCATAAAAATTCTAAAGAAAGAAAAGTTCCTCCCTTATCGTTACAGTTCCAAGCATAATGATGACCGACATTTTATTAAGAATATTATGTTGAAACGACTTTTACCACATGAGCGGTATTTAATAAGCAAAACAGCCATTTTTGGGAAAACAAAAATCTGTATGATCTGAAAGAAAGATATTTGCAGCATGAGTTTAAATTTATTATTTGGAGTAGCATTATAGGCGACTACTAGGTCCATATGTTCTGCCTCCAAATGTAAATGCAGATTCTTATTTTTTTGGCAAAATACTTTTAGTGATTAGTATTTTGAATAGTCTGTCACTGGCTATAAGAAAGAAAATATGTTTGTGCAGGATGGATCTCCTCATATTGTACTTTAGTTGTTATAGAAATGAGCTGCGATATATTTCCTTAACACTCTCTCCGCTAGGTATAACTGGCTCTTGGAGCCCTAGGCCAAAATTTGTTTTTACAATTTTTTTATATATGTTATGTTTTGGTTTTAGAAGGTTATATTTGGTATTTTTTTCTATTTTTTAGTTTGTTTTCATAGGTTGCAAAAAATGTTACACTGGCGTACGAAGGAAATTGCTACCCTGCACCAAGTGTAACATTTTTGTACACCAATAGAAAACAATCTAAACGCGGTTTCTCTTGTTTTAGATTTGACTAAATATTTTTCAGACATTTATAAATATTTATCATAGTTTAGCAGTTACTGTTTGTGAACATTTAGAAGTTAATAAAAAAATAAATGAAAACATGGCTAAATTACTGTTTTTATCATATTCCTATTTCATCCAGATCCTAAACTATTAAGAATCGTCAGATGCCAAAGTTCTATATATCGAGATGTAGCCCTACGTCACAAAAATCAATTCCAAATGTAAAATCAACGGCAGATGTAACAACAATGTTACACTGCAGTCTATAACCAAAAGTTGTTGGTGTACATTAATATTACACTTTTGTCCCAACAGGAGTGTACAATAATGTTACACTGGCGATGAGAGTGTTAACGATGTATTGGCAGAGGAAGTGATTTTGAAGGGACATTATGCAAGTAGTCCTCAGTATATTCCGCTTGATTTTTATGTTTAAGGATTTAATATGAATACCTTAGTTCATGCCAATGAAATTAATTCGAGAGACGAACTCTGATGGAAAATACAAATACATATTTTTTTAATAATAAGAAGCCTTAACTTTTTTTTATTTTCCGTTACCTACTTGAAATCTCCTTCGGATATTGTGAACGGTTCAATTGTGTTTTTCTCAAAAACTAATGAAAATACCGTGTTTAATCAAGATTAAAAATATTACGAAAAATGACGTATGCCTTTATTTTTAAAACAATCACACTAAGAAAATGTCAACAGTCGATTTTATGGTCGGAAATCCTTCAAGAGGCTCCCCCTATAACCATATGTTAAATAAGAAATAAAATAATATTGCCTGTATAAAATTATACCTTTGTACCGATTTTTATAATAGTTGATAAAAAATTCAACTAACCTAATTGTTCCAAACAATCTGCCTTTAGCCTATGTCCCAATAGTTATGAATTACCCTGTAAATGCTTAATATAAACGAATATGCCATGTTTCAAAACGAATTTAAATATAATCAAAATACAAACCTTTTTTAACAATTGGTATTTATAAACCAATTTTATTTTAATTCACACACAAACTACTTGCAGCCGTTTGTTTTTCCCAGGTTCATATAAAAAATTAATAAATGATTTATAAAACAAATACAAATTTTTCAACTGCAATAAAATGTCAATAACATAAATGTATATAATAGTAATTTTAATTTTTAATAAGACAATACAAACTAAAACTGTAACTCTAAAATTTAATTTATGTACCTATGCAATAAAACACCTCAACTTATGTATAACACAATTTATTTATACTTATATTGATGTATACAAACTATAATATATCGGTAAAACGTCTAAACTTAACTGAAATTTCTTCTCAGCACAAGAGTATATATACTCACGCCACTGTTTCTGGTTAGGTTCTTAAAATGAGACACACTATTGTCATTATAAATATAGATTTAAAGACCTCAAATGTTAAAATTTCTGTATCCTAATAAATTTGAAAAGTATAGTTGAAATAAGTATTTAATTAGTATTTTGAATAGCGCCACCTCCAGCGTAAAAGTTGCTACCACTTTCATGGTAAGATATAGCTTATTAAAAAGAAGCAAAGGAAAAAAGGAGAGCCCATAATTATGTCCTTACAGTGAGAGTCTTTCTAATAATTAGTCTGTGACTATAGCGAGATTGTCTAAGTATTCCTAAATTTCATGAAAAAGTTTTAAAACTGAGGAAACCGCTATAAGAATATAAGCACCTCTTCGTGTGTAAACAAAACATTTCTACTGAAAAAGGTTTAACAATATTGACATAAGGGCGTATCAAATGATTAGCATTTACCCTCCCTCTCCTAAAACCGAACACGTTTTATTTAACTTCGAACAAAGAAACACATATATGCCCAGATAATAAAATAATTCAAGTATGAAAAATGATTTTCGAATCAATCACAACATATTCCGCTGTCAGAAACAGGCTTACGACGATCGCATACCGTAGACAGAATGCATAGGCGGACATCATTTTATTTATCCCATAAATCTTTTGTAATCATTTTTTTTTTGTTTAGACAATACGTGGGTGGAATAAACGTTATTGTAGCAATTGAGATGAAAATTAAATACGCTAAAATAAACAATTATTTTAACAAAATTTCAACTTACTAATTGAAAGAAACAAGAAGCGTAGCTGTTGAAAAAACGCGGAAATTCAAAAAATGGGTACTGTTTTCTTCAATATTGGCTGGACAGGAAAATTATCTCCAGAAATAAAATTAATTAATGGAAAAAACTACAGTGTTTTATTTAAGATTTATTTGAAGCTCATCGATAAGATGGCTAAAATGTGATGGGCGACCGCAAAAAGGTAAAAAGTGAGTTAATTGAGAGGTTATAAGTATTAGTATTTGTTTACTAGCTGCAATATTACACCAAAACCTGCCCAAACGAAATTAATATTTTTAAATTTATTGTATTCTATTGCTTTTATCAAAGGAAACATAAATGGTTTTAATTATGTGATAAATTCATTATATAAAAAATAAATACTAGTGATTATTTTTTAACAAACCCAGTTGAAAAATCGCAAGCTAAATATTCTAGTATATATTTCATTTGTAATGTTATCTGCTAGAAACAATTTAATTTATATTATCTTCAGAACTAAAAATACTAGCAGCCAAATTTTGAATTATAAATATAAATAAAAATTTGGTTTTCAGCAAATAACTGATGAGCGCACTAATCCAGCAGGAACCAATTCGAGACATTCTCAAGTATTCTTTTAAGTTTGAATCATAACAAACAAACTTCACTAGCTAGTATGGGATTAAACACAAAAATTAAATTAGTGAAATAGATTATGAAGAGAAAGTAGGAACCTTCTTTTCCCATGTCCATTTTAAGTTCTGGGGTCTATAAAAAAATACCATTTTGTTTTTGAAGATTAAATGTTTAAAATGAAAATAATCGGTGGTAAAGTAAATAAAACAACATATTAATACAATTTTTTATTTTTTTATTAGGCATATTTAGAAAAAATAATAGATATGATATAATATAAAATTTTTCTTTTGTTGTTTTTGTACATACACGATTTATGTATTTTACAATATAAAATCAATCTAATCTAATAAAAAGTTTTAAGACATGTAAATGTGTTTCATACTCAAAATACTATGAGAACTTCCTTTAGATAAACATACATCTTCTTATCTTTAGATAAACATACATCTATCGTTCGCAGCACCAAATCAATCTAAACTAATTTAAAAATCATTAGTTTTAATTAATTTAGTGCTGCGAACCTCGCTTCGCTCGGCACGCAGTGATTCATTTATAATTATATCAAATTTAAACAAAATTGAGATTTAATAAATGAATCACTGCGTGCCGAGCGAAGCAAGGTTCGCAGCACCAAATTAATTATAACTAATGATTTTCAAATTAGTTTAGATTGATTTGGTGCTGCGAACCTCGCTTCGCTCGGCACGCAGTGATTCATTTATTAAAACTCAATTATGTTTAAATTTGGTATTATTATAAATGAGTTACTGCGTGTCGAGCGAAGCGAAGTACAGAGCACCAAATCAATCTAAATATTATTAGTATAACATAACTCTCTGCTTCACAATTCTTTTTTTAGATATTCTGTTCTTTTGGCTCTTGTAACCGTTTTTACCATCAATATTTTTCTATTGTCTTTTGCTTTTTGCCATTTAAAACTACTGCTTTTCTTTTTCTTTAGATATTAATATTATCATTCTTCTTCGTTGTATTATGGGTCTTGATCATGTATAGTAATGAATTATGATTTTTCATTATTGACGATCCTTTGTTTTATGCAGATTTGAAAAAGAAACACTAACCAACTAAAACAATGTTAAGGAAATTCCTTGAATGTTTTATATCACCACATCTTTGGGTAGACCTATTCAAATTAAGTTTCATGTTTTCTATTCATTAAACTAAACTGAAAAACCAAAAACAGATATTTTTTACTTGCATATCTATTCTTCTTTTTACAAATAGTTCTTTCACGATATTTAAAATATTTGTTTTTCATAGATATTCCTCATAAACAATTGAATGGATTAGAAAAAATGCAATATACAAAGTTGAATATTTATTAAGTAATATTAATATAATAAATGTATGTAATAAAATAGACCTTGATGAATTATTTAAAACATAATCGGCTTTTGTATAGTTTGATTTTTGACGTAAGCTGTAAAGCGTTTTAAAAACTTTGGATATTCTCGTTTGTACACCGCCCTCAACACTGAAGCTGGAGCCCAACCGCCTGGATTAACTAAAAACAATAAAAATATCATAAATAAATTATTTTGTTTAGTTGAAACCTACAATACAAACACCCTATTTATCAATATATCTATATTTTTCTAAATCATCTGGAAGTGAGAATGCAATTATCGATATTCAAAAGAACCTTATTAGAATATGCATATTAATAAAATGAATAGATAAATGAGCAATTGCAGATGATTTAAGAAAAAAATCATTCTAAAAACTTTGTATAAGCTTAATTCAAACTAATATTTTATTTAGTTTCTATTTCATTGTACGTACCTACAGAACAGTATGTTATTTTACAGGACAAATTATCTCTTGTTAATGATTTACCATCCTTTGGAGGGTCTACTGTCGTTTGACATAGCAAACACACCGTCAAGAAAATCCTCACACATTTTCCATTATTTGCCTAAAAAATATTAAATACATTCAGTTTAAAAATTGTAAAAGGTTGATAATTGCAATTAAATAAAATTTATAGTTTTCAGTTTATGTTCTTGTTATCAACCGTAATTTTATTGTGGGATATGAATATTTAAAAAATGGGCCATTGTTTTGAATTATGTGGCTTTTTATTCTCGATTTCATAAAATTTATATTTCATCAATTTAATCTAAAATTGAATAATTTACGAGTATTTATTTTCAAAACAAATACTAGTATAAACAAATAAAATGTGAATATAAAAATAAATAAAAATATTTGTAGTAGTTGTTTGTAGTTGTTTAATCAAAAAGTGTATTTTAACTATCGTTTTGTGGAAAAACAAATAACATTTTAAGAAACTGTAGCAATCAAATAAATAATGACATATAATGACAGATAGAATTAATACAGCTACTTGATTTTAAAAAGTTTATGAATGTATGTTTCATTCATTTCATTAAATCATTCATTAATAGGGGTAATTAATCAACGATTTTGAGTGTCTTAAAATTAATTATAAATGAACCATCGACGGAAAAATTATTTAATACCAAAATGATATATGCCATAGATACTTTAGTCAAAAAATATAAAAATAAAGTGAATAAAATAATAATAAATAAATAGAAAAAATCAGACAGGTCATCCATCTCAAATATGGATGAATCCAAACAGAAAGGATCCAATGAAACTCAAAGTCAAAACCACAGACTTTTATTCGTTTAAAATACACTTATTAAAACTAGTTTCGGTCTCAATTAGACCATCATCAGGCTGTAAAGAACAGTTAAAGAACAGTTAAAGGTGTTGTTTGTGAGTATGAGAAAGATCTTGTGTAGCCACAACTTTTGTCTTGAGCTTCCCATCAGTACGACCAAATGCTTTTATTTCAATTTCATTTGATGCGGAATTCGAAATTAGGAAGTTCTGTTAGGAATAAAGAAAGAAAAAAAACAGGCTAAGACAGTTAAGCGCCTTAAGTTAAAATATCTCAACCAAATCATGAATTAATAAGGAAAGAACGCAAAATAACTATTTCCTGTTGTAAGAAGAACGTCATAGGTTAAGAACTTAAGGCAATGTGGTATGAGAATCAACAACGACCCTATTTCGTAAGGCAGTCAATAAAACCATTCTGATGAACATGGTAACCAACATGAAGGTCAACGATCGATAACAGCCACGGCAGTAGAAGAAGAAAAAATATTTGATGATATCATAACAGTTAGTTTAATTTTGTTCAATAGTGCATATAATATGTATTGAAAACTAATGTTTGTATTACTCATATTGGAAAAGTAGTAGTAGTATCTTGGTACACGCTATTGCGGTTGAAAAGAAGCCGTTTGCGCACTCAAATCAATAGAACATTAGAAATATAAATCGCCACATTTGTTACAGAAAATAGTATGTGCAACTCGTGTGCCGTCGTCGATTTCCCACTCAAGGCAACTTCGCTTTTGTGGGCAATCGACAACTTGTCATACTTGTACCACAATAGACTATTGGAATATTACTACCAATATTTCTGTAGGGAAATTTCGTCTCGAATAATGTTCACAATTAACTTACGGGATACTCTGGATAATTTGTGGAATTGTTGACGACCGCCCAAATATCCGGCCCATCTCTGTCTTTTTCATTCGGCAATTTCCTAATGTGTGACCAAAATAGACCTTCTCGTTGACTAGCCGGCCATATTCTTTTGTGAGTTTGTAAAAATACCATCGTATCTTCAGATATAGTTTCTAGTATAGTCATATGTTCTAAAGTAGCTGGAAATGTTAAGGAGTATCTCAAAACTATCCCTTCCCAATATTTAAAATATATTTACTTACTTTCCCAATCGTATCGGTATTGTGGAGTAAAAAAATAATGGCAAACTTCATGGCCGGTAATTCCTTTAACTACGTGCACAGCCTTAAGGGGATCGCATACCATACCATCGACTTCTTCTTCTCTTCTAAACATTTTCATTTCACCATCTTCGGCAAATAGTTGCCAACCCACTCCACATTCGCCAATTCCCATTTTGGCCATTTCTATTTGTGTGTGGACTACATGCTCGATCTACAACAAAAATAATAATAGACAATTATTGCAGTTAAAATATTTGTCCTTCGACTAACTAAAAAATTGATCAATTTATTTATAAACTTTCTAGTGTAAGGTCCCTCTGCTCCATCCTGCAGATATCTGTTTTTTTTATGAAATCAATTTTAAATTAGTGTTGAGGAAGTATTCAATGGGTTTGAAGAAGAAGTTGCCATTGATTATGAAAAAAACAAATAGATTTTAATGCAAAAAACGGAAATGTAGTTACAGATGAATATTGACACAGACATAGACTTTATTGGCAGCATTACCTTTGGAGTACAGCAGCATTTGTAACCCTTATAATAAAAAGTTTGGAATGATGGAATATTTCATATTTTTATTAATTTTTATAAATAATTAAATGGTCGAGCTGGGCTTGCGGAATTCTCTCCCACTCTTCACGAGCAGCATCTTTCTGGGCCGGTATTCTCAACTCACTCCTCTCACAGCGAGCGATCACAAAAGGGAGTGATTTGATTGGCAGCGATATGGCTTTTCTAGATTCTCATGTATCCCTCCGCTCGCAAATTTATGACACGAGCAACTGGTACACATGAAAGCGAGTGAAATAAAGCACTCCTCTTTGACAGGAGCAACCCTTCTATCGGTACAGTGAGAGAACGAATTTCAAGAATCGATTTGGCAGTGAATTTCACTCCCCTCGCATTCAACGACATCGATATCGCTCCAAGCGAGGACCTGAGAATACCGGCCCAGTTCTCGTAGAGTAATTGGGGGAGGGTTTCACTTCTTAATGCGTGTTTTAAGAATGTCCCAAGCATGTTCAATGATGTTCATGTCAGGGGAATTTGATGGCTATCTTAATGTGGATATTCCTTCTTCCAAAAAATTTTGTACTGCAGCTGTTCGATGTGGAGGTGCATTATCATTCATAAACACAAATCCATCACCTACCGCCCCTGAATAGACGCACAACAGGATTTAAAACTTCCTCGATGTACACAGCACCAGTGAGGAATATAGGCATATTATGAGGAATAATAGGTATAAACTACTTCAACTTATCCTACAGGGAAAAGTTGATGGTATGAGAGGACCGGGAGTGACTGAAAAACCTGCGTCAATGGTTTGCGATGACATCTTTGGAATTGTTTAGACAGGCAGCTGATAGAATAAGAATAGCCACGATAACAGCCAATGTTCGCATAGAATAAGGCACCACAAGAAAAAGAAGAAGCAGAAAAAGAAGGAGAATAATACACACATAGATTAAGTTCTTGTAAAGATCAGCACAATATAGTTTTTTCACTACTAACTGTAGAACCTAACTTTATTGACATTTTTTGAGGTGGTAAAGCTGTTCATTATGAACCAAGGTAGAAAAATACAGGGACTACTTGATTAGAACTAAATCTGAATCCATTTAACAGAATGTGAGGTTAACTGAGGCAAAGACAAAATTAAAAAATATTTTTCCATACTTATTTAATAATCATATCCACGTACTTATTCAAAAATCAATTGACTTAACCATGCACTTTTAAAGAGATTTTTAGAACACAACACTTATTGTAAAATCAAAAGAAAAATTATTAGATATGTTATTGTTGCCTTGTCATTTCATGTGAAACGGGAGTGACTGGTGACCCTCCAAAACGTTTTATTAGTTTTAAAAACAAAAAATATAATACAGGTAGTGAAAAAAATGCTATATGAGCCACGGTAGTAAAGTGTATTATTGTCGAGCTCCATTAAAGAACGAGAAGCTTTTTTATATAGATAAGACATAAATATATAAAGTTATTGTAGAGATCAGCATGATATAGTTTTTTCCTGGTTTTCCTATATCAATGCAAAGTTATACTGATCTTAGAGGAAAGTACATCCAGGATAATCCCTTAGGGATAATAACATCTAAGCTTTAATATCTTACTTCAATACTTGGTCTAGTGTTAACACTACTTAATCAACATCAGAAAGTTGCCTCGCAAAACAAAATGTATCTTTAATATTACATAAATCTTTCATTGAATAAAAAATTAAGTTTATAGATAAAATAGAAGAATTATGAGTATCAGAATAATTACTTAAAGTAAGAGAGTCTGTGGTTGCCACATTACTAAAACTATTATTTGTAAGTAAAATAGTAAAATTTTTAACGTTGATCATGATAATCAAGTTAGCACCTCGACAGGTACTAAATAACAGAATTGTCACTTCTGGTTTGTGGTAATTGACCCCTGCTGTTTCAGATATTTTGATAATTAGATACTTGCCTCGGGCCATAATCGATGTAAAGCAGCAGGTGATGTGGGAGGAGGAGTTGCAGGTACCACTTGAGTTTTTAATCTTTCCCTTAATTCCTGTTCCTCTTCCATTTTATCGAGACCCGATTCTAACGCATCATAAAATTCATCGTCGGCAAGAACGCTGTGAGGTCCTTCCTGAAAACAGAAAAAAATATATTAAACAAATAAATCTTCTTAATACTAGGCTGTTGGAGATGAGGTCTACCAACAAACATGTAGATACCCTTGAAAGATAATGAAAAGAGCAAACTGTTTTTCAATAGATACCAATTTTAATTATGGGGCCATGTCTATTTGTATTAGGCTAATACAATTTGTGGGCCTTTTAGAACAAGAAGTTGCCCAGAACAATAGAAAAAGGTTTGGACCCCACTAAGTAATAGATTATACTTAATATTGCTCTAATATAATTTTTTTTATCCAAATTAAGTAGATAAATATTATCTTTAAAACTTATTTTACTGAAAATATGACTAAGGGGTTTTTCTATTTTGAACAGAAGAAAGAGTTGTGAATTCTTAATTCTTAACAGTTCACTAAAATTAGTTCAAAATTGCAGTCTTTTATGAAAATTCTAAATATTTGCAAAAAAAACATTTGGGCCTTTAAAAGTTAATGAAAAACATTAACATTTAATTATTGTAAATTACAGATAGACATTTATATGTAGTGTTGATGAAATCATGGAGTTAGCAGTACACTTGGTGTTTAAGAATCTACAATTTATATATTTTTTTTATCCAAATTAAGTAGATAAATATTATCTTTATAACTTATTTTACATAAAATATTGAGGGTTTTTTCCATTTTGAACAGAAAAAAGAGTTGTGCATTCTTAATTCTTAACAGTTCATTAAAATTACTTACAGTCTTTTATAAAAATTCTAAATATTTGCAAAAAATGTGGGCCTTTAACAGCTAATGAAAAACATTAATATTTAATTAATGTAAATTACAGATAGACATTTATGTAGTGTTGATGAAATCATACAGATAGCAATACAGTTGGTGTTTAATAATTTACAATTTATAGACTTATTAAAGAAAAGAAATGTGGTGGCTTTCATAAAGCAGGTAAAGCTCCAGTAAAACCCCTAACAATTCATAGCGCTGTTTTTACAATCGTTACTCTTGCTACTTTGGGGCCACCTCAATTTGTTACCTTTTGATGGACACTTTTTAATGCATTCAGATGGTTCTTCTTCCTTCTACCATCCATAACAAAACCTTAATACTGCATGGTACAAAAAGACCACGACATTTGTGAAGATAAGTTGACAGTTGACTTGACTATATTAACTATATTTTTTTATGTTACAGTTTTTTCAATTGTATCACTTCTTGGACGATTTATTCATATGAATATTATGGAATAAGTATTAACCTAACCACCTTTATTTAACACTTTCACTGAACACACCATAATATTAAAATAAAAACTCTTTAAATTCTCTTGAATACGTTTGTGTTAATAGTTGAGGTCAAATGATAATGATAACATTTGTATCAACGGGAATGGATTTTTAATAAGTAAACTATTATTATATAGGGTTTATATTCATTAAAATATTAATAGTACACTTTGCATCATCATATCCAATTTGATTATTTTGTTATTGGAAAATCAATACATCATTATAACCAAACAACTATTTCCATGTTACATTCATTAAATTGAATCATTTATATTCATAATTTACAAAATACGTTAATTACTACTGTTGGCGCACTCTAATGGCACCTCTATAAATGAGGATGAAAGTTTTCTAAGGTCTAAGATTAACTTAAGAGCCCACAGAGACCTTAATGGTTTCAAGACAAAAGAAACTAGTTTGGAGGCAAAGAGAGAAAGTAATATATGAAGAAATAATGGAAAGAAGAGAAACGCGGATTAGGGAATCACACATCAATAGCGCTCCGTATGTCAAAACGTTCTGAGTACGTATAACCTCAAAAATGTCCAACTTTACGATAGAGCTGTCAGTTGCCAGATTGCAACACCAGGGTTGCCAAATCCCGAAATATAAAAGGCAACCCTCGTATTTATTGCCCTATCGTACACAAACACATGACAATTTATATTACAATAAAAATTTACTACTTCTGTATCTTCGGATACTTTTGAAGACTATCCTTGTTTTTTTAATATAAAGGGGGCACTTTGGGTATTTTTTTAATCATGTTATTGGGACATCCTGTGATTATGTTTTTTTTTGGAACATTCTTTATGACTTTAGCAATTAGCTTTTATACTTCTGGGACATCCTGAGTATATTTTTTAGAATCATTGGGCTTTTGGTATTTTAACAAAGCGGGACATTTTTGTATGATTTTTGAAAAAAATTACTATATGTTTGGGACACTTTTTATGATTTATGCAATTAATTTTCATAGTTATGGGACATCCTGAGTATATTTTTTAGAATCTTAGTGTTTTGGCACTCTTTGTATACATTTGAGTAATTTTTGACTAAATTTTTTAGAAATCTAATAAAGTTGATTCGGTACCAATACCGACAAGGAAAAATCTAAGCCTGGTCATAAGTTGGGCCACTTGTTATATCATTTCATAATTATAGGACCTCCTGAGTATATTTTTTATTGAGACTCACAATATACTATTACTAATCTGATATATTTATTATTTTACTTGGTTTATTTAATATAATCATAGTAATTTATTTTCAAATACTACTTGTTTTTTTTTCCTGCTCTGCTTGCATGCCTAACAAAAACCTTTTACGTTTATAACATCATAATAATAACAATTAAATTGATCAGCTGATACAATTGTTATGATCGATTGTTTTTTTCTTCTACCTACACTTAAATAAAACAGTGATTCATGGTTTCATCGATCTATCTACCATTCTAGAAAAAATAAGTTAAATAAGTTCATGGAAATGATTCATTGTCGACCATGATAACACACAAGACGAATTAGTACAAAATCAACGATAAAAATAAAAGTATTATTACTGTTGCTGTTACGTAATTCAGTGGTTAAGCTTATTTTAGTATTAATATTCATATATTTTATCAGAATTCTTAGGATTAGTATGGTAAAAAAAATGTTCAGCAATAAGACATAATACAAAGATAATAATTGTATGAAAAAGTAATACTATAGGAATTCAGAAGTAGATACTAATTAATCCCCGTGAAATAACTTTCTTTTTCACTGAAAATAAGGGATCTTTACTGAAATGTATAATAATAATAACAATTAAATAAAATACACAAAAAATACATAGTTAGACTTTTTTGAAAAATACATTTGGTTAAACTGAGGTCAAATGAATACATTTATATGATGTATGTAAAATTTTTTGGTATGTTTTTACTAATTAAAACATAAAACACATACCTACAGATAATTGAATCAACCTCATTGGTTTAAAACAAATATCTAACATTAACAAAACAATTTAAAAATAAAAACCCTTGTATCGTTATAAACAGATAACCCCTGGTTAAACATGATTACATTTCGCAAAAAGTTGTTTAAAATAACGATAATTTTAAGTCTGCTTTTTAACTTACAACTTTATATCGACGGAATCTCATTATTATACGCACGGATATAAACAATACACTAAATAGCACCGTATTTCAACAAATCGTATATTCCGGCGTTGGTCGAAGACTGGATACATTTTAAGTCGGTGATTACTTGTCAGGGTCGGCCGACTAACGATTACATCGTTACACAATTTTTTTTTCATATACTTAGTTTAAATAAAAATATTGACAATGTAATTTATTTTTAAGATAATTAGTTAATAAAATATCCGCATTGTTGTACTCCATATGCAAAATTTTATAAATTAGTATAACTGAAATTTATTTAAGTAATATTACCTACATGTAATTTTTTTTCTAAAATGAAAAAACTTAAGAATGGCTTTAATCTTTTAAATTTGTTATTAATAAATAATTAATGATTTCACTTATCCATGTATTTTCACAGCGATTTTTACAACAATACTCAATACTTATTATCAAATTAAAACAAAAATTATTGGATATGTTATTGGGCCTTGTCATTGTTATTTCATGTGAAACGGAAGTTACTGGTGACCCGTTCAAAATTTGTATTAGCTTCAAATTTCGTTGACATTTCACAGTTCGACCGCATAGAACACACAATTGAAGTGACAGTTTCCCTGTCCTTTCCCAGTAAGTAATTAACTAAAATATTTTCTGTTATAAAACCTTAGAATGGTTTTAAAGACCTCTAATTTGTCTTGACAACGATTCATTTTCCGATACTAGCGCATTGATAAAAAAATACCTCATTAAGTGCCCTTCATAATTCCTGACAATTAGGAACAGTTATTCTGTGACGCCCTGTATAATATTGTGAAACGTTATAAATTCAATGTCCACTCTGTACTTAATAAAATTACGAACTCAATCGAACCAAGTAACCATAAAAACATTCAATGGGAGATTCCCTTAATGGTCCAATCTGAAAAAAAGATGAAGACCCACTGCATTTCTTTTAGGGATGATTCAATATTAGACATATTATAGTTTCCTACGTTTTCAGTGTGCTGTAAAAGTTTTTCAAGTCGCGAAGGCCTAAATTCTTAGATTATTGTCTCTTGTCATTAAATTGTTATTTTGGTATTTTATTGTTGTTTGTTCTCTGCTCTGCTATTGTTTGAATTTCATTAGTATGAAGGGTAGAAGGAAAGAGGACCAACTTGTATAATAATGTCGAAAAACTGTCTAGCAGTAAGCAGTAGTAGATGGCACGAGAGTAGCAGAAGGGTAAAAAGACAATGTAAAGTCAGTAACCCTCCATATGCTATAAACAGAGTGAAATGAGCTGGGTTGAATATTTTAATATTTTTCGTGACTTGTGTAGTTAAAAAGTATGAAGTATTTAAAATCTCAAATATTTACATTGTCAAATATAATTTAATTTCGTTTCTTACTCTAACAATTCATTTTGACATAGCCGATCACAGGACCAATTCTTCTTTTCTTCTATTTGTAACGTCCTGTGATACTTACTCTTGATACTGTGGCGCCACCAATTTGTTCCCTTTCAATGGACACTTTTTACATTGAGTTGGTTCTCCTTCCTTCTATCCTCCATATTCATTAGAAAGTTATATACATCAAACTTTCTAAGTGTGTGCAATATCTACGGGTATACTATCAAAATTGTGTTGAAGTTAATTTGACAGACAAAGAAAAAGAAAATAACATATGAAAGTGGTTTCTAATGCATATCTTTAGGTGAAAACATAACTGAAAATCCCTACGAAAAACATTTTTTCAAAAATCTAATAATTGTGGCATTCGTGGATCGAAAAACTTTTACAGAATATGGTGAAAACTGTACACTAAAAGTTGAATCATTCCCAAAAAAAGGCAGTGGTTTTTCATCTTATTTTTTCAGATTGGTTACCATGAAGGGACTTTCCCATCTACAATCCATTATTTTTCTCATACAACATATATCTGCCTGTTTATTTTTATGTTGTAGTTGTAGATGAAAAAACAGATGTATTTTTTGACAAAAAAGTGTGTATATTACAGAATAATGTGAAACTAAGCGCTTTCAGCTTGCAGTCTTCATTTATTTGTTTAATTTTATGTTTGCTTCAGTCCAAAATTAATTAATTGTCCCTATGTATTTTTATACCCTATGCACCTGAACCGTTTTGTAGCATAGCATGGGTAATTACATCCCAAAAAATTTCATATAACGTCTCGGACTAAGTAAATCTAATACAGGAATCCGATAACTGGACACTGTAAGTTAATAGAGCACCTACTTAAACTAGGGATAGAAAAGAACACAGCATTTAGATATTGTGAGTGATGATGAAAACTCAGTATATTCTTGCAGAATGCACTGCCTTAGAAAGTGCAATCTACAATTTGGAAATTATTATTTTTCCATAGAAACAAAGAATTTTTAGGGTTGATCATTATATATTGAAAAGTCATAGATTCAATGTCCACTCTGTACGTAGTAAAATTACAAATTCAATCGGGCTCGCCAAATTTTACCTTGCCATACTTTTCATAAAATATTTAGACACGTAAATCGGTAAGAAGCCGAAAGATTACCTTATAGAAATAATTATCAACACTATTTGGTAAGCAAATTTAGTTGCAATGAATAATAATGCATAAATTATCGATTGGACAGTTCCGTCTCGGCCATTAAATAGATTTGATTTTTTTTAATGAACGTTTATATAAAATTGTAAAACAGGATGGCCCAGCAATAGATTTAAAGGTAAAATTGGAATTTCTAGGAATTGGAATTTCTATTTTTAATGTTCTTAATAAGATGGATTTCCACAAAGTAAAGGTTACTATAATCAATTTAATTCTATATAATAGTTTAGATTTACCATTCCTTTTTATTTATTGTTTCTTTTTGGTAATAAAAAATAATTTTGTCATCACCATATTAAGGCTTCAGTTCTGTTATCAGAATTTTTCCTTTACTTTATTTATTTTGATCTGTGTTTTATTTTAAAGTAAACGATTCCAAAATTATAAATGTTATCATTAAGTAATTTTAAAGAGAAAAAGATTTATTCTGTTTTCATGTATTGTTATAACGTTTATAAAGAAAACAGAACTATTCTAAAACAATGTTTAACAATCCCGAATAATTTGTTCCCTCAACTTTAAAATCCATATCCTTCCTGTTCACAAGAAATATCAACAATGGTCCAATTTCTCTTAATTCAACTGCCAATAAAATTATAGAAACCATTAACGATCCAAAGTTCCTTAGATATTAGGATCTTTATTTTTATATTTGTGGAACACTTTTTTACAGAAGGTGACATAAAAGGGCTGTAAGTATGTCACTTGGTGACAATTTCTATTCCTACAAATTTAAGAATAAGAATACCTGAACATCAAAATTTAATGAGCCATAGGATCCAACAGAAATGTTAAATATAAATTAATTGTCATTTATACAGTTTTGAAATAACTTTGGAACAAGTGCTAGAATGTTATCGAGTCCCAAACCCTCTACAGATCTAACAAATGCAATAACTAACTTAATCAAGTCACACTCCGATTTATTATTAAAAATGGGACAGTACTATAGGCTGTGGATTTCCAAGCAAAAATAAAGCCAAAAGATTTCTGGAAATAACCAAAGAAACAACAGTTTTTTTGGTTTCACCCACATCAATTTACAGACACATTTTTGCATCTCACCTTTGTGGTGTTTATATCTCTATCAAAGTACAAAGCAATTCAGATATTTATTTTTCGCTTACCGATATTGTAATTAATAGATCCTCTACCTAAACTAATTATGTACTTTCAAAAACTGTTGACTATACGGTCATACGATTAAAAATTCAAATTTCTGTACACTACATAGCCACTGTCGAAATATAACTATTGTAATATATACATTTCCATTGATACAAGCAATTTTTTATCTTTTTTTGATAGTTTGTTTATTTATTCTCGCATTCCAATTCAACAAATGATATGTGTCACAATATATATGTGTATCATTTATAAATATTGATAAAATGTATTGTTTCATTGATTATAAAACAAATATACTAAATGTCTATAAAAATAAATTTATTTATCAAAATATTTCACATATTTTAATTTTAAAGGAAATTTGAACAATTAAAAATAATCAAATGGAAGATAATGAAAACATAAAGAAGGGGAAAAATATGAGTGGAAAATTAATATATAGAAAAAGATAAACCAGAGAACAGTTAAGGTGGCTATAAAGACCAATAACTGGAAAAATACGAGGCCCGTTTATTTTCAACTTCAAATTTCACGGCATGACAAGTGATAGATCGGAAATTTGCTCAGCAGTTCATCGCGCATCTTCTCCACAACAAAATTTGTCAATGCTGAAATCTAAGAGACAGTTTGTACCGGGTTACAGTCTGAATTAAGGTGAAAGGTGTTGCTGACGTCTAAAGTTAATCTGCTGCATGGCACGCCTGTCCTCACAGTAACCCAACAACTTCTTCAACAATATCGAATATTTTGGAACACCCAACTTACAGTCCAGACCTAGCACCGGGTGACTTGTGACTTCCCAACTACTGAGAAACCTCAAAAGAGTCTAGGCTCACTTAAATTAACTGCAACATTTTATGAACAGGGCAAGCTTGTCCACTAGTATGACAAGCGACTCGATCTGCAAGACGATTATGTGGAGAAATCAAAATGAGTATATACAAATTTTGTATTTCCATCGGAGGTGGAAGAAAAAACAGCTGGCGTTAAAAAAAACTTATTTATAGAAGTAAAAACAAGATATAAAGACATACCTCCAAATCAGGTCCAGGATGCACATTTCTAATCTTCTGTATTTGCGTAAAATAAGATTGGGATAACGCTTCGGCTCTTTTACGTTTTTCCACTTCTTTATCTAGACGTTTACGCCAACATTCCTCTCGTTGGGTCATTAATTCTGCACAATGTTCCAAAGTTTCTATCACAGCCGTTGTGGTCGACTTAAATGTTATTGCTTCTCCTTTAAAATCGACCGCTGGAAAATTTTCTGAAATCAATAAAATTCACTTCAAAACAAATCTAAAACTAACACCTGTCGAATGCAAAGAGCACTTTTAGTGTTGTAAGTACTTATTTATTAATTTTTAAATTATAAACTAACAGTATGGAAGGTTATGCCTAGGTGTCGAAGAATCTACTTACCATATTACAGTTTCAATATTTAAACATAATTGAATTGAACTTAATAACACTGTTTATTCAATAAGGCAGTAAAATAAAAAAAAACGCACTTTAATTACTATATCAGTGCAATTATTTTACTAGACACCTAAGTTTTTGAATCAATAGAATTTGTTAAATTGGTCAAAACACTTCACCAATGAGAAAATTGCTTATAATATTCATTTTTTAGCCAGTCATACTAAATGTGTGTGTGAAAGAGAATTTTGGCATTGGAAAAATTCCCATTTGCCACAGATATTATACAGTGCATTTTTTTAAGTGTGGCCATAGGGATTCACATGGTAAAATTTACACCCCATGTTAACGTATGTTATCTTCGAGAATAAAAACCGAAACTATGGTATTATAAGTAATTCGAGGTCGTAGAATTCAATTCTGGCCTCAGAAATGCCCTTAAGTGGCCAGAGACGGCTTCAGCCGGATGGTGTAGGGGCCATTTGCGCAGAGGTTCGGGAAATCGGCCGTCACTTCGCTCCCAAATCCACTGGCAGACTTTTTGAATCTAAAATATAATACTAAAGGAACACCATGGCTTTATCTGCAACAACTTCTGAAAAGTTATTTTGTGCACCACGTATCCTCAATGTGGAACTTCGAGAAAAACATAGTCAACTTTGACAGCTTGTAGTGTGAATGTTTGTTTTTCGCCCAATTTTCTGCAAAATAATACTTCAACCTAAATAAAATACGAGAAAATATCTAAAAGAGCAATAATAAAAAAGATTGTGAAACGAACTAATAATTTTTAACTAATAAATAAAATTATAACATTTATTTGAAAAAACAACTTAACACAATAAATTGACAAAAATTTTCATAAATTATCAAAGCAATTGCTCAAAATGCTTTCCTTGGACTGCTAAACAATACCCTAAGCGATCTTGAAAATTCCTTCGAATGTTTTGCAATGTTCGTATTGTAATGGAATTACAAGCTTCCGTTATTCGTGCCTTTAGCTCCTCTACACTTTCTGGTTGACCTCTCACAAGGTCGTAAACCTGTGACGCTAAATATCCCCATATCGAAAAATCCATCGGTGTTAGATCAGGACTTCGAGCCGGCCATTTGAACGGTCCATGCTGACCAATCCACTATCAGGAAATGATTCGTTTAAAAATTCTGTTACAGAGGCAGCACTGTGAGGGGGTGCTCCATCATGTTGAAATATTATTTCTCTGTTGGCTCCTAAAGCATCTAGCCGTGGTCCCACCTCCAGTTGGAGTAGATCTAAGTACTTATCTTGATTCAAATTCCCGTTTATAAAAAATGGCCCTACTAAGTTATTACCTAATATCCCGAGCCAAACGTTTACTTTTTGAGGCCACTGACTATGAGTTTCTTGTACTCTGTAAGGGTTTTCCTTTGCCCAAATGCGGCTGTTTTGTTTGTTGACTGTCCCATTTAATGTGAAAGAACTCTCATCAGAAAACAGAATGTTATTTAAAATATTCCTATCTCGATTAATTTTCTCCATCCAAAGTTCACAAAATTCCATTCGTGAGAAGTAATCACGGGGCAACAGTTTCTGAACATTTTTAACTTTAAACGACTTGTATTTTTCACTCTTCAAAGCTTTAAAGCAGCTACTTCTCGAAACGTGAAATTCTTCTGCCAGCTTTTTAAGACTGGTGGTGCCTTCATCCTCAACCGCCAAACAGACATTAAACCGTAAATCTTCTGATACGACGTACGAGATTCTATTTCGTTTTTATGCTCATGATTTAAGCAACCGGTAGCACGAAATTCGTTGTAAAATCTGAGCACTGTAGTTTTGCTTGGAATCGGACGATCGGGATATGCAGCAGCAAAATTCTGGACAATTTCTCTGCTGGACATACCTTTAATGTATGATGTTACGAACTCAACACGTTCTTCACTTGTGTACACAGACATTTTAAACAAATATCAACAAATACAAACGCTTTGACAGAACTTATAAATGAAATGTCAAGAAATATAACGTCAATTTTAATTTCGCATTGCCTACTCCGATTTTTGCTAAATTTAATTACTTTTAATAATTTTACGTTTTAAGGCTAAAACTAATGAAATAAAAATAATTGTAGTTGTTCAAACATTGTGCATTTTGTCGTCTTATTTAATGATTCAATAGTAGCATTTCGTTTCATAATTTTTTATTATAAATTATTTAGATATGTATTCTTTTATATTTTATTTATTTATCAACTATGCAGAAATTTGGTGCAAAAACCAAAATTTCATGTAGAAGTACGACGACTTGCACATTGACTAAGTATTTTGACATGTAGTATTTATTTTGATTTTAGAATTACTCTAGAACAATCATAGACGGTTTTAGCCTGATGGTCCAGGGGCTCAAATGTAGAGTGTCACTTCGAACATTCCATAACCGACTACAATATCTTTCAAAGGATGATTGGATATGAATGGTACTATCAAAGAACGTAGCCACAGTTTTTCATAAACACATTTTCTACAGGGTGGTCAGTACAAGCGGTCAAAGTTGACTATGTTTTTCTCGAAGTTCAACATTTAGGATACGTGGGGAACAAAATATTTTTTATAAGTTGGTGCAGATTAGGCTACAATGTTTCTTTAGTATTATATTTTAGATTCAAAAAGTCTGCCAGTGGATTTGGGAGCGAAGTGACGGCCGATTTCCCGAACCTCTGCAAATGGCACCTACACCATCCGGCTGAAGCCGTCTCTGGCCACTTAAGGGCATTTTTGAGGCCAGAATTGAATTCTACGACCTCGAATTACTTATAACACCATAGTTTCGGTTTTTATTCTCGAAGATAACATACGTTAACATGGGGTGTAAGTTTTACCATGTGAATCCCTATGGCCACACTTAAAAAAAATGCACTGTATATAGAATATTTAATATTATATTTAATCCTTTCTTACAAAAAAGCTGAACTAATAACTGTTTATTTGTTCAGGTGATAGTAAAATTTTACAGGCAGGTTCACACAAATACAAGTAAAACAGCCCTCTATTTAGATTGGCAGTTAAAAACACCAACATTAGAACATACCTTATATTTTTGATGAACTATTGTTACAACAAATTGATTTATTTTCCATGTTTCTTTGTTAAGTAATTGGTCCATTCATAGGACTTGAGACTTATTGTCTTCTCAAAATTTGTATTTTTTTAATTATTCAACAGTTTTAAATAATTTTATTTCTTAAATAAGTATTCCTTTTTTGCAACTAACGACATAATGTGACAAATGTGACAAACTAATATAATATTTAACTTTATTGTTTTGATGCATTGACTTCTGCATAATCAGGTAAACTTGACCTTGTTTATATTTACCTATTAACAGCATATCATTTGCTCGTTTCTTTCATCTATATGATATATTAACATTAAAATATATTTTTTCTACAAGTGTGCTTAAAACAACACTTTCCAGCACGCATTTTAATTCAGAAAATATTTTTTCATTAAATTAACAAAATATGTCCTCTGAAATCCTTTTTGACAAATTATTGTATTATTTTACATAAAAATGGGGATTTTTAAAATGTTCTTAAAAAAATCACAATTTATTAAAATACCTCTGTAATCTACTCAAAGCAACAACAAACTCGCCTGTATAAGTAGGGTTGCTATAGCTACAGTCTTGTATTTATTGACACTATCAAATATTTAATTGTCAAAATCACATCTTTTCAAGTACCTAAATGAATAATTTTCGGTGATTTTTAAAGTTTTGTACCAAAAGAATTAAATAGATAACTATGATGAAGACCTTCTGAACAGTATTTTGGAGGCTGCTGCTGAGGTCAACCTGGAACTCCTTCCTGCGATTTCCAAAGAAAGGTATGAAATGCAGTATGATCATTTTATTCAGTGGGTTCGTCAAGAAGGAACAACAAATTTTAAAAAAGAGGTAGTTTTACTGGCTTATTTTTTGAAACTAAGTAAGGTTATGAGACCCAATACTATTTGATCCCGATTCTCAATGATTAAGGCTGTTATAAAACCAAGAGATTATTTCGATATTGGATAATTCTACAAATTAATTACATTAAAAAAAAAAAATCTGTGGGCGCTTTCCCAAGGTTTTCAATAAAGAATATATTGCCAAATTTATGGTCAAAGCTCCAGATGATGGTTGTTTGTAAACTGAAGTGGCCACTATCTTCGGTTTACCAGGAGCTTGCAGAAGAGTGGAACTCACAAATGTAACCTTAGAAAACATCGAGGTTAGAGGAAACTACAAAAATAACGCATCCAGAACTTTTGTAGTGTAGGATTGAGATCATTATTTTTTTGTATAATTTAAACAAGGCTAAATGCACTAATCAATGTGTAGGAATAAACTCATTTTGAAAAATGCCTTCTGAAATTGTGGCTTGCCTAAAACCTACCGATCCTCAGTGCTATACGAGGGTTGTCTGAAAAGTTTCCGACCTCAACGTGAAGATGGCAGTACTCGTACACAAAAGTTGGGGAATGTGTTTGCGCATGCTTTGAAAGATACCCACTAAAATTTCAGCCATTTTGGACGCGCAGTTGTTGTTAGACAATCATGTGAATGTTTTTATGAAAATGGAAAAAATCTAGTATCGAGCTGTCAATAAATATTTGTTTTTGAAAGGCAATACGCCTACGCAAATCAAAGACGAGTTGGACGCTGTGTACGGGGACTCTGCACCATCATTTACCACCGTGAAATTATGGGCTGCTAAATTTAAACGTGGCCGTACCAGCTTGGTGACGATGAACGTTCGGGACGTCCAAAAACTGCAACCACTGACGATAATATCGCTCAAGTTCACCAAATGGTGCTACACAACCGTCGAATTAAAATTAGAGAGATAGCAGAGGCTATAAACATGTCCAAAGAACCTGTTTGTTACATATTGAATCAAGATTTAGGCATGAGAAAGATGTCCGCGCGTTGGGTGCCGCGTTTGCTCACTTTGGACCAAAAACGTGTTCGAATGAACATTCTCAACTCTCTGTTGGCGCAGTTTAGGCGCCGATTAATTACTGTAGATGAAACTTGGATACACCATTATACTCCAGAAACAAAAACACAGTCAAAACAATGGACTGCGAAGGGGAAATCGGCTCCAAAAAAAGCAAAGGTTGTTCCTTCGGCTGGGAAAGTGATGGCAACTGTTTTCTGGGATAGTAATGGAGTTATCTTAATCGATTATCTTCAAAAAGGAAAAACCATTACAGGAGCATACTACGCATCATTACTTGACAAGCTGAAGGCAGAAATTGCGGAAAATCGGCCACATTTGCAGAAAAAAAGAATTTTGTTTCGCCAAGACAATGCACCGTCTCACACCTCAGCGGTTGCCATGGCGAAAGTCCACGAATTACGGTTTGAACTGCTTGACCACCCTCCTTACTCACCAGATCTAGCTCCAAGCGACTTTTTTTGTTCCCTAAGCTAAAAGTTGCGCTCGGAGGACCGAGATTTTCGTCGAATGAGGAGGCCATCACCTTCGTAAACAACTATTTTGCAGAGAAAGACGCCGAGTACTATTTGGACGGGTTGAAGAGATGGGAGCATCGCTGGGAGAAGTGTATAGACTTACAAAAGGAGACTATGTAGAAAAATAAAAATTAATTTGAAGAAAAAATGTCTAGTATCTTTGTTAGGTCGGAAACTTTTCAGACAACCCTCGTACAGGTCAAAGTTTCAGACGCTCTTCTGCGACATTTTTGGCTGATTCTAGAGAAGAAATGACAAGTATTAAGGGATACGTAGAAGATTCCAAAATAAAGAAAAAGAACCTGTGCAACATAATTTTAACCATAAATCAACCACAACCAGAAGCACAGGAAGCGTGCCCGCTAAACATTAACAACTAAATTCGGCAACAAAATACCTTACTTTTATTATTAATAATAAATAAATTAAAATGTTGTTACATTGTTAAGAGTTTAAAATAAAATTATGTATAAAGTATCTTTTTTATCCTTGTAGAAAAAATATTGATTTTAACTCTTGTGGAAATTAACTTTCCCGCACGGACTCTGCTTCGCATGCTCTTGTTAGGATATATCTTTTATTTTTATACTGATGATGGTCTAAGACAAAAATTAGTTGCGCTTTTAATTTAAACATTAAATGTAGTAGTTTGACCTTTATTGATATATTAAGAGTATTAATTTATTTTCAAGAGCAGCTCCCTCTAGGAACTTAACTCGCCAGTTTTCGTTGTTTGATAAAAAGTTATGTGTCCGATTTAATACATTATGTTTCAAGAAAGTATTTGACAATGTAAAAATAGAATAAAAAGGAAAAGGTATGGCATGTACACCTAGAGGCCCACCTGGACTTTCTTCCAGCACACCAATAATAAAACTTAAATTCAACCTATACAGACAATTATTTAAAAGTTGGAAAATCTTAATGGCTTTTTTTGAACCAAATGTCTTCCAGCTTACCTCCCACATTTCACCAGTTGATATTACTGATATTCACCCAATTAATTTACGTTCTTTATGTGAGAACCCAAATTACATCCAAATTCACATTTTTATTTTTAATTGTTTTACTATTACTTAATATAAGGATATCATAGTTTGTGTGATTGTTATATTCTGAAACAACCATCTAAAATAACAAAATCCACATTAATTTAAATACAAAATGCGCAAACCTTTTTCTGGTAATCCGTTTTTTGCATGTTCAACGCAGTTGTCAAAATATCCTTGCAGAGTATCAATCTGCCTGCACAATATATCTTTGAATGTTCCTATTTCAGCTAATTTTTCCTTAATGTTCCTAGAGGATCTCTTGAAACTACTTCCGGAAGCTGTACTGAACGTATTTGATTGTAAACTGACTGTAGAACCATGACGTTTCAAACTATTTTCTGAACCAGTGCCGTACCCAGACTCAACCTAAAAAAAATTAAGTGTTTAGGAAATTTTTTAATTTATTAATTAGATAAAAAAAATTAAAAATCTTTGATAATTTGAATAATTTTAATGATGACGTTAAATTTTACTTTCTAAATATAAATAATTTAATATAAGAGTGAGATTATGATTTTACATTTAAATATTGTTTTTCTAAACCACTTTTCTACATAAACTTGACTTTTCAACAACAAATGTGCCATTAAACACTTGCTGTCTATGAGCTATTACCTATTGCTGTCAAATACTTAATTATTAGTTTAAAATGGAGGGAGTAAAAATAGCATATATATTTATAATAGTATTTATAATAGCAAATATCGTGGGTATACTGCGAAAAGTGACCAAGTCACGTTTTCTTAAAACTTAAACTTAACTTATTTTGTATATTAACCATTTTTGTTTGCAAGAGTATATGGAGTATACCATAGATATAATGAGTATACAGACCTTTTTTATGTGATCTGGTGTACAGACTAAAAAAAATACGTGAGTTTTCAGTTCTTTTGTGAAAATATAGTGTTTAAGGATTAAAATTTTCGTGTTTTTCCAAAATGGACAATTTTGATGAGGCAATCTTGGCTGAGGATATTCTAGACGACGATTTGGAAGTCCTAGATTTTGTGGATATGGGTTACCCAAGGCGAAATATTGTTAGGTCCAATTATTATGAAGAAATGTCTGAAATGGACTTCTTTAAACGATTTAGGTTAACAAACAATACGGTAATGACTCTTCTAACTCAAATTGAAGACCAATTGGAGTACCCAGATGATAGGTAAGTAAAAAATGTAAATATTGAATTATCTTTTAAGGCGCTTCTGTCCAACAGTAAAACTACTTATAAGATTATGCGTAGTATGGGTTTTGATTATCCCATAAAGATTTTTCTATTTTAGGAACAACAGCCTCTCGCCTATGAATCAACTGCTTCTTACGCTCAGGTTTTATGCCAGCAGTGGGCACATTATTCAAACAGCTGATTTTATGAATGTCCATGTATCTACTGCCAGTAGAATCATAGCCTACCTATCACAAGTAATTGCATTCCCAAGTTGTTAAAATGCCACTTCCTCAGCAGCAAATCAGAGTCCAGAATAATTTCTTTAATATTGTTGGGTTTCCAAAAGTTCTGGCATTGATAGACTGCACCCATGTAAAGATTGATTCACCAGGTGAGTTTTGTATTCACACACTTGATTGGTTGAAATTTATTAAAAACAAAAACCTTGATAAAACTCACAATTGGCCGCCATATGCAAGCTCCTTTCTGGACTCAAGGTCATTTTGCATATACTCCTTCCTGTATCTTTTTGTTCTAAGATGAATACGAACAACTAGCGCCCTCTATGAGGTCGAACATAAACAAATCCATGGGATGTATCAACCACCAAAGCATATTAAGCACATAAAATTTTACAACAATATTGACAGTATTTTCGGATAAATCTTAAAATGTTTTAACAAACAAATATTTTACAAAGCAAACTGCAATTATTTTTACCTATCCTAGAGACAGGTTTACACAATTTTTAAATCTGAACACAGAAATATATTTGACTGACTTGGCAAAGCCGGAAAATTATGATATAAACTGTTGAGTACTTTTGCAATAATTAAAGAGATCTATCTTTAATAATAATATTCCCAATAAGCACTTAAAATTGAAATTAACTTTATGCAGCCATTCCCTTTTACGAGAAATATTTCAAATGAAAACATTATCTGGACTTCCGTCCGTGTACAAAATTTAAATGAAAGTAAATAAACTTTACCTGATATCCAGGCAGAGGCAGCCAGTGCGACATTGGAATGAAATGTTCTCGCAAAATGTAAAGGCCACCATTGTTACACTTAACTTTCGACATGTAGAAGTCTTTTAGTTGTTTACGAATAAAAAAATAAATGTCAGTCAACCAAATAGCCTTGACCACGTAAGTTTATGTACGAGTTATGTTCGGACCGGAAGATAATTTATACGGTAGTGCCGGTCTGATTATGTTACTATTTAGATAATAGAATGTATATGCATTTAATCATTTTCGTCAATTTTTTTGTTAAAAGTGCACAAAACTATATGATAAATTATATATTTACCATTAATTTACTATCATGTAACAGGAAGCAACTGATTTTTATCTTGATGTGTAAAATAGTAAAATCTGATAATATATGTGTGTAATAATGGCAACATTGGATATATAAGGTAAATATTTAGTAATGTTTTGTAATAAAAACTATATTACAAAAACATTTTTGGGGCTTTTGCATACCATTTTTGTTAAGGTCATCTTTAACAATATTTATATATTGAAAGTAAAAAATATTAGGTATTTATTTCAACTAATAATTTTCTTAAATAGTTAATCAAAGAAAAACATTTCCAGATAATGAAAAATAATATAAAAATCAAACTTTCACTGTTATCATTAATACAAATATTTTGTTTTAATGTCCCATTTAAATATTTTTTACATTTAAATAAACATTTTTATCACCTAGACTTTAGGTTTTCAAACACATCAATTTACTAACCACACAATTAAATAAAAATAGAATAGATTCAACTAAAAAGTAATGCAGGTGCCCTGAATGGTTAATTATTCCAAATTTTTAATTATATATAGTAAAATTAGAACAAATAATATACCTTTACACACCAGAGATCAGTGAAACACTTCATTTAGCTCATCACACATTCTACTAAAATATTTTGATTAGATAGTGTTAAAATGTAAACCTAATTTTATAGTCATCAATGTTTACAGTAAAGGAAGTTATTTATTTTTATCTGTTTTCTGTTAAAATTAAAAATAGGTCAAGTAATTAAAAATATTCAAATTAAATAAATATTCCACATTTGATCTGTTAATAATAAATCAAATATAAAAATTTGTATAACTTATTTTATAATTAAAACAACTACCTTACCTTAAATGATTCTAAAGCTTCGACCCAACTTTGTTTACTCTCTACAGAATTTGCTCGTAGGTACCAAACACAATCATTTACTGACACATCGAATCTGCATTCATCAAGTTCATGTGGCTAAAATAATAACAAAATAGTAATATATTGTAATCTACATTTTCACCCAAAACTTAATTAAATTAATCCAAGTGATTATTAAATTGTGTGGCAACTACTGCTTAATGTTTTTAATTATAACTTCATACTTTGGGACTTCCTATATGCTGTTAGAATACAGTATTACAATAAAACTATAAAATAATTATATAGAAAATAGCTCTATGGGTAGAAATGCTTATTTTTGACAAAATTAAATATTGAGATTAGTTTAAAATTGTAATACAATAATGTTTCTTAAAAAAGCATATTTAGGTATTTTTTTACACCCAATTACAAATATTAGCTGGAAGTTTTAATTTGAAATTTTACATTTCTTACCCTATAGTATGAACTTGTTATTAAAGATAATTAATACTTGTACTTACCTTGAAACCATATCTGAACATTTTTTATTATCATTAAAATAATTATATGCATATTAAAGATGTAGAATTGATAAACAGAAATACCTACTTTTATAACAGCCTTGGCAAGAGATAAGGCCCCTCTACAACCATAACCGCTTTCTTGTTCACTTTTATAATATGAAAGAGTACCATTTTTCAAAACAATGTATCTATCTTGCCATCCGTGAATATAATTCGTCCACTTACTTAACACACCTGAAAATTCAGCCTGATTTTCCAGATCAGAATCATCGCTACTGTGGCCCTCTGCCATACTACTTCAAATTTTTTGGTAGTTTATTTGTATTGACCGACTGCGTGGACGTTGACATCTCGCGCGACTTAACGCATACTAGTATTTAAATAATGATTTAGGTAAATTCAGTTTTAATCGTAATTCAGCTCGCGACTTAAATATTGTTTATTACTTTTTTTCACACCTGACATTTAATGACATAAGATGACAATTGACAAGATATGACTCATCAGTCCTATTCTTCTTGTTTACATGACGGTCTTTTTTCTACAGGTAAATAGCTAACTAGATTTAAATATATATACGGGTGGACTGTGAAAATTCTTTATATTTTTTTTTATATTCTGGCACAATTTTTTTACTTTAAAATACAAATACAACATCCATGTTAAAGTTTTAACAAACCTTAGTTTATTATAAAATAGTATTTATTTAATTTAATAATACTATCCTTGGAATTTTTGGTATAGAAAAATTTATTTATTTTAGTCCATCGGCTCCATTATAATCTACTCCACCAAGATGTCCCTCGTCTCTAATTCTTTGAGCTGCTAATCTTTCTCTATCATAACCATCTATGCCCAAGCCCAACCTCTCTATTGCTTTTTCTCCAAGATAACCATTCAGTTCTTGATACTGTCTCGATCGTCTGATTCCAACATCTGGATCAAAAGGCCACACTTGGTCTTTATGCAGAACGGGATGTCCAGCGACATTAAACTGCACAATATCTTTAACGAAATTGGCTATTTGTCCACTACACAGGACAAATGAAAATAACAGTAGAATTAGCTGGAACAGAAATAATAATTAACAGTCTTTTTAACCGAAACTTTTTGAATAGAGGAGGCAAATTACATATACAGCGCCATCTCTATTATAAGTTATTCTGCATAATAGTTTATAAATCCCCTAAAACTAAAAATGCTCCAACAAAATGTGGCGAAAGAAGCGTCATATACGACGTGCATTCGAAAATTTGTTTTTGAGTAAAGTGTTTTTATTTAAGAAAATATCAAAACATTTTATTTGTTCATCATTAAAAAATAAATCAAGGTTTGAAGTCATTAGCTATCTAGGAGAAATTTTTATTTTTTCCAATTTTCTTAAAATGGTGGCTATAAGAAAATAGATTTGCTTTAAATGATAATTAAACGACATCTTGTATACACCAATTTATTTAAAGGAGCTTGTATTTACAAATTAAATGTATTGCACTAACCCTTACTCTGTGGAAGTTCATTTTACATAAGAACAAAACTTCCACTTTTATTTATAAAAATTAGCTTTTAAAAAAAATGGAAATTTTGTTAGAAAGTTTCATTGTTTAATGTTCCTAATTTACAAATTGCCCAATTATTTTGAAGTCTCTTTTAATGCATAAAAAATTGACCTTAATTAGTTTTAGGGGATGCACAAACTTTTATGAAGAACTTTTTATCGAATAACCCTTTGGAGATGACACTGTGGAGAAACATACGTCTTTTTTGGATTAAAATGAAAAACTAAAAGTTATATGGAATTTAAAAAAAGGCGAGTATGCCGGTAAATATAGTACAATGTATATGTACAAATTTTTAATTTTACCAATTGTAATTTGAATGTTTTATTCCAACTATATACATTAAGATAAAATGTTAGTTTTTGCTAACAATATATTTAAAATAATAAAAATTTAATTTTTTAATAACAATTTTAATCAAAGTTTGTCAATTAATATGTAGCTACAGTTACTTAAAATTTTTATTAACTTTACTTTTAGACATAATGAATTTACTCACCTTAAAAAGAATCATATTTAAATATGCAAAATTTATATTCAGACCACGTTTATGTACAATTTATAATAAACACTCGCAAAACGCTTAAATTTTGTTAAAAGTGAAAGCTCCCGGTTCAGAGTCCACAACAAACTAACGTAAGAATTTTCAAAGAAGTGGAACTATTTTTTAATTAACCTACTATGGCTATTGGTGTTTATCCCCAACTTTTCGTTTTTATTATTTAATGACAATTTTATACAGGTAGGTAACAATCTAGCAGGGTTTACAATTAATGGCCTAAAATTTTCGACGCTATAATTTTATAATTATTTTAATTTTAGTTTAAGTATTTTGAAATGTACATCAAATTCCAAAAAAATGATGAATAATTGCTTAAGTACTTTATTTCCAAATTTTAACCTTTAAGACTGTAATTATAATAGAACATTAGGTACTGTAATACTGCGTAATCGACCTTCCTAATTACATAAATTGTTTATTCTTTGACCGTGTCACGTAACACCAAATGCACCTGTGAAGTGGGAACTTTCTTATACTACTTTCACTTTCCACTATATTTTACCTTTGAATTAGTATTACGGTATCCGTAGTGTTTGCAGAACTAAGTTTTAAAATGCAAAAAATATTATTAGTAAGTAACTACATATTTTCCGTTAATCGCTGAAATTAAAGTGAAGATTATGTTTATAAAATTAAAAAAGATACCTTAGGTTAATTTTTGTAAATTTTTAAAAAGTATTTTATTGATTTGGACCAGCAAAAAGTAAGCTATTTATTTATGTTTTTTTAGTTTCTATTGGTTATCTTTGCTTTGGCAATTATTACTGATTCAACGATTCAACCTAGAGCTCCAAATTTCCAATATTATGAGAGGTAAATTTTATCTTTATTTTGTAATTTTGCTTTTTAACTAATATCTTACAAAATATACAGTGTTGAAAAATGTGTAAATATTATCTTTTAATTCTTTTTCAGGCCGAAATATAGATATCCATACTATGATGAAAATGGAATTGGTAGACTATTGTACGGTTATGGAGATGACAAATTATATAAATATACAGTTTTTACGCCTTTAGAAGGAATTCATTAAACACAATTGTTATTAAAAAATTATTTATTTGTTTGATATTTGTTCATAAAAATATAAGTTAAATAATCCGTATATTCGAATCCAACTTTCTAGATAAAATCTTTTGTATGTGAAATATACTTTCCAAATAGTTTATTGTTAACAAATATGCAGGAAATTTGAAATCATTTTGATTAGACTTTAAATATAAATATGCTTGAATAATATTGGAAAATAATCAGATGCAATTTCAGTGCTAATAATCAAAGAGAGAGAAATATATTATGCAATTTTATTTTATAAATAAAATTATAAAAAGCTAAATTTGTTATTTTAAAACACCCCATTGTATGTGAGATAGAAAAATTACAATACATTATATAGAAGAAAACTTTATAGACGGATATTGCACCCGCTAGGCCATTATTCCCTTGCCTCTGGAATTAGTTGATGGAATTCATTCAAGCTGCCTTCGTAGTGCAGTTGGACATTCTTGGACAATGGTTGACTGTTTGTTCAGCATAAAGGTATCTGTCTACGATGCCCCATTGGTTAAGTGACAAAGAATGTGTTTAGAGGTTTCCTCTTATTCCTAACAAAATCTACATTAAAGGACTACTTGTCAGTTTTAGCACGTCCATTTCCTTTTTGAACCTGTTATGCCTTGTTAAAAGACCTACTTTTTTCATATGGTGCCTATGCTTGTCCTGGTTGTTCCTGGAGCAGCTCCAAGAAGTATTTGTATTTGAAAGTTTGTGGATGATGTTATTACAGGTTTTTACTTAAGCTGCAGTTTTCTGTAGGTGATGCTTAAATGTCACGGTGCGATCCAGTGTTCCGCCAAGATATTTTGGGTTGTTTTAGCATAATTCTTCAATTCGTCAGCTATATTAAAACCAGTGAAATAAATTGTTCTCAGGTTATGTAGTTAGAGCTATTGCTATAAATTTAAATTTCAGTGAAGCCAGGAATGCATATTTTGCCCTTAGATATCACGATGGCGATATCATATCTTCTGAATTTTAATTTTGATCTGGATTTCCATTTTCTGATTAAAAAGGTCTCCAAAATGCTGCCATAATATATGTAACTAATTTAAGGTTATCAATTAATATGGGCAAAAATTACAATTATTAACAATGAATTACCGAAACAAAGATATATCTAAAGTTAATTGATTGATCCTGCAGGATGAGTCCCTAAAACATATTTAGAAAATATGTAGATTGAATTATATGAAAAATAAATTATAGAGATAACATATATGTGAAAAAGGGGGAGGGAAAAATAAAAATCGAGATTTAGATAAAAAACAGTTACCTTATTGTTATATCTTTTATTACAATAATATATATAGAACATATAAATAAATAAAATATATACAAAGGTTGAAGAGTATTTCATAATATTAGTCAACAAATGGTATAAAAAATTGTTAACATTTCCCACAGGTTTATCTTATATGACCCAATCGATACGAAATGACTTTGTACATGAGCTTCAAAAAAATTGCACAATATTGAGGTCGTCTTAAAATTGTCACACAAGATTCATAAACAATCCAAGAAAAACTGTTATTTTTTGTATTTGAGCTTTTTCTTGAATCTTAGAGGTACTATTACCACATTTTATATTTATAACAATATAGAAAAGGATGGTAATTTGTAATCACCATATATTATAATTTGCAAACCACACAATTTATTAATTTTTCTCGTTATCCCAAACTGTAGAAGATGTGGATTAAATGAGCTTGTTAATTGCAATAGTTAATTAATTTTGTATTTTGAAATTAAACAAAAAAATTATAATAAATAATCTAACAACATTACATTAAAAGAAAACAATATTACATATCCTTTCTTATGTATATGTATAATGTATTTTTAATGTACATGATGAAACCTTAACCCGATTTGCATTTTTGTCGTAATTTTTAAATCTACAAATATCAAAATTACATATACCGTCGCTAAATTAAATGCTTGTGGTAAATATCAAAATAATTAACGGTTTATAAAAACAGGATTTTCATTTTTCGTTATATTGATTTGTTTAGACGAGATCACAGAAACGTTTAATATCCCAAGTTTAAAATTAAGTTTAAATATTTATATTGCTTAGGTAACTAAGGTACGAAATTAAATCAGCGAACAAATATTCTTATTCATATAGATATTGCTTTCTATTTAATTCGATTTCAGTCGCGCAGTACTTTATATCAAAGAAAATATGAATCATGCAAATTATACAATAGTTTCTATTAAAACGTAAATCTAATTATTTGGTGTCATCGTTGATAAATCTATAAAAGTGTTTGGATGAAATCACTATTTCATTCAAAAATTTTTTGTTAAGAGAATTATTTTGTAGCAGTTTATAACTTAAGTGCTTTCTCAAGTATGTGACACCTGATTCAAAGTATTCTGCCTACTGTAAGTCTTGATACATTTAAAAATTATATAACAATTATATAAAATACCACATGATTGATCAATAATGCGCTGCTATTGACAGTACCAAAAATATACGGAAATTCTAAAATAGAAATCCCAGATTCAACATAACATGTAATTAAATATTTTGTCTTACGAGATTATACATCCAGTACTTTTAGGTGTTGGATTATTATTATTCATCACTTCTTTATTTTCTACACAATCGTCGTGAGATGAGCTATTTTCAACTAAACCATCATTTTGAATATGGTTAGTGGTTGAAATTCCCTTATCCTTAGTCGTCGTCTGCATATTACCACCATCGAGGTTCGAACTAGACTTGCGAGATCTAATTGGCTTCGGCGTAGTTACGCTGTTGGATATCGTACCTTGCTGTTTGATTTGCTGTTCAACTTTTGTTTCTAAAATTCTCGTCAAGACGGATATTTGGTTAAATATAGCCGACATAAATGTGGAATATCCTAAACTGAAATAATAACTATTATTAAATATCAAACGAAGAAAGTATTTAATCAAATATAAAATTCTCACCACTCGGTATTAGTCCAGTAATTGATTATAAGCAAACCTTGCCGAAGTCTGGACACAGTTTCGACTGACTGATCATGTGACTTGGCGGCATTTATAATGCGTAACACAGCCATGACATCTCTCAACAAAATTGAAAAAACTAAAGACCAATCTAAGCAGTTGGCCTCCATAAACAACTGGAGTAAATATCTAAAATAAATAACTAAGGTTTTTAAAAATATTAAAAATTTTGGATCATATATTCCTTTTAGAATTATAAAGGAATACAAACAAGATAATTTATTGGGAAAGTATAGATGCTATCTTATAAATTAGGAAATAAAATGTACTATACTTGTTTTTAGAATTTTAAAAATGAAGTTATATTTTTGAAATATTAGTGCATACAAAACTTGTGAAGAAGCCAGTCCTAAATATAAAATTATAACTGGCATTATAAATTTATGTAGTAGATTTAAATTATGTATATCTGTCATAAATAAATCAGAAGACTGCAAGCTTTGTAGGCTCTCGAAGATTCAGAGACTTGTGCATGTATTACTGGAGCAGACGGTTCGAAGCTAGAAGAAGGAACTGGAATCGGAGTGTTTGGTCTGTTATCCAAGTAATCAGAAAGATTGGACACACATCCAAACATTTTTCAGGCAGAAATCCGCGCCATCAAAAGATGTGTTCAATATTGAAAGAAACTACCGCAGACAAGAGATTGTGATCATGTCGGATAGTCAAGCATAGTAATGAGCGAAACTGGTCTTGCAAGACCAAGACCAACTGCAAGATCAAGATCGAACAGTCCAAGACTTATGCAAGACCAAGACTGCAAGAGTCTTGCGGTCTTGCGTCTTTTAAACATATAAACCGAAAAATAAAGCAGCAATGGATTATTTTAAACTTTAAAGCTTTGGTTTCCTAGGATAGCGGTGCCGCAATAAAGCGGCCGTAATTTGACGACCGTTCAAGACGGCCGCTATCGGTAAGCACAGATGTAAAGTAAGAGTTTAACGTTATTGACCGCCTAAATCCATTTTTGTATTTGCTTTCGTTTTGTGTGTTTATAGTTTGTTTTATATCTTGTGTTTAGTTTCATTATTTGACAATAATTAGAGTGTTTCTGTATTAAAAGCAAAAAATGGATGATTTGGACTTGGAAATGATGATATTTTTGAAAGACAAGTCTTCATCGGAAGAAGAAACGAAAAGGTCGGAAGAGAGTAAGATTTTTAATAAACGGAAACTGAAGGCGTCTATGAAATCTTAATATGTCGTCACCTTCAAACAAATGATGAAAAATTTAGACAATATTTTCGTTTGACACCAGTATTGTTTGATTATGTTTTAAATCACATAAAAGATGACATTGTTTCAAAACCAAGCAATAGAAATAAAAATCCAATAACTCCTGAACAAAAACTATGTTTATTTCTAAGGTAAGTTCATGGATAAGCTTTATTAATGTTTACATATTAAAAAACTTATGAATCATTTGGAGAAAGAGGCATTGTCGTACTGTACTCCGGTGAGAACGCAGGTAGATGAGTCCTTGATGAAGACGAAGAAGAAGCTTGATTTTTAGGGTTATAATTACTGCTGGTACCATAACAAGCAGAAGTTGATCGGCTGTGCTTAGTTGCTATAGCTACAGTCGTGTATTTATTGACACTATGAAAGATTTAATTGTCACAATCGCATATTTTCAAGTATCTAAATAATTTTAGAGGTGATTTTGCTTGTAAAAAAAATATTGATCCTAACTCTTGCGGCAATTAACTTTTCCGCACTTGTTAGGATAATAGAATGTAATATAAAAAAACAAAATTTTTATAATGAAATATACTATCCCTTTCATTTAATCTTTCTTTACTTGTAATGATTTTAAAAACTATTTTTCCTTTTTTTTTGTAAAAATGGACCCCAGTAAATCTAAAAAAAAGTGCAAGACTTGCAAGGGTCTTGGTGCAAGACCAAGACCAAGACTGGACCCTGCAAGAACAAGACTGCTTATTTGACTCCAAGACCAACACCTTGTATGCAAGACCAAGACTAACCCGGTTTTGGTCTTGCATTTGCTCATCACTAGTCAAGCAACCATCAAAGCGCTGAGCTCACTTAAAATCAGTTAGAAGATGGTTTGGGAATGCCTAGGCAAGCTAAATGAGCTAGGCCAGAAGAACACTGTCACCCTCCTATGGGTTCCAAGACACATAGGAATAGAAGAGAACAGCAGATAAGCTGGCAAAAAAGGAGCTGAAATCCCATATCTGGGACCAGAACCATCTTTTGGGATCAGCAGTTTTGGAGAGTGCTATGCTACACGTTAGGAATCCTACAACATAATGACTTCTGTAGAAGGTGTCGAGGAAGAGACATTGGTCTAACTATTCTATTACTGCCTCATGCAGTTCGTTAACAGCAGCCACTGGCTCTTCTCACGATAGTGATGGAGGTGGTAATCGGGTAACCCCTTACTCTGAAATTTTTAGTAGGCTTGTTGGTCAATATGATTTTGGCAAACCTATGACCTTAAACTTCTGCCACCCCCTATACGTAGAATTTAGGATTACTTTGAATTAAGTAATGATAAGTGACATTTTATAAATACATTTCAATTTCTGTTAATCCAAAACTTTGAAACAAATACACTTGTAATAGAAGCTCGACAAAGAAAAGAAAAACCAAGAACTACCAGTTAGCCTATATATATAATTTTCTATAATTTAATAACCTTTATATTTTCATATAAAAATTACTTGATTTACCCTGCTGTTATGTACTGACATCAATTAAATTGCATAAATAATTACCTTAATTGGACTTCGGATCTTTGAGATCCCTTATTATCAGAATTGGACAGCTGTTCTAATATTTTAGTGGACGGAACTTCCCAGTTATCGAGACTCGGTAGACCTAAATCTCTATCGTCGCCCCAAACTGAACTAACGGTACTCATCATAGAATCATCTACGGTCGAATTTATGGTAGTGGATTTCATACCGAGATTAAAATTGGATGTAAAATTATCGGAAATTTTATTTTCGGAATGTTCGACGGTTACGATTTTGTTTCTATCTAAATGTGTGCTGCAAATACTTTGTCCATCTATGTCGGTTTCGTCGATTTGACTGGTTTGGTCTAAGGTATTTACTGGTGTAACTAGACCGGTGTATGGGAGACCCTGTAAGGACATATAACCGCTGTCGCCGATACGACTAGATGTAGTGGGATAATTAAAAACGTCTATTTTTAAAGATCTCAATTGTTCTTCGATGTTGCTATCCGGGCTTTCCACAGGTGACTGAGGAGCTGCAGAAAATAAATAAATATATTGTAAATAACTTTTAAATCGTTAAGATGTTTGAGAGATGTAAATTGTATACATGGAAAACAATTATCGGCCCCAATATGTAACTTTGTGGCACACCAGATTTAAAAATAAAAAAAAAACTACAACAATGTAGTATATGTCAAGCTTAAGAGAAAAAGAAATAGTATACAACGCTCTTGTAAAATCTAGTAAAGCCAATATTGTGCATTGTCCATTATCAATTGAGCTCAATATATCATCAAAATTGAGTAATACCATAGTGCAGCTGAAGCCTATACAAAAATCAGACTGAATATTGGGATGTAAGGAATATTTGTCAAATGCTCTTTTCTTTGAAATTCTATGGTTCTTTCTGGGATTTTTGAAAGCGTAGTTAATATACTTATGCTTTGCAGGTCTTTATATTCTGTAGGGGCTGGTTTTTTTGCAAAACATGCACCATTACTGATCAAAGAATTTAAACCATCTATACATTCCTAGTACCTTCTATGTAGACCTATTTAGTAAGCACAAAATATTGAAAATTTAGTTTGTACTGCTTCAAGGGACGAGATTTAATTCTGATAAAATTGAGCACAACCAGTACTGACCTAACATAAGTTCATTTGAGTTTCTAAGGATAAATCTCAATATGATTTGTTGGCAATTTGATTAAAATGTAGTAAAAATAATAGGATCTCATTAACAACTGTAACTAAATCTCTAATTGCATTTACACATGTGATAACTGAATTGGAAACCACATAATCAAAATTCATAAAATTGCAGTTAAGCAGTAGCCCTTATTGATGTTAGGTGTTATACAATTATTTATAGACCACACATGTAGTGCATCAATATCACCCAGTAAACGATTTAAAGTTTTACATCAGAAAATAATAAATATTTCCAATGTTTAAATATACCATCAATATCATTGATAAACAACAAAAACAAAAGCGGTCCAAGATGCGAGCCCTGAGGTACACCTGTAATGATGTAAATATACTTACTTGAGTTGCTTTTTTTTGGAATAGAAATATTAGAAGTGGGATAAGGCCAACAGAAATCTTCGTGTATCTGTTTCAACGTTTTTACGAAATCGTCTACTTTTGCCGCTCGATCTTTTTCTTTAGCCAGCCAAGTAACTAAATGAAAATCCAGATGTGCAGCAAAATAACCCAGATCTGTTAATTTCCGAACTGACAACAGCCGTCGGGCGTGCTTTTGCAAAATTACGTCTATGAAGAATTCTTCTGAGGTATTACTTTTAGAAGTCCTAAAAAAATTACATTTCATTAATTAAAATCACAAAGTTCAATGTCACAAGTTTTTGGGTAACAAAATATTACATCCGTTTACAAAAAACTGTTCACATTACTGTCAATTGCTCTTATTAAAAAATTTACTAAATAAAACAAGAAAAATATTGCTTACTTTTCTGTTTTAGAATTTCCAATGGAATTTGGCACTGATTTTTTCCTATCATCAACCGAATTATTCGTATTTCCTGAGGTACTATTTGATCTTTCAACAAGCTTAGGGGAAATTGTTGTACTATAACTTCGAACTCGAGGTCCTTGGACGTTTCCCAAAATTAAAGATAAATCTTCTGCGTTTGGGCTAACAGAAGGTGTTGTTTGAGGCATTCCCAATTTTGTTGGAAGTATGAAAGATGTTCTGGGCGATTCGGATTCAACATCATTGGGATCTACAAATAATAAATTTAATATTGATAACAAGATACTAAACACAGTTTATAATATCGCTACATAAACTTTTAACGGTCTAACGTGCTTTTTGATAAACAAGTTATCTGAATAGAGGATAAGAAAACTGCAGCATATTTGTAACACTTACCTATTGCTCTCAAAAACCGCACCAAGTCTTTGGCTAATTTCCATTTAGACTTATCCAATGCGGTATTCAAAAGTAAAGTAGCGTACTGTCGACTTACAGACGAAGTTTCTAAATTCTAAAATTATAATAACCAATCAAATTGAATAATTCGAATACCATGAAGCTTACTTGTAAAATAATTAGATAAGATGCAGCAGTATCAAGCTGTCCTTTAAGAATGCATTCTTGAAATAAATCTTTAGGTTTACCGGCAACAGAAAACAGATACGGCCATAATGCAATTTCAGTTTTTCGAGCACATTGCACGACGGTTTGTAAATACACAGGATATTCCATTATAAATTCCAGAACACTTGGTAACTGCGCATCTGGAATCGGTTCTTTACTTGTCGCTTCTTCTTCCAATACCTAACATTTAAAATATTTGAGATTCAATAAATCTTTCATAATAAAATAAATAATATAATTTACCTCATGCAATAGTAATTCCAAAGAATGTGGAAAGTATGGTAAGCTCATACAACTTCTAGCTATTTCCCACGCGTGATAACCCAAATTTCTTCTAATTAATTGCCTCAAAATCTGATGCAGGTAAACTTGACTCTGTAAATTGTTATAATAATAAAATAAATGTTAGGATTAAAACACCCGTAAAAAAAGGTAAACTAAATGAACCGCCCTCCCCAAAAGGGAGGCTTTCATCGACTTGGGCCACACAGGCCTCTGTGAATTTATTTATTTATTCACGGGCAAGCCCAATTCACAATAAATATACAGTGTTAAATTGCTCTAAAAATAGAAAAAGAAAACATGTCAGGTATTAAATTTATGAAAAAAACAGCAAAACCAAAACCCAAAATACAGTAGAGGGTGACAACTTTAGCCAACACTCGAAAATTTGATATCAAAGTTTAAGCTCCATCAAATGTTTTTTAAACTTGAAAGTTGACACATTAAAATTTGAGATATTCTCAATGGATTTAGCTAATCTGAGTGTCCTAGGGAGAAAACTATTCATTGCATAGTTGTACCTATGAAATGAAACATGAAAGGTTTGCACAATTAGAACCTAACTTAACCTAGGATTATGAAATACTCACAGTTCGTTGCAATACGCATAACGGTAAAGAAAAAGGTGAATTTGAATCTGAAGAATATAGAACAGTGTCGTTTTCGGCACCTAGTATAATAGCATCTTCAAATAAAATCGCTAAAAATAAAGATTTTATCAAAAAAAGACTAAACACATTACTGTTGTTTTACCTAAGGGATAAATCCTTAGATGAAATGGTAACATTATCCGTTTCGACATAAATGTATGAGTTTTATCGCCGTCTCGTGGATACAGAGGTAACCAAACTCGCATACCATGCGATCCACAAAAGAGCCACATAGCTTCAGTGAGATGGGCCTAAAAAATATGAATATTAGATCTCCCTTTAGCGATTTACGTGCATCAAGACTTGGGTATGTTTACCTTTTCCAATCTCCTTTGTCTTGGTACCCAAACGTTTTCGACACAACTGGCCAGCACAGTTGGTAGAAGACAACCATATTTTTCTCCATTTCTTACTTCTCTTTGCACCAGTAATAGACGACCGCTAACGTTTAACAAAAAACTTTCTGAAACGTTGTGTTGGCCTCTAACAGTTTCTGTTCTCAACGAAGTTAACGTGACCGATGCTATACAAGCAGGATGGATTGCTAACGCCGAGATGTCAATAACTTGCGATTTTATGACATCTATGTCTCCAACTAAAATAAACATATAAATAATTTTTTTGTAAAAATTAAGCATTTTTATATGTACTTACCATTATCATTCAACTGCAGTTGCCAGATACAAACTTGCGCATTAGAACCCAACGTAATTAATTGATCTAGCAAAACGTTTATAAGCAAAATAGGTGCAGGTACTCTAACTATTCTAGCAAATTTATTATCTAACTTTGATTCACGAGGATAAAATCTTAATTCTTCCCCATTATCTAAAATACTATAACAACCCATGACCATGTATTCCCTCCACCACAATAATCCTCCAGCTACTATAAAATCTTTTTCCTGTGTTTCATTACCAAACAGCTTCCATCTTCTTGACAAAACTGAATAATGAGCCAACCCAGTTCTGCCTGCAATTATTAAAATGTGCATAAATAATTTATTGTAAACAAAATAATTTTTAGTATTACCTGCTATAGCTATGCTAAGACCTTCTGAATCTATTGCTGAGTATCTTATGGGCCAATTGGTGGCATAATATGTTGAAGGAACTGGTATTACGAGCCATTGTCGTCCTTCTGCTAATGTCGTTGAAAGCGAAAAACTGTTTTCACCAAATAAATCTTCTTTCTTTGATTTACCCGAAAAAACTCTGATAAATGTGTTGGCTGAATTGACATAAAGTTTATCTTCTCCTTGTAAGTAGAGATGGCTTTGGTGGCTCTAATCAACAATTTAAAATAAGATCAAAAAAAATTACACAACCGATAATACTACTCACCATGCAAGGGTTAATCGCCAAGGCACTTTTAACAAAATCTAATTGAATTAAACTTGTTTGAGACGGAATATTATTTTCACAATCTGCTTGATCACAATGCTTCCTTACCATCCACAACTGATAACCTTCACTTGAGAATTCCATACAAGCAATTTGTAAGGGATTACTTTTTTCTAAATCAATATTTAAGCCATAGTCCCAACCTAAGGAGCACATAAGAAGTGCTCCAAAAGTAGACCATAGTGCTATCCCACCTTTAGACCAAGATGCTACTAAGGCACAGCCATCTGGTGTCCACAGCACCTCTTCAACAGAACCTACAAAGAAGATTTAAATGGTGTTTTATAAATCTTAATTATTAATACATACCTGGATCACCAGGATAATCTTTACTGCTGAGCACACAACTATGTGATAATTCTAAGCCTCCAGTACTTTCATCTATGGTATAAACAGTACATTCAGAATTTAGGCGACCAAAAGTTATTAGACGAAATTTATGATTAATAATTGTACATGTAGCATCATCTATTCCTTGAGCCCATATACCTTGTACTTGGTTAGGGTCAAATTTTAATGAAGGGGCTGTTAAAAAAGCAGCTCTTCCATCATTAAGTACTATTGAAAATCCACCAACTAATGGAGAATACTCTATATCAATTATGTGGATATTTTCTTCTACTATTGGAACTGCTTTAGCCACTTGTTGATTTATACAAAATGGTATTCTTCGTAAATCCAATGCATAGTCTCTGTTTTGTGTTCCATCCCATCTGTACCTTAACACATGGTTGTTTGTTGTTGATAACATTATTTCCATCATAGTAATGCATACAACTCCAGTAATTCTGCCATCCCATACTGCAATTTCTTCAGCCTAAAGTAAAGAATACTAAATATTTAGCTAACTTTAGACTATTTGGATTATTATCAAAATACTTCACATACTGCACATGAAAATAGAATAATATCCACCTTCTTGAAATTTGTATTTATGACAAGAACAAAAATATTTATTTTTATTGTCAAATAAATATTTATTTTTAATTCTTACCAATATTAGTTTCAAAGGAGGAATTGTTTCTTTGATGAATAACTCAGCACTTTCTCTTCTAAGGTTTAAATGAGGAGAATCAGTCTGATGATAAAGGCCTTTATGATCTGGTGGAACTTCTATTTTATAAAAAAGTAAATGGCCATCTGAAGTCTAAAATAAAAAATATATTGTTTATTTTTATATGGTAATAGTAATAATACTTACAGCAATAACTATCATACTTGAATCTGGTTTCCATTCTGCAATAACGTTTGTCCCAAATTTTTCTATTGATATTTGTGAACGGCGATGAAATGCTATTGGTACACATGGCTGAAATTATTTTATTAGATATAAAATTATATGAAATATGTCAGCATTTGGGAATAGTTTAGTCTTGTAAATAAGCAATTAATTTTATAAGTATATAAAAATAATAAATTCTTATATTAAAGATAGCTTGATAGTCTTGATGTAATTTAATCTGCACAGTGGATCAAAGCAATGATTTGTTTACAATAAAGCTCTATAACAATTACAATAATTTTATTCCACAGGACTTATTGTTTTATTTTTTCTTAAAATTATTTTAGGATTCTGAAGGTGAATAAAAATTAATTGTTTTGGCAATTTTCGTATGGAAAATATAAAAGGTAGGTACATTAATTTAACATAAAAAACCAATATGTAACACATTAAACTATTAAATGAAAAAATCTGTGCTATGTATTGGATGTACATCAAACTTATGCAGTCAATTAAAAATTAATAGATTTGCGATATGTACTATGGGAAAATATATCTATAAAATAAATGTATAACCTACTTTTCAAGTTACTAATAAACTTGTTTACTTTCACCTTATCTACATATATAAGATTTAAATTGAAATCTAAAATAAGTACATTAATTTCACTTCATGTACATACAAATAAATATAAATTAAATACTTACAAAAACAAAACCATGAATATTTTATTTCAATAAGAAATTGGGACGGTCTAATAAATTAGGTTAATTAAATCACTATCAAATTAATATAAGGTTTCTTCTGCATGTTTAAAATGTTTCTTAATATGTTAATAAGCTTAAAGTTTGTAATAATCCAATTTCAAATTGTTTATGTAAAATCATATGTTTCATTGAAAAACGTATTTACCCTACAGAACCATATTCCTAGGCATTCATCAGTAATAATAGCAAACAGTATCCTGTCTCTATTAGTTGTTATATGTTTTATTGTAGAATCACCCAACTCGGGCGTTTTGATTACTTTTGGCCAACCAACTGGAAAATACATATTATTTTACCATCATATAATTTAACTTGTAACTAGAAACAATTATATAACATATCAGCAAAGTTTATTTGCTGAATCTTCATTTTCTCACGACAAATTAATTAATTTACAAATGCCCTAGATAAATTTCATACACTACAAAAATAAAATAAACATAACTGACATCTGGATGTCATTTTACTGACGGATCCGTGTGTACGAGGTACACCAGTTGACGTTTAAGACAGTATAGGCAACATAGAAAACAAAATTCAATGGATAGCTTTTTTATCGATAATTCGAATAGTTCATCTGTTTTACGATTATTGCATTTAAGATTAAATAAAATGTTATTAATACCAATGCGTAATTTTCTAAAATTTTAATAATTATTGCTGAAGGAAACTACAGTCATTAATTTTTACTGCGGATTCAGGGATAAGTGACAGTACAAGAATAATTAACTAACTTTAAATTTCTAAATAAATTAAGGTTATTCTATGTAAATATACTAAATTGAAATAGGTTTCATGTGAGTGGTAGACTCTTCAACTGCCACCTGAAGGATCTATAAACCGAATAGTTACCCCATAATGTAACTAACACTTATTTTTGTTTCACCTTACCTTCATATTGTTACCTTTAACTCTTCGTTAAAACCCGGTGTAAGTGGTAAAAGTAATTGGGTAGCCTCTGGAGGTAGAAAAGTTGGACTCAATCGCATGTATACAGATAACCAAAATAGATTAAAGGGCTGGATCGAAAATCGTATGGTTAGGTCGCCTAAACTATCTTTTTGACAAAATATACATTCAGAAGGTTAAAGTTAGTCTGGTAATGTAAACAATCTCTTAAAAAACTGGAAGAAAATAACAATAAACGTGGTGGTCAGAACACAAAGGGATGATAACATGAAATAAGGAAGCTAACAAAGCTGTAAATACACCATTCCTTGGTCCAGTAACCTTTTGTGATCTTTCAAATAACCATGCCAAAAGAAAACTTTGTTCTTTTACCAGATCAATTATAATCCAAGTTGAAAAATAATCCAGCAATGAGGCAAGCAAAAAAGGATTATAAAAATATAATTTATAGCAACTAAGAACCTCCAAAATGAGCAAATAAAACTTATCAGAGGTTTTCCCATGGGGCGCTGCCCTTTCACGTATTACCTTAAAATGGACAAATCAGCCAGGGAGATCTGCAATTTCTGTTAGGCCGCTCCGACGTCAACAAAAATGGCGGAGAAGACGTGATCGGTATTTAAAGCCCATTGGCATATTGGTTAGTCTAATGTGTTTACGAGTGTGACTGAATTTACTTTCCTGCGAATATTTATCAAATACGATATAAATACGATAAATACAATACTATTATTGGTTTTTTGGAAACTTTATGTAAACATATCTTTCCTGGCGTAACTTTGGCACTGAACAATTAAACCTCGATTTACGTTCCATAATTATGCTATAAATATCTCATTAAAGAAAACTAAAATAAGAAATGATGTGCAGCTAAACGTTTTAAACAGTTTATTAACAGCTGGTTTATGTTCGTCTCCAATTGCTAATTCCTCGGCTTGGAGCCGACACATGTTTTGCAAGTTCCCAATGAGTTGCCCTCACGTGTTCACAAATTAGGAACGAATTCAATCGAGCACTGCTTAGGCTAGAAGACTTTGCATTTTAGAGTTTTGAATAAAATTAAAGAGCACAACTCGTTTTTCTCTGCCTTTTTTAACCGACGGTTAAAAACATTAAAAAAGAACGAAGTTTTAATCCACATACATCGGTTTTTATTGGAGTCCGTGCGATCAGTTTGAGCCCATAAACTACGTTTTTAAGGCAGTTTTACCCGAACAATTAAACACGTCTAAACAAAATTTAGACTTTTTCGAACTTCACAATCTGTTATTTGTAAGTTTCTCGAACCTGGAAAAGTTTGCGATTATATATCAACAGATAGAAATCATTTAATATTTATGTCCGCAGTGAACAAGGTTGTACTCAGTACTTATTGTCGTCGTACTCTAAATAGTATACGAGGGCTGTCTGAAAAGTTTCCGACCTCAACATGAAGATGGCAGCACTCGTAAACAAAAGTTGGGGAATGTGTTTGCGCATGAATTGAAAGGTACCCACTAAAATTTCAGCCATTTTGGACGCGCAGTTGTTGTTAGACAATCATTTGAGTGAGTCGATGTGAGTGTTTTTATGAAAATGGAAAAAAGCGAGTATCGAGCTGTCATTAAATATTTGTTTTTGAAAGGTAATACGCCTACGCAAATCAAAGACGACTTGGACGCTGTGTAAGGGGACTCTGCACCATCATTTACCACCGTGAAATTGGGGCTGCTGAATTTAAATGTGGCCGTACCAGCTTGGGTGACGATGAACGTTCGGGACGTCCAAAAACTGCAACCACTGACAATAATATCGCTCAAGTTCACCAAATGGTGCTAGACAACCGCCGAATTAAAATTAGAGAGATAGCAGAAGCTATAAACATGTCCAAAGAACGTGTTTGTCACATATTGAATCAAGAATTAGGCATGAGAAAGCTGTCCGCGCGTTGGGTGCCGCGTTTGCTCACTTTGGACCAAAAACGTGTTCGAATGAACATTTCCAACTCTGTTGGCGCAGTTTAGGCGCAATAAATCAGAGTTTTGGCACCGATTAATTGCTGTAGATGAAACTTGGATACACCATTATACTCCAGAAACAAAAACACAGTCAAAACAATGGACTGCGAAGGGGGAATCGGCTCCAAAAAAAGCAAAGGTTGTTCCTTCGGCAGGGAAAGTGATGGCAACTGTTTTCTGGGATAGTCATGGAGTTATCTTAATCGATTATCTTCAAAAAGGAAAAACATGAGCATACTACGCATTATTAATTGACAAGCTGAAGGCAGAAATTGCGGAAAAACGGCCACATTTGCAGAAAAAAATAATTTTGTTTCACCAAGACAATGCGCCGTCTCACACCTCAGCGGTTGCCATGGCGAAAATCCACGAATTACGGTTTGACTGCTTGACCACCCTCCTTACTCACCAGATCTAGCCCCAAGCGACTTTTTTTGTTCCCTAAGCTAAAAGTTGCGCTCGGAGGATAGAGATTTTCGTCGAATGAGGAGGCCATCACCTTCGTAAACAACTATTTTGCAGGGAAAGATGTCGAGTACTATTTGGACGGGTTGAAGAGATGGGAGCATCTCTAGGAGAAGTGTATAGACTTACAAGGAGACTATGTACAAAAATAAAAATTAATTTGAAGAAAAAATGTTTAGTATCTTTGTTAGATCGGAAACTTTTCAGACAACTCTCGTTAACAACTACAACTACCAAAATTTAAAGAGTCCTTTGTTGTTATTTCATTTTAATTTAGTAATATTAAAAATAAAATAAAAAATAAATATGTTTTCATTTGTACAAATAAAACACAAGACCCACCATTTATATTAAGTTTATTCTGAAAAAGAACCTTAATTTAATTACTATTTTATTAAAAAGAAAATCAAAAAAAAATACACAACTATATTTACAAACACCTCATGCTAATTCTATAGCGCCAAATTTGAAGTTTTACAAAAAGTGGTTACGAGAAATCGTCATTAAAAAATATTTAATAAAACTATTTAGACTTAAAAACTAAGTGAACAATTTGACATGAATATTTTATATTATATAGTTTTTGGAATTTCCAAAAAAATTCGTTATTATAACAGTCAACTGAAGACTGTGGTTCAGTCTTTGGATATAATTGTTCTCAAATATATTCATACCATTGTTATTGCAAACGTTTAACAATCTACTCTAGCACAGCAACAATATTTATAATACAGTTTTACTTTGTGCATCCGGTAAATTTCACTATAAAACTTTTTATTCTTTATTCTCAATACCTGTTTTATAAAATTTCCTATTCCATTTAATAAGAGATCAATTTTAAAATAAAACTTTTTATGTAATAAGCAAAAGGTCGAAGTAAATATGTAATATTTTTACTAAGTGTATAGTCTACAGGTATTAAGAACACGCAGATTATTATAAACATAACGAAGAGTATTATTTACATTTAGGTATCTCTATAAACTATGTAGTACCCAACATCACTTAAATATAAATATAAAATTTAATAGTAATAAAATAACAGTTCAAAAATAATTTGTTGACAATATGAAGAAACCTATAAATACATTGCTTTTGTGCATGGTTCCATGTTCTAAACATGGAATAACATAATAAATTAATATAACAGTAAAATAAGTATACTGTTATTATGGCGGCAACCAAGGGTAATAAGTAACTGCATACAGAATACGCATAATATTTGAAATATTTTAGTATATTTTTTTTAAACTTTAAATAAAAACCATACCAACTAGGAAACAAAAAAAACATTATGGACATTTTAAGCCGTTCAATTGTTTACTTTGTTTTTAATATTAATTACAGCCTGATTTGGTTATTCGAATACATAGTGATCGCCATATTCTTTGATAATTTTAGATAAACAATATATATTTTGGTATTACAACAAAAACCTATTCATTCTATCTCAAAACCTCACATTAATCATCTATTCAATTTGATGATGAACACAATTTAATATTACTTTTTACCCTCATTATAATGAAATATCAAGAGCGTACATTATGAAGCTGCATACCAAGCATATAATTAATTTTTGAGTTTTTAGGTAAAATACTCTATATAAATAAAATATTAATTAATGTCTCCTAAAATCCTATAAACTTTACCAACACAAATTTAGCTAAATAGTTATTTATGGTACTATATTATGATTTGAAAATAGTGGGCACTAAAATCCCGGAAATATTATTAAGGTGCCTTCAGACCATTAAATTTTTCATTTGACCAACAAATCGGATGATATCATCACTTTTAACTCGTTTATATTATTCGATTTTCGATTTGAGTTGGTCCGTCTGATTATAAATTTGACAAAACATTCGAGTTTGTCAAAATAGAACCGTTATTTGTTAACAAATCCAAAATCAGACAAATGTAAGTGGTAATATTTAGAAAGGTCCAAGTTGGCCTCTAATTTAAAATCATATATTTTATCAAACGTAAAATCAAATTAAAAATTCAATGGTCTAAAAGCACCTTTACATTAATTAGAAAACGTTGTGATTCTATATATTTTAGCATCTATTTTCTCAATTCTTATTTTCAGTAGTAATAACCTGACATTCATAATTGTTCGAAAATGTTAAACAGATTTTGAAGCATAAGCAACAAGCTTGAAGGCTCTTTTACAAAATATGAAAATAACCGAATGCAACTTGTATAAGATATCCAGCTTGAAAGGAAAATTATCTGGTCATTTTTGGGCACAAATGTAATTCATTGAAATATTTCACGAATAAAGAAACTCCATAAACTGTCGTCATATATATACTGTCTGTTGGATATGGTATATTTTGGTTCACTTTCATTTATACTTTCCTATATAGATTATATGGAGCACTCATCAAAACGCGACAATTTTTTCCATTTTTGAAATCTATCTGACATTTATTAGTGTTGTTTACTGGCATCTAGCGACACGGTTTCAAATAACGATTTGAGCCTTTCGCAGTGCAATTAACGCTGTAATTTTTCGATAGGGACATTTTATACACCAGGGAAATATTCAGTATAATGTTATGATTGGTTGTGAACAATTAAATGACCTCAAATTAACTGATTTCATTTACTAGAGTAAAAAATTTTCAACATAACAAACTAATACCATAAATAACTATTTACTAATTGTAATACTTCTCAAGTGACTTGGGAACATAACAAACGAGTGGCATTTTATGAGATAAAAATTAGTAATAGTAGCAATAAAACTCAAAGTCAACCCACAGTATGTAACATTATCATTAAATTACATACACCTCAGTACCCTATAAATGACAGAATTCTTTGCAATTTGTCAAAGTATTAATAAATAAATAGAATACTTATAGAATACTATATAATCCATAAGTCACTAGTGAGTAATAGGGAGTGACAGCACATAACATTTCTCAAAATGTCAAAATATATAAAATGACGACCTTTACACCCATAACCATTTTATCTGAAGGCTAACTGAATTGTTTTAATAATAAAAATAAATAATAAGAAGGTCTAAAGTTATTTTTGTTTTGTGGTTTTGAAGTTGATAAAGTGAGACACAAGCAACTAGTGGAAGCAGTGAAAAGAAAAAATATGGGCACAATCTCATCTTCTGTTCAAAGGAAATCTACGCTCAAACTTTTGAAAACTATAATGTTGGAATACAAGTTCCTCGCCGAAAGTATGTAAGACCTCCAGAATATGCTGGCTAGCAGATAGTCGAGATAAGAAGACCAAATACATAACCCAAAACCCGAGTGATGAAAGAAAATAGTAGAAAAGTATAACTATCTGGGTAAAACTTTAAGCTATTCCATGAATTAATGTTCAAAAGTAAGGATTCGCATTGAAAAATCCCGTGCATGCTTGGAACATGTGACCAATATGAAGGTTTCAAGAAGAATCGAGGAGTTAGAGATATTACATGAAATAAAAAAGAAAATTTCAATATCTCGGCCACACTATGAGATTCTGCGGTTCATAATCCAGAAAAAGAGACCTGTTGAAAGAAGAAACCCGAGAGAATGGTTTACGGTCCCAGTTTCCAAAATCAGAATAGCAATGATGATGACTACTTCTGAAATGGATAAGGTATTTGAAAAATAAGGTGAAAAGCTTGTCACTTCATTTAACTATGAAACCCTTAGATACTATTTATTGTTTTGAACATATACATAGTTTGGCTTGGTACAAAAAACCTAAAACCTAATTGGTGGTTACTTTACGGATTATTGATTAATAATTAATTAAAATAGAATTCTATGTATTATAAAATTCCAAGAAAAAATGAAAAGCTAGCATCCCTTCTAATATAGATCTTTAGATAGTATCACAGTTCGATTGTACGCCCCGATAACCTTTTCTAAAAGTTATTTTCAGAGTTATATCAGACTTTGCAACTTCACTGTATACCTACACGTATTGCGTTAGGTAGTTTTGTATTTAAATCTGTAGGGAAATTCCATAAAGTAAATTTTCGTAAACAATATTGCTACATAGTAGTAAATTTATTTCTCAATTCTGATATTTCATCACTGCTCTTATCAACATATTAGAAGTGAATTTTACCAAAAAGAATAAATATTAACAACGCTTAATTTAGGATAAATTAAAAACTTTTTTGTTTGATTTTATTTCAACTAAACAACGAAATTAATGTTTAAGAAATAAAATAACTATAACAATTGTAATTGTGTCAAAAATTTAATAAATATTTAAAATAGTATGTTTTTCAATGTGTTGTACTGCTTTCGAGAAATTACTGAACAAAATTTCCGCAAGTATATTTAAAGAGATCGTATGAATTGGAGGATTATAACCGAGTTTTCCGAATATCTAGAAAATTGTTTAGATGGTTGTTAAAATCCTCCAACTATACTTAATTTTCTACATTTTTGTAGATTTTTATAAAAACATTTTTAAGTAGAAAAACTTATCTATAAAAATAATGTAAAAACGACCTAATGTGGGTGGGCGTATTTTATTTTGTTGGACACTAACAAACCTCGTCATTTCAATAATATAATCGAAACTCTCCAAGGTATTATAATTGTTTTTAACATTCACCATACTGACCTAGTTCAGTTAAGTAAATCTTTGGCTCCAAGAATGTTCCTTTAAAGAAGTTAACAAAAAGTATAATTTGTAGTAGTTTCTGGTTTATCAGAATTTTCCTAATTTGACCAAAAATTGACGTAATTTCTTTAGCAGACGCATGACTTCAAATTTTCAATTGTCTTTTGGTTAGTGTTACAAGGTCTCATTTGTGTTGTAAATTTATTTAAATAATTAAAATAATTAAGTGGTTAAAGTATAATATGGCATTTCAGGTACGATATAAAAAATATCTAAAGAAACGAATATTGCACAATGCCCTTTATGTTCAAAACGTTCCTTTTCCAGGGAACTTCCTTCCCTGTTCTTATTTAAGGAAGAATATTTAAAAAAATGGGCTACAGACTACAGAAAATAAGGCCGCCGATTACTAACGAATAGCTGTAAAATTTATAAAAAATGCGGACTACAATAAATAAAAAATAAAAGACGGATTTATTTTGTTAATGTGGTGTTTTTGTTGTTGTGTTATTGGTCTTTAAAAACAAAATATTTGTATAGTTTATTCGGTTACGTTAATAACTAGACTAAGCAGAAATTTGGTTAATTTTTATCCACAATTTTGAAAACTATGGAACTTACAATTTTTGCCAAAATTTTTTGAAATATTTTGAACATATTAATATAATTGAATATTTATTAAGTGTAGTCACAATTGCTAATTATAAACGTTTCTTTGACTACTTTAACACTGGGATAATATTTTTACATTTTAAAACTATTGTAAACATAAGTTAAAATATATAAAAAAATTTAAAAACTTTACATCCATAACTTCCATTTCTATGAAATAGACTGTATATTAATTAAATAAACAGAACGCTGCTCTTATAAATTTTAACTATAGAATGAAAAGATGAATACGAAACATATTATGAATAATTGTATAAACCCGCTTCTTTTGCAACCCGGGTAATAATAAAATAACAAATACCGTTTGCAGTAACAATGACTCTTATGCATCATCAGCATCATTCTTTTTTGGTTGGCCACACTATTAAGTCACTAACAACTAATGATCACACATAGTATGGTTCATTTAAAAGATATCTTGAAAATTGTTTTGGGCGTTTTAAGATTCCTCTAATTATAGTAGCACGAACAGCAGAAAATCGGCAGTAAAATCCTGCAAAAGAAAAACGATTTGCGATTATACAACAGATATAAGTAATTCTACAAAAAATTTCATCTAGTAAGTTTTTGATCATTTTCTATAGATTTATAAATTATTCAGAACAGTAAACAACTAAAAGGTTGAATTAAACTTTCACTATTTATTCGTAAAATGCGTTTTTAAATGCAGTGACGGCCATTTCGCTATAGAATTAGCATCGTCAGATTGATATATTGAAGTTAGGTTGAAAATACAATAATTATATTGTTGACAACATTTAAATTCAAAATTGTTGTGTCACTAAGGGATTTCCTATTAGTTGTGATTTTATTTTCGATAGTGGCGACTTCCGTGACCTGAGTATTAACTACTAAACGTGCACCTGTCATTTGAGGAGAGTGCCCAGGGCATACTTCAAACGCAAAAAAATGAGTGAAAATCTTGGGCTGACAATATTTACAAACATAAGATTGTAGAGAATGAAAGATAGTAGTATTAAAGTTAATAGAACCTTTAGAAGGAAAGTAAGTTTCCACACAAGCAAGATTTTGTTTGGTTTGTGTGTACAGTCGACAGAAGCAAACATGGTCCGCGGAAAATATGCCAACTAATTTCAAGGTTATCACAATCAGCCAATCACGAGCCAATGTTAACGATAATATCAATTTTAGTGGCTGCATAAGTGAGATGAAAATACAACTACAGCGACAAGGACACGCCCACCCAGGGTTCATGTTTGCTTCTGTCAACTGTATAAAGTGATAAATCTGTAACTTTTAGCTATATTGACACAGTTTACACTACTACCACACCAACAAAATGTAACCGGTTAATAGAAAGGAGAGACACCTTAACAAAAAGAACAAGCTGACGGTTTAGTAAAGTGAAATTTATTATTTAATAGTTAAGGTTAGTGTAGATAATTGTTCTGGAAGTCCTTAGTGGTTGAACTGGAAATATTGAATATGTTTTATTGGTTTATCTGGAGATTTCTAGAACAGGAGGAGATTGAAAAATTTCTGGAAAGAAGATTCGTAAACTATTGGTATTTGAGCTCAAAAGAGAGTTCGAAGAATTAGATTTATTAAATAGGCTACGAGAGTACTTCTTAAGTATATACCTTGTCCAGTATAAATCTGTTTGCACGTCATCAAAGTGAACAAATTGCTTTGTTCGTTTTACCTTCTTCCATCGTTTGCTATTGTCAATCAGTATCAGTAAGGTTTCGTAATTGATTGTATATCAAATACAACTCGTGAGCTTATAAAATATACACTTCAAAGGAACATAACTCGTGTTAAAATATTTTAGATGTTGGAAAAATTTCGCTCTGTTGCCGCGTTCAAACAACTCCAAAAGGAAACGGAGGTGTTGCTTCAAAATCGTAACATTCACCACAGCGATGGAGATGCGGAGATGCAACGTGGATGTAAAGAAACGAGGAAATGTAGAAGAGGCGCAGCAGCGATCAACACTGAAGCTCCCTACATTCGATGAAAAGACTCTTTGGCGCAACTGTTTTAAGCGTGACTGGATGTAAAATGGAAAGCGCTTTCTGGTGCAAATAAGTGTATGTCAATTTTCATGAGAAGCTTCTTATGTCATTTCAAAACAAAACCAGCGAGCATTAGCCGTATGTTATTTATCTGGTATAATGAAATATGTTCAATGTTTCTTTAAAATTTTCAGTCTGGATTAATCTCGGATTCAAACTATTACAACAAAACATAAACAAATCTAACTATGATATTTGTCTACTAATAGAGGTCAATTAAAACATTGAGGACATATACGAAGATAATATTGTATACAATAAGGGTATACAATTACTTAGTAACAAGGCATCCTTATGAACAGTAATAAAATAAGCTAATATATCTCATGTTAATAAAATGTGTTTGTTGAACCAAGTCTTATGCTAATAATATACAAATATAATCCTGAAAAATCTTGAGGGATAATACATTGCAGAATTATGTAAAGGGGAACATACCGTTTTCTCATTATGAGCGATGATCTAACCTAAAATGATCTTCGACCATTTCCGATATGCCTATCGATGGATTTGTGAGAATTTGGAATTCATCGAAATCTAACGTGCCTAATCCTTCTTTAAGTGATTCATCAAACAAATCTGTCCGACCATCGTCGCCCGAAAAATCTAAAAATAAAAAACTTATTATAGTAAACAATGTATGTTACATCTTAACTATTCATCATTCTTCACCAGTTAAATCTTAAAGTATTTCTTTTTCCGATCATCTATTGATCAACGATATCATTATATGCAACACAAGTAACCAAACCTAACTAGTTGTGTTGTTACTATCTGAATATGTATACTTCTAGTACTGGTTGAGAAACCAACTTTAGACATTATGCGAAATTTCAGACTCTAAATTTTGAACAGTAACTTTTGAAAACATTCATTTGGTCTATAAATTGTGCCATAACAAATTGGAGCCACCTATATCCTTTAGAGAGTGCTCTAAACTCTAAATCATCAAAAACTAACCTTTTTCCTATTTTATTTTAAATGATTCTCTTTTTTCTAGTTGCTCAAATTTAAATAACAGGTCACTGTCAGTTACATTATGTCTTAACACATTATTTTTATGTGGCCTAGGGCTGGAGCATAATTTTATCCGAACTATTTCTTAGTAATCCTCTTATTAGTAAAATGTAGTTTCTCTACTTCAATTTTTCATTTCTTTCCATGCTCCTACGTGACGCTGGATCTTATCTTTGAGGAAGTTAACCACATTGAAGGAAATTCCTACTACATCTTTGGAAAAATTTTGGCAGTTCCTCCTATAGAAACAGCATAAGACAAATAATGCCTGAGCCCTAGCTACCATAGACGAACCTCTATCTCTTAAAGAAGACAGGTTCACAGCACAACATTTTTTAATTGTCATTTGAATTTGTCATTTTCAACTGTCAAATGTCACTTTAGAACTGTCATTTGTCAAATGTGACTGTCCAACTAGCGTTTGTAAACTGTCATTTTCAACTGTCGAATGTCACTTTGTAACTGTCACTAATCAACTGTCAAATATCACTTTCCAACTGTGAAATGTCAATTTTAGACTGTCAGCTGTCAAATGTAACTTTTCAACTGTCTAATGTCATTTCAACTGTCATTTGTCAAATGTAATTTTTGTAACTCTCATCTGTCATAAAACAAAACCAATGTCAATAACATCACTGGCATAGAGTTCTGTCAGTAAGGTCCTAGATTTCGAGTAGTCAGGAGTAAAAATGGAGTACAGCCTAGATGCGGAACCTTGGGGTATATCATTATTTATGTTTGTTCCATATTGTATCCATGTATTCATATTGATGAAACCTTAATTTATGTCGTACATAGAAAATCTGTTAGAATCCATCCAGTCAGTAACTCTTATTAGCTGGGCCAGTATATTTGTTCAGGCAGACAGATTAGTGATGGGGATTTAATTATATTGTTCAAATTGATCTACTATACAAATACGTCCCCATTCAACATGTTATAGCAAAAGTTTGACCGTTACCTGTGAGTACAATTTCAGGCAAACTAGTTGGAGTATTCGGCGTCGTTCTTAATCCTGGTGATTGCGATGGGTATCCCAACTGTTGGGGTGACGTACTGTAATACCCCGCGTCAGTCATCATCTCGATGCTATTGATTGGACTGTTATTTTGCATGTTTGAAGGTGAATGTGGTTGCGTCACTTGCTGTTGAGCACCAGTCGACTGGTCCACGTAAGAAATGCTGGTAGGAGGGTCCAGCTGAAGAAAATAAAACATAAAATTCAATAGGCAAATTTTGCGAGGATGTTTGAAAAATTAAAGGAATGTGATAGTGAAATAAAAATTAGGAGAACGTATTATAAAAAAAATCTATTTTTTCATAAACGAATAGGACATACATACAATGTTTTTTCAACATAAAAAAATGTAAAGTAATTTTAAAATTAATAGATTGAGCTGCGGCTATGAATATGAAATCATAACCGCAAATGAGGATCCTTGTTTAACCAAAATATAACCAGGGATTCAAAAATGGAATTAATAGTAAACCATTTATACATAAAATAATTCTAATTCAATATCCTGAAAACTAGTTGCTTACTTATTTCTATAAAGATGAATGTAATATCCTAAAATTAATTGAAAAAAATCTTTGAAAAGCAAATAAAAATTACTATGAAGTGCATATTACAAGCATTTGAATGATTACAGAGTATTAATTCAACAAAATGTTATTTTTAGACAAACATAAAAAGGAAAACGCCTAGAAAATCAGCTCAACAACTATAACTATATTGAATTTCTTTTTGAGACCTTGTAGATTTTAATGTAAATTGCAAGGCCCAAATATTTGTAGGTCGCTATATCTGTCCTACTTAGGGTTAGTCAATTCACAATAATCCAACGTCAAGAGACGTTAATTTATAATGAAACTATATATTACCGCACGGAATTACAAGAGACTTTCAATTTGTATGAATTGTATAACTGATTTTGCTTCCTTTCATGATTAGCTTGGTATTTTTGCAGCTGATATTGAAAAATAAAACTTATGGTGACGTAAATATGTTACGGAAAAAAATTAAGCACAATATTTCTGGAAGTATTTCCAACCCATGAAAACAAAAGGCCTAGCTATTTCATTAAAATAGCTTAATTAAAAAAAAAGAAAATTGTTTTTATTTGAAAGAAAAATAAACGAAGCCACACAAGATCAGACAACAAAAAACACACTATATAGAAAAATATATGCTACTGAAAGAAACGAAATAGAAATAAAAAAAAGAAAGGATGTGATAGTGTAATCACCTGCAACTGCGCACTCCAGGTGCAGCCCGATTCCAAAAGGCTCGCCACCAGCTGTGCCCAGTCCTGACAACACATGCATACCATTACCCTTAATGAAATGATCGATGAAATGTTCCAAACCAAAATTAAACATTTTCTTCGTTATCTTGGATATTATTTATTAATCTTTAAAACATTGATTTGTGTCTTTATACATTTACCAGTTTTTGGAAAATGTTCAACTTCAGCTTCAAAATTTTAATTGGTAGAACTGTTTTGGTAAATAGCATTTATTTTTGTTGACTGAAAAATAACATAAGTACCTTTTTTTCCAACATTACAATACTCCACATTATTGTGACTTCACTGTGTCCATTGCTTGAAATGGCATTTTAACCAAATAAAAAGAATCACAATACAAAATCTTCAATATAAACTGACATACGGTCAACGTTTGTGTGGATAAAATGCTATGACCTATCTCAAGCAAAGGCGACAGTGACATTTTTAATAATGACAGTAACTGACAATAAAACAAACGCTATATTATGATCATATCAAACTATCACATATAAATATGGCATTTTTGACTCAATAAAGTATCTTATAGTATAAGGAAGTGACTTTATGTTGACTTACTGTACGAACATACAAGAATAAATCTTTAAAAGTTGAACTAAATATCTTGATTATATTCTTTGACCTAAATGAAGCATCTAAATGTTAGTATTTGTAAAGTAATAACGAAACAAATACGTACCATCGATAATTGTTCGAAATGTTGTTGAAACTGCGAAGTCGATTGATTGAGTATGTGATATTCGTTAGGTAAAGGACTAGTCGCTCCCGGACTACAAGGAGCAGAATGTCTACCAGGACTAGGTGAAGATTGCGGACTCGGTATTGGACTTCTATAGGCACCAGTTTGCTGTAACTAATATCAACTTCAGTCGTACAGAAAACATTAAAAATGATTATTTATAAAATAGAATAAAATACCCTTAGGTATGACAAGCTTAAGAAACTATTTGTACAGTTAAAAATAATTGTTGCCAGCTTCTACTGAAAAAAATAGGCTGTACGGTTTCTGCACAAAACTACTTACAATTTTTTCCCATTGTCCGTTGGTAGAACAAATTCTTAAAAAATACATGGTGGATGTCACATCGTCTGCCGTAATATTTCCAAAGCTTTTGATAAAGTTGTCCAAAATTACATCTCTAGACTTAAATCTTCCTTATTGATCATCAAATCTCTGGAGTTCTTAACTTTTTGTTATACAATCTTTCATCAATACTGGAGTTTCCCTAGACATAAGTGCTTGCAATAACTCTCTTGCTACTCAGGCAACTGTACCTTCCGACGCAAAATAAATAATTGAATATAACCAATTCACTAAACGTGTATCTTATCTGTACTATATAAGCCAACCTTTGCTACCACAAAATTTTCCAACTATAACCAGAATAAATGCATAACAACGTTTCATATATATAACTTCCACAGTTCCAATTGCCTTTTTTTCTTCTCTATCTCTCATTGTCATTTCTTCCATAGTTCCTCCCTTTGAAACACAGAGAGCTCCCAAACAAATTTAACCAGTTAACAAAAAATATTTTAAGTTTCTGTTCTCATGATTAAATTCTGATTGTAGACATTGCAAACCAATTAAATTTCCATTTTTAGTTCTTAAAATTTGCTTTTATCTGATTTACGCCGATAATAGTTATTTATATCAGTGCTAAAAGTGCCCCCCCTTCGACGTCGTGTCCCAAACCTTGGCAGGTATATCATACACTATTTTTTCTACAAACACAAATTTATTTCCTGATCCAGGAAACCCTCAAATTCCAGCAAATACCATATTGTTCCAGCAATGTCCACCAGTACCTCAACTAAATTTCCAAATCGCTGTATAGGGAGACGATGATCAATAGAATGGTCAGCAAGATCACCTGATCTTACCCCATTGGACTATTTTCATGGGGCTCTGTCAAAAAAGTAAACCACATGATTAAGATGACTTAAGAGGACGATTAGAAAAGTCCAAAATAAATAATCATGACATATCACTTTTAGCACTAGTGCCACAGCATTTTGATTAATCCGAAGGTAAAATGTATTATTATTTGTGTTTGTGTATTGTCCAGATAAAAAAGACAGTGTAAAAATAATGTTAAATCATTGGATTTAAATATCAACAAATTTGAAAATTGATAAAACCTTTTTTAAATTGGAAATCATTAACCAAGATGAAAATTGGGTACCACACTTTGCCTGTGTTAATCCTAAAAACACATTAGACGTTAAAAAAATTAAAATTTGTGAATTGTAAAATTGTCTAGCAAATTTCTATCACACTAGTTGTAATTTTCTTATTTCTAGCCTAGTATCGAGACTTTGAAGGGAACCTAGTAATCACTTCGATCTGGCGAAAATACAGATATCATTTTTGATCTTGATGCTTCTTCAATATCTTCTTCTCGTTCACAATTCGATAGGTTTGAAATTCAATTTCATAACAAAATCTCAAAGTTTTGGATCACATTATATTAGCTTAAGTGAATTTAAACATTTACTGCGAGACTTAAACCTATTCATGAATAGAGCGGAAAATCTGGGTTCACAGCTAAAGCAATGGAAGATTATGTGAAAATAACTGATCATAGGGTGCACCATAAAGCTTTTTTATGTTTTTTTTAAGAAAATAGTCAGCATTTGTTACTGTAGCAGTGTGATTCATTATTTTTAGTATCTGATTGTTGAATTAGGCTGTGATAGTGTGAATATAATACTAGAAAAATTAAAAAGGTTGGTTTTCTAATGAGAATGCCCTCCCAATTTTTATAATCCAAATCCAGAATCAACATCCATCAAACAAACCTAAATATCCATGTTGTATTACTGTACATTTAAGCTCTTGCTTTCATGGTGTGAGCCAAGCATTAAAAGCAATCCGAATGAGTTGTAAAATGATGTAAATGTATATTTACCGTGGGTGATGGAGATGTAGACGGACACTGTTGTTGGTACATTCCCGTCAAACTCGGTAATTGAGTGTAATTTGTATTATCCACCATATTTACTAAATTTTTGTCTAATTGAAATTTCTGAAAAATTAAAATAAAAGATTATTAAAAAATTGGAAATAATCTAAGCGTAACAGACAATTTAAAGAAATAAGATTTTAATTTATCTTTTTCTTTAACGAGAAAAAAATCATGCATAAAAAAACAATAATAATAAACCATGTAAAAAGAAAAATATGCCCACCTGTTGATGTTGCTGATACCTATGATTAAACGGCACTGTTAACTGATGCTGCAACAATATTACAAAAAAAAACATGCAAAATAAAAATCAAAAATAAAATAAAACCAAGCTGAACAAACAATTACATAAACAACTATTAATCGAGGTGCATGTTATATGATCAAAATGTGATTTGGATCATTAATACTAAAAAAAAATTGTAACAGTGTTGATCCATAATCAACCTTTTTGACTACATAACAAGTAATCCAAAAAAAATTTGATAATAGAAATTTTTCTACCATATTTAAATAATTATTTCATTAAAGCGTCTAATTGGCGGTAAATATTTTTTTATATCATTATTTAATTTAATGAACGTTATCAGTGTAAGATAATTACAAAACATGTAAATTAGATAGAGGATATAGTAAATAAAAAAGTTATTGTTGATTTTAAGTCAGTGTTAATTAACTTTAACAGCAAAAATTGAAAATAAGAGGTCTGACTGTTAAATAAAGAGACCGAGCGTTTAGAAGGCATCCTGGAAGAGCAGTATATACTGAAAGGAAAGTACATTTTAGAATAATTTTTAAAAAAAATTTAACACTTTTCCATAGCAGTCTTGTTATTTAATAGCCAAACTAATGTAGCCACATAAATAAAAGTTTCTGTTATCAAATTTATAAATTATAAGAAAAATAAAAAATTCAAATATAAAAAAAATGTAGATTAATTTTTAACTAAAATATATCAAGCTGTTAACAATAAATTTAATATGAAAAGTCGTTACATTTTGTGCATTTTCATAAAACTGGGTACTAATTATACCAGGTGTATAAAATGTGTGATAGTGATATTTTGTGTAAAAATAATTATAACATTAAAAAGACAAAACAAACATGTTTAACAAAACTTTTACTATTGGTCAAGAACTAAGACAAATCAATGATGTATTGTAAAAATATATGCTAGCTACGAGGGTTGTCTGAAAAGTTTACGACCTCAAAATGAAGATGGCAGCACTCGTAAACAAAAGTTGGGGTATTTGTTTGCGCATGCTTTGAAAGGTACCCACTAAAATTTCAGCCATTTTGGACGCGCAGTTGTTGTTTGACAATCACTTGAGTGAGTCGATGTGAGTGTTTTTATGAAAATGGAAAAAATCGAGTATCGAGCTGTCATTAAATATTTGTTTTTGAAAGGCAATACGCCTACGCAAATCAAAGACGAGTTGGACGCTGTTTACGGGGACTCTGCACCATCATTTACTACCGTGAAATTTTGGCCTGCTGAATTTAAACAAAAACTGCAACCACTGACGATAATATCGTTCAAGTTCACCAAATGGTGCTAGACAACCGTCGAATTAAAATTAGAGACATAGCAGAGGCTATAAACATGTCCAAAGAACGTGTTTGTCACATATTGAATCAAGATTTAGGCATGAGAAAGCTGTCCGCGCGTTGGGTGCCGCGTTTGCTCACTTTGGACCAAAAACGTGCTCCAATGAACATTTCCAACTCTCTGTTGGCGCAGAGTAGGCGCAATAAATCAGAGTTTTGGCGCCGATTAATTACTGTAGATGAAACTTGGATACATCATTATACTCCAGAAACAAAAACACAGTCAAAACAATGGACTGCGAAGGCTCAAAAAAAAGCAAGGTTGTTCCTTCGGCTGGGAACGTGATGGCAACTGTTTTCTGGGATTGTCATGAAGTTATCTTAATCGATTATCTTCAAAAAGGAAAAATCATTACAGGAGCATACTACGCATCATTACTTGACAAGCTGAAGGCAGAAATTGCAGAAAAATCGGCCACATTTGCAGAAAAAAAGAATTTTGTTTCACCATGACGATGCGCCGTCTCACACCTCAGCGGTTGCCATGGCGAAAGTCCACGAATTACGGTTTGAACTGCTTGACCACCCTCCTTACTCACCAGATCTAGCTCCAAGCGACTTTTTTTTGTTCCCTAAGCTAAAAGTTGCGCTCGGAGGACAGAGATTTTCGTCGAATGAGGCCATCACCTTCGTAAACAACTCTATTTTGCAGAGAAAGACGCCGAGTACTATTTGGACGGGTTGAAGAGATGGGAGCATCGCTGGGAGAAGTGTATAGACCTACAAGGAGACTATGTAGAAAAATAAAAATTAATTTGAAGAAAAAATGTCTAGTATCTTTGTTAGGTCGGAAACTTTTCAGACAACCCTCGTATATCTAAGAATAAATGTTTGAATTAGTTTTTTTCTTAATTTATAATACGGTAGGAAAATATTGTTCCTATATCGAGCGAAAAGTATCTTCCGCGTACAACTGAAAAAAAAAAACTATTCACCTGTTGATCATTATGGGATCAATTAAAATTGCAATTAAACTGTTAAAAATAAAATAATGACAAAGAAGTAAATGTTTAAAAAAATACTTATGTTCCTGTTTTACCAATCAATTTTCTTATGTCTATACATCTCATTGAGACCGCTTCTCTACTTTTCCCTCTATATACAGGGTGTACCAACCTAACCTAACCAAACATATGATTTTGGTTATACAATACTCTGTATAGTTTAAGGTAATTTCAAAATATGGACCCTAAAGACATCTACTATTTTTGTTACTAACATTTTTTGATATCTTCTAAAATAACCCATATACCAAACTTTGTCATAAGGTTGGTCCAGCCTGTATGAGAAAAAAGAGCGCTTTTTCTATAAAAATGTTTATTACAAATAAATAACAATTGAGAGTCGTCTAAAATTCTAAAACGTACAAGAATTATACCACGTTATGACTTTTTTCTAACAGTCACATAATCAGTTTCAAAAGATGAATCTATAAATTAGAAAGTTTTTAAAAAAAATGCACAAAATGTATCGGAGAAACAACCAAATAAACAAAATAAAATTAAAACGTACCGGATGGGAATTAGAAACGGTGAATTGAAATCGATTTTGTGGTCTAGCATTCGGGGGTATACTCGTGGGTGATAGTGTAGAGGGGCTCGTGTTTAAAGGACTCTGCAAGAATGAACAAATTACCAAACTAAAATTGTGGAAAAACATTAATTTTATCGAATGAATGATCCATAACTCAAATGTGACTGATATCAAATAACAGGTCGGCTGAAAAGTCCCCGGTCTGACCTATAGATGACGACACTAGAATTAAATCTATTTCATTTTTAGATAGTATCAACCTTCAAAAGATTCGTGTAAAAATTTGACAGCTGTCGGACTATTAGTTTGTGAGATATTGCATTTTTAGTGAAGCAACTTTTGTTATTTTCAAAAAGATGGAAAAAAAAATAATTTCGTGTGCTTATTAAATATTGTTATTTGAAAGGAAAAAATACAGTTGAAGCAAAAGCTTGGCTTGATAATGAGTTTCCGGTCTCTGCGCCAGGAAAATCAACAATCATTGACTGGTACGCAAAATTCAAGCGTGGTGAAATGAGCACCGAAGACGGTGAACGCAGTGGACGCCCAAAAGAGGTGGTTACCGACGAAAATATCAAAAAAATCCACAAAATGATTTTGAGTGACCGTAAAGTGAATATGATCGAGATAGCTGACACTCTAAAGATATCTAAGGAACGTGTTGGACATATCGTTTACGAATATTTGGGTATGCGGAAGCTCTGTGCGAAATGGGTGCCGCGCGTGCTCACAATCGACCAAAAACAGCAACGAATTGATGATTCTGAGCAGTGTTTGCAGCTGTTAAGTCGTAATAAACCCGATTTTTTGCGTCGATATGTGACTATGGATGAAACTTGGCTCCATCACTACACGCCTGAGTCCAATCGACAGTCAGCTGAGTGGACTGCGGCCGGTGAACCGCCACCAAAGCGTGGAAAGACTCAACAGTCAGCTGGCAAAGTTATGGCCTCGGTTTTTTGGGATACACACGGTATATTGTTAATCGACTATTTGGAAAAGGGAAAAACAATCAACAGCGACTATTACTGTGCATTATTGGAGCGATTGAAGACCGAAATCGCGAAAAAGCGGCCCCATATGAAGAAGAAAAAAGTGTTGTTTCATCAAGACAATGCACCGTGTCACAAATCAATGAAAACGATGGCAAAATTGCATGAATTGGACTTCGAATTGCTTCCTCACCCACCGTATTCTCCAGATCTAGCCCCCAGCGACTTTTTCCTTTTCTCTGACCTGAAGAGAATGCTCGCGGGAAAAAAATTTGGCTCTGATACTGAGGTAATCGCCGAAACTGAAGCCTATTTTGAGGACAAACCGAAGGAGTACTACAAAAATGGTATTGCCCTTGAAGGCAACTATGTTGAATAAAAAAAAATAATTTTGTCAAAATATTGTGTTTTACTATGGTAGACCGGGGACTTTTCAGCCGACCTGTTACCAATAAAACGCTAAGTCAAACCACAATAAATTTAATGTTAAAACTATAAAAAAGTGCAACTAGTTTCGGCCTTAGACCATCATCAGTTCTTGTCTTAATCCTTACCTTACTGTATCTTTTTATTTTTAGCCTGATGACGGTCTAAGACCGAAACTAGTTACACTTTTTTATAGTTTTAACTTTTAACATTAAATTTATTGTAGTTTGACTTCATTTTATATTTATACTTAACTTAACATTTAGAATAGAATGTGGACTTAAAAATATTTCAGCTTTCCAGTATTTCCGCACATTTTAAATAACGTTATGGATCGAATCAGCTGATTTCTAACAGCATTAGTTTAAATTTTCACACAGTTTAATGTGCATACAAAACGAAGTTGATTAACGTAGATTTGTACTTACAGAACTATACGGAGAGCTATCGTGGTCTTGATCGAGAGGGTGAATGGGTGACGTAAAATCGACATTTGTCAAATTAGGCAGAGAGCCAGTATTTGCTATTGGTATTTGAACTAAACTAGAATCATGCGTTGACGGATGTATACTGAAACAAATTATACAAATCAAGTTTTTCCAAAGTTATAATTTATAGTCCTGGAGCCGCCAATCCAAAATATACCCAGCACCCAGGGTAAGCAAACTTAACAGTTTCTATACCAAGCTTGACCGTTTTCTATCAAAAAACAACTACTTCCTGGGCTATATGCCCCGTTGGGAAGGAAGTAGTTGTTTTTTTGATAGAAAACGGTCAAGCTTGGTATAGAAACTGTTAAGTTTCCTTACCCTGGGTGCAGGTGGAAACAATTTTCCACTTTTTCAGTTTTTTTTATTGACTGCACCTTATAGAAATTTATTTCTTGTATTGAATCCAAAAAATTTTTTGGATTGTTGTAGTAAGTCCATTTTACTAAGACATCTAGCAGATCAATAATTTAAAGTAGTTAATGAACCAATAAATCTTGGAAGTTCTCAACTATTAAAATGTTTACTTTGATTGTAAAGATCAGCAAGATTTACTTTTTTCCCGGTTTTTCTATATCATTGCACAGTTATACTGATCTTAGAGGGAAATACATCCAGGATAATCCCTTGACAAAGTTTAAAAATAAAAGTAGATTTTCAAAACATTTCAAACTGGTTAAATCATAACCAGTTCACTTTAAATTATAGTAAAAGTACATATTTACCATTTATGTCATATAAAAATAAATTATCTAATCTTGGCTCAATAATAGTATATTATTCAATAAGCATATAATAGCCATTACATGCGAGTAGAATACTATACTTTGTTCACGACTTTCAAATAAAATTTACTAGTAATTATAAAAAATCTTTATTTTATGAAGTAAAGTACAATGTCGTAGCAGCATTATCATTTGAGTTCATACTTAAATTACTCCTTATTTAAGTCAGAACTATCAAAAAGCCAATATTTGATTTTGATGTAAATATTGCTTTTATACTTTTTTTACACAATATTGTTTGATTTTTAAGTTTTTATGTAACTAACACATATTTTAGGACAAAATTATATTTATTATTATAGTGCCAAATTTATTTAATCTAATAAAAATGTATTAAAATAAATTCTAACCTTAACATCAAAAATATCATATAATCCGCAATCATCAACTGTATCCTATAAATTTGGATTTTATTTTGTTAAATACATCTTATTTAGCACTATTTAGCAAAATTACAAATCAAAAAGACTGCAAAGACAAAGAAAATTGCAGAATAGCATGTAAATAAAAGTTCATATAAAATACTCGTATTGAATAATATTCGTGTGTATCAGTGTATAAAGTATACCATATACCAAAGTACATTCTGTATAGGCAACACTTATTACGCGTGTGTGTATTGGAGTGTATGCTACCGTGTTATGAACAAAGAATATTCTCATACCAAGTTTAGACATACGTGCTGTTTTGACGTCATACAGTGTATAATGGTTCATTATTCACTAGTGAACATTATACTTGAGCAAGCACATGTATAATTAAGGTTTTATAGCACGGTCGTGGACAAAAATTTTAATATTACAGAAGCTGACAGTATTAAATAATTAAGAATTATGCTACAGTGTTACAAATTGTTACAAAAATTTAAATATCTTTATGCCAACAAATATTTTATACACATATTAATGAAAATGTAGTATGAATCAGAAAAAACCGTTTTTACAGGAGAAATTGTATCCCCCATCACATTTTTAAAAGGTTTGCCTGACTCTCTCGTCTAGAAAAAGTGGTTCATGTAATTTTTTTTTAAAGAAAACGAAATTTTCTAAAAAATATCGTATAAAACATCATTCTACAATTTTTAAACAATCTTTGGGTATCTTAAATGTTCGCAAAACTAGCTTTTTGGATGGCCGGCTCCTGGACTATATACTAAATAAAATAATTCGTCTCACACTGCAGATTTTTTAACTGCATTAAATACTTAGCAGTTTTTTGGAGTAAACAATTCCAGAAAATTCCGAAACACAACTATTAAAAACTGATCGAGAAATCGTATGTAATAATTTGTGAAGATTCTTACTTGATTCCAGGTACTCGAGAAGATGACGGTATATCGCAACTAGATCTTGGTCTTCTATCTTGATGAATTCTATCTGGACCATTCATGATTGGTATATTCCAGCCTCTATTCGAACAATCGTTATTTCTATCCATCATCCCCTGCACAGAAGTAATGTAAATTTTAATTATAAAGGGAACAAGATAATGAAAATAAAAAGGTTAAACGGCAACACATGTGGTTAAAAAAAATCCAAGATTTAAAGGCTTTGCCATTGAGATAGTCTCTAGTAGTGGCTTTTCACAATAGGCGACCTTATCTATAATCCATGGGTGGGTTACCTGACAAAAATTTACAGTCGTGCTTTTGGGATAAATAAATAAATGCACTACCTGGAAAATAAAACTTAACGGAGAAAAAAGCCAAGCAGTAATATTCCAAAAAATAAGACAAACGCCAGACACCAACATCTGAATAGACGGAGAAGATATCCGTTGAACAGACAAACCCAAATACCAAGGCGTAACCCTAAATAAAAGACTCACTTTCACTGACCACGTCAACTCCGTAGTAGCAAAAGTGAAAGAGGCAAGTTCAAGGCTACTCGGATGAAGCAGTAAGCTAAACCTTGACAGGAAGATGAGACTCATAAAGAGCATAATCATTCCTATCTGTGACGTGAGACATAAGTATGATACGAACAAGAAGAAATTAGAAGCTTAACCAAACAAGCAAGCTCTAAACTCTTCCTAGTATTTAAGAAACGAAGATATACACAGAGAAATAAAATCAGAGAAGGTACTAGATATAATGACAGAAAACTATATGAAGAGGTAAGGACTTATCTGAACAGCTCAGAGACCTGACGGATTACACGGCCAAAGATTACAGAAGATATAGAAGACCAAGACAAAAAATATAAGAACGATAAGGCCGCAAACCAGAACAGATACTATCTGTATCTTCACATCGATGAATTTAAATAAAAGAAGGTTCAAGATGTGGAAATTATACAAGATCCTTAAACTTAAATATAAAATAGGAAATCGGTTGTAAGGCCAGTGCAGCTCAAACAAAGCTCACTGCTGTCTCCATAGCCGCAAGAGATCACCAAAAGAGAAATCTCTGGACAGTAGACAAGTATTAGCCCTAAATACGCCTTACCGAAGGCTGCAACAACAACGTGGTTACTCTAGGCTGCATCAAAGGTCATGTAATTTTAAAAGGGAACCGCAGCTAGGAAAGCTGCCTCCCAAAAGATTTTGGATCCTGGCAGTCTCATGAGCTTGACAGCATCAGTGGTTGTTGAGCAGATGGGACGAAGAAAAAGTTTGCAGACTATCAAATACGTGGGGGTAGGTTGGTTGACGAGCTAAGAGATAGCATCAATCTCAGAAGGATGCACAATGGACCAAATGTGGCCTAAGTGCAGTGGGACGACCCACCCTTCAAGAATTACATATACAGATGCTTCCGAAGTACTCCATTAAGAAGTTTCAGAGCAAATGCAGAAAACGACATGGTTTTAAACAAAAAATAAATCACTGATAGATACAACGGATAAATGTAAATCAAATCCATACCAAGTGCAAAGTCATTGACACCATTTTGTCATACTAAATTCCGGTTTGTATTACCTGCATTGTACTTTGATGTAAAGCTGAATCGCTGTTCGTACGCCTCCATCCCGTATCAGTCGGCGGACTTAAATAATATGGCGATGTATCCAATCTTCTTTCGTGGGGTTTTCTCATTGGACCACCTTGAGATCGAGCCCTGCTTCTACCTTCCACTCTACTGGCTGGCATTTTTCCAGTGTGAGATGTTTCATCCTAAACATTAAAAAAGAATTGAAGTAGATATGATTTAACTCAAATTATTAGGCAGCTAGTTTACTGCAAAATATATAAACTCAACCAAAAAATAATGTAACAAGGTACATACGTGGATATTAAAAAATGTTTCTTTAGATGGTAGACGCAAAATTTTAAGCCACTTGATATTTTTGAAAAATTTAAATGTAGAAAGAAAGATCGCGATAGCATCCACTGAAAGTTCTTTACTCTTTTAAACTACACTTCACTAAAATTATAGAGTATAAAAATACATAGAGGTAATTGTTTACGTTTGGGCTGACGCCAACATGAAATAAACAAGTGGGGATGTTATATGAGGAAAACAATGGGTTGCCGATGTTATAGACTTTTCAGATAATCCCATACTATGAACGTATCGATGACGTTAGTTTCACGGTAGTACTCACTAGAACAATGGATAGAGTCAATTTTAAGAACCAGAATTATTACAGCTAATATAGGAGGAGAGTCTGTGACCGTGGCCGCAGCAAAAGCATGTCCTTAAGGAAAAGTATTATCGCCTCTGCTGTCTGCTGTGGTTCTTTTGTCGTCAACGACCTTGCATGATAAAGTTACCTTAAACAGTGCCATTTGCTGTAAACATTAAACAGAATTGGTGCCAGAAGAGAGGCCTAAGGTCAATCCAGGCAAAACAATTTTGATATCGTTCACCAGGAGACGCAGATACTCTCTAACCGCTTCAACCATGAACAATATCGAACTAAAATTTTCCAAGGAAGTAAAATATTTAGGAGCGATCCTGGATCAAAAACTAAAAACTAACTTGGAACAATCTTATGGAAAAAATCTTATCAAAAGCCTTAGTGGTGAGATGGACTTGCCGCAGGACATTTGGGAAGACTTGGGGCTTGAAACTGAAAATGATCTGGTCGTACCAAACGATTATAAAGCACATCATCACCTATGCTGCATTAGTGTGGTGGCCAAAAATTGAGCAATTAACGGCATCGCCAAAAAAAACGAAGACGGAACAGCAGCCAGTCGAATTCAAGACTGATCACCTACGATGAAGGTATCCAATCGCAAGTACGAAAAGCTGTGCATGAATTCTACTCCGAAAATATTCCACCAACACTGGCAAAAGTTCTTGCTAAAATAAATTCAGACGAAAATGTACCAAATTTTTCTAAAAGTACGCTAAGACGCTTGCTTAACGATATGGGGTTTGTTTATGGAAAGAGAGGAAGCGACTCGATTCTAATAGAAAGAGCTGGAGGCACCTGGAGGCACAAATATTTAAGATCAGTGAAGAAGTTCCGCAAAGAAGGATATAACGTAATAGTCATGGATTAATGTGGGCCACAGTGTAAATTTTGAATGGAAAGACACTACCATAAAAAATGCCCGAGATGCATTTGTCAAAGGACTGACAACAGGACTGAAGGCTCCAAGTCAACGAGGACCGAGATTTGTTCTTCTTCATGCAGGCTGGAAAGACGGTTTTCTTGAGGGTGCAGAAAAAACTTTACATTCTTAATTACTCACTAAACGATTTTCAAATGAATAATTTAGTCAACATTTAAATCATAATAGTAACACAATGGCAAGTTATATTTCCGCGCCAGTTGGAACCAAATTCGAAGAACATGCCGATATGGCAACGCCGAGTGCGACTACACTGTAAAAATGTCTAAGTTAACTAAGCTAAAAAGCCATTTTGTTTGTAAATACTAAGAGGTTTTGTTTGTGTTTCCTCTCGTTACAAGTCACAAAGGGACCATAGGTAATGAGGAAACTAATAGATTAGCAAAAGAAGGGGAGAAAATGCATTTCCTTGTTATGGAGACCTTTTGTGGTATCACAAAAAGACAAACCAAAAAGTAATTCCATTCCTAGGGACGATATCATCTTCTGGATGGGTACACCAAGATTAAGACGAGCTAAAAGGTTTGTAGACGTATCACCTGAAAGAGAAATAGGCTTCTCGAAATGAGCAAAAAGTGACAAGAAGTTGACCGCAAGTATTCTGACTGGACACTGCCCTTTGGGGTATAATCGAACAGTGAGAATTGTCGTTTCTATGGAAGCGGTAAAGAAACGACAGAACAAAGGGAGTTTCTCTGATTCCTTATCAAATTAGGTCCTCTAGAAAGATGATTATAGCTTCGTTACAGATTTGAACTAGATTAAGGTATGCTCAGGTATGTCGAAGTGCAGAGAAGGTTATGTCCATCCATTAGTCAGTCCTGTGACTAATTAAAATAAACAATCTGAATTTATAAGATTTTCAGCTTTCCATATTCAAGATATTAAAAAATATTTACTCATTTTTAGAATTCGAAAAAAAATTACATTTAAAATGTAGGTATTGGCTTAGACTTTTTCTCCTATCCTCTTAAATTTTATAAAAATAAAGTAAAAACTAGTATAGTCTTGTGGAAATAATTTTAAAAAAATAATTACAACAATCAGCACTTTATTTTGAATAATAATAAATGACCTAGGACAGTGGAGACTAGGTAATGTCAAACGTCAGAACATTTTATCGGTCTACATTTTTTTTCGAATACCGAGTTTTTTAAGGAAACTTTTATGCATTTATGTTTTTTTAAATGAAATTATCTACGGTCAAGCGTGATAAGAGTAACTTGGTGAAATGAATTCGAATCGCATTATGGAAATTCAGTTACATATACGTTGAAGTGAATTTGATGCAATTAGCATGCTGGGAAAACGTTGTAATTTTCTGCGTGGTATAAAGAGACGGGAACTTTAAAGGGCTCCCGCGACTATTCCGGAAATGTTGATATTCATTATCTCCCTTTGCGAGGAACGAGATTCTTCGATCGCATGGGAATATATTATTTCGAAGTCAAGTGAAAAATATCCCTTGATCATGTGTGGATGACAATCAAGCTAGCACCCCCACACTGACTAAATTAAAAAAAAAAGTAGCCCATAATTAAGTGCTAATTGAAGGCTAATTTGTACCACAAAAATTAAAATTTGTACCACCGCGATAATTGAGAAAAATCGCCTTGAAAATGGGGGGTGCTAGGTTGAGATCAAGGCAGCACCTCCACTTCAATTATATCAAAATAAAGGGCATATTAAAGGCTAATTTGTACCACAAAAAGTTAATCCATATTATTATTTATAATGTCAAAAAATAAAATCGAACGCTGTAAATATCGCTGCTCTATAATTTTAGCACCCCCACTTTCGTCTATTCAAATAGTGAACACACAATATTATAAAACTAATTAAAGGCAAATTTGTACCACACAAGAAATTTTTATACTTTTCCATATAAAACCGACAATTGAATATAACTCATTACGGTCGTATTAAGTGGTGGCGGATGCGCTTATATTTATCAATATTCTAAAGTTAAAAATAGTGTTTCCCGTCACGGTCCCTTTTTAAAAATACCTACGTTCACATTTTCTCTTTATTATAAATATCGATTGTTTATAATATCGGAGAAGTTGGAGTGGCAGTGCGTACATCTATATGGTTTCCATTATATGGTATGACTAAATTAAAAAAAAGTAGCCCATAATTAAGAGCTAATTAAAGGCTAATTTGTACCACAAAAATTAAAATTTGTACCACCGCGATAATCGAGAAAAATCGCCTTGAAAATGGGGGGTGCTAGGTTGAGGTCAAGGCAGCCCTCCACTTTGATCGAATTCCAATTTTATTACATCAAAATAAAAGGCATATTAAAGGCTAATTTGTACCACAAAAATTAAAATTTGTACCACCGCGATAATCGAGAAAAATCGCCTTGAAAATGGGGGGTGCTAGGTTGAGATCAAGGCAGCACCCCCACTTTGATCGAATTCCAATTTAATTACATCAAAATAAAGGGCATATTAAAGGCTAATTTGTACCACAAAAATTAAAATTTGTACCACCGCGATAATCGAGAAAAATCGCCTTGAAAATGGGGGGTGCTAGGTAGAGGTTTAATTAGCACTTAATTATGGGCCACTTTTTTTTTAATTTAGTTAGTGTGGGGGTGCTAGCTTGATTGTCATCATGTGTGGGGTTCTGGTAATGAATACGTACACACCTACTTACTTTTTATAATATTTTAACTTAAATTATATGCGGAAAACTGAGTTTTATATGCTAATTTAATTTATATTGTGATAAATTGTAATAAACCATTGATTAACCTCACTTTTAGAATTATTTCTTCTCGTGGGACTAAAAATTTATCACGATTTTTATGACAATTTACTATATCGACGTTGACATTTAAATACAGGTTTTTCCTTATTTTTAAAATTTAAAATGGAATTAAGAATATTATAGATGTAGTAAATATACACAATAAAAATGAAAAGGAAATGATGTCTGGGTTTATAGAGAAAAATTTAGTTAAAATGTTTTTGATATTTTCTTCTTTGCGGATCTGTGAGCGGGGTGCATCCACACATTATTAAAGGTAAAAGGGCTTTAAAGCAATGCAATCATTTTGAAATTTTTATCATTTAATGGACTAGTTTAGTAGGATCATATTAATCAAAATGATAGCAATATATATTTAGGATAAGATACCTACTTACTTATATTGGTATTCATTTTGCAAGTAATTTTTCTCATTTCGTAAAATTTAGCAATAAATAATTAGTAAGTTTTAAACGTAGCGCCAACTAATAACCAATAATGAAGTGTGTTTAAAAGTCAACGTTGTCACAGTTTAGCTACGTTCGTTTCAAGTATTCTCAAAGAACTGGCGGCACAAAATACCGTGTTCTGTGACTAACTGATTGTACCAGTTGACAGGAGAGAAAATCGTGTTTATCTGTAATAAACAAACAAGACCCCTATTCTTGACGGTGATAGAATAGAACAGCCAATAGAAAGTGGGCGTGGTTCTATTGAAAATGCCAAAACCGTATTCTTGAAATTCGTTCTCTCACTGTACCGATAGAAGGGTTGCTCCCCGAGAGAACAATTACTTCTATTGGTTATTTTTGAAGGAACCGCTATAACACCAAGAGAAGGTGTTAGGGATTTTTATTTTCGAACCAAAAATAGTATAGAAGTAATTTCGTTCATAAACCAAACACAACCAAACAACAAATTAAACTAACGAAAATGACAGAATATTTTGTTTAGTGTTTTACTCCTTATTTGATAAAGTGTCAATCAGAGAACAAAAATATCAATATGTTTATCTCTTTTTAATGACAACAAATAAGAGAGAGAGATAAGTTTCTCGGTTAATATTAAAACATATCGACAACATCGCAAATTTTCTACCAATCTTATTGAAACACGTCACTTACCACTTATGACGTATGTAACCATTAAATTTAAATTTCAAAAGCGGATTATGGTTAGAGGATTAATTTTATAAAAATTTTATTTGTACAGTTGAACCACTAAAAACCTATTTTATAAGATGCAAATATAAAAAAAAATCACTAAACTAGTCCATTATTATGCTTCAGTGAGTACAAAATTTTATAAAAATAAAATCATTTGAACTAGGTTTAACTGGGGATTTTTATGTCACTTAGTATATTTCAGTGTATTAATAACGAAAAATTTAAAAAAGCAAAAAAAGCTGCTGAAAATGGACAATTTTTTTACTCGCCCTGTATAACTGGTAAATTTTTTCAAATATAATTGGAAAAAAGCTTTGTGAAATTTGAAACTTATTGGTAAAAACTGCACATTTCTTTGTTATTTGGTTTAGTTAATAATTATGCTTAAAATGTGTCAGTTTCAACTGGGACACCCTGTATAACTGTATTATTTTTTTACTAACAAAACAACCTTTAACGTCTAACGCTACTATCAACAAATAAAAAACTATCATAAAGGTATTTTTTATTAACAAAAATAATTGTAGTAACCAATCTCCTTGTCGTATTCATTAGATTTTTCTGTGGTCATTATGAAATTATCTGTGATAAAAAACCGTTAAAAATGCAAACCACATTATGTAGATAGAAATACATATTTAACGGAACTAACAGGAAAAAAAATAACGAAATGTAGTAAGATGAGCACCATATGACAATGCGTCAAATAAAACATTGTTTTGTTTATTGTTTTAATGTTTTATAATGTAAGCAATTAACACGTTTTGCAAATTTGTTTTAACTACAACAGATTATCGGCTAATTTTTACGATAGTACATTAAATTAATAAGGAGTTGGTTGTTTGGATATTACAACAATGTGACAAATTCAATCAACGATTAAAATCTTAACATTGGAGGTTTAATTCAAAAGAGGTGACTGTAAAAGTGTATAAATATACTTCTGTAAATAGTAGCTATGTAAAGTTATATTCGATAGATGCGGATGTAAATAAATGTAATGAGATATTTCCAGGGAAAATTGTGAAAAATAAAAAAAATGTGGATACATAGCTGTGCCCATAAAAATGTTCAAATGATTGTACCATACAACGGATGTTAACATTAACGAATGCATTTCGATATCCGTGCAAGACGTACATATATAAAATCGTACTACTCATTAAAATGTTTAATACATCAGATTTTTATATGATTCCGAACAATGGAACATGCAATTAATCATATATTTGCAATTAATATCGGTGGGGTAACGCGATAGCTAATTGAAAATCAATACACAATAGATTGTATATCTAAAATAAATTTAACAATAATTCTCGGTTAAAAATATTGGTGTTTGGTGAAAAATTAATATATTCTGTATAAACTTTTATTAGTTTTAGATAAAATTATTTAAATTGGGGTCTGCTACGTGCAAAATACTAGCCATCAGGCTAAGTGTGGATTAACTCCACTACAATATACAGTATTGTTACAGACCCTAATTAATTTTTGCATCCCATCAAAACTATTATAAATGCAATTTATGAGCCTATTCGTTGTTCGAAATCATGAAATTTCATAACCTATTTTAAACAATCCATGACAGGACGCCAATTTGTATTCATGATGACGTCACTTGTTAAGGGGTGTTATTGGTCTGTTGATGTTCCATTTCCCCTTGACATCCAATGTTACCAAATCATCTATTAAAAATGAATATTGTAGCCGTAGTACAGATCCAAATTTTGCTGATTTTGGTTCTTGACATTCTTTCCGATTGGTTACGATGCCTAGGGTAGGAGACCTGTACGATTTCGTCAACTTAGTGAGTTTGATAGGGGTCGTATAGTGGGACTTCGGAAAGATGGATTTTCTTATCGGGAAATTGCAGTTAGAGTGCAAAGAAGTGTAGACATCGTGGTTAGGTGTTGTCAGGCATGGCTTCGAGAAGGCCGTACGCAAAGAGCAAGGGGCTCTGGACGCCCCCGTAGAACAACAGACCGTGAAGATCGCCGCCTAAGCTTATTGGCCTTAGGGGACCATTTCTCCACTACCAGGTCCATTGCAAATGAATGTTTTGCAGAACAAGAAAGACCTATTGGCATGCGAAGTGTTTACAGACGAATAAGACATTTTGGCCTGTTTTCATACCGACCACACTGGGTCCTCCCTTTAACTCCAGAACACCGACGTAATCGCCTTGAGTGGTGCAGACAGAACGGTCACTCTGGGATCAGGAATGGAACAGTATTGTCTTTAGTGACGAGTCTCGATTTTGTTTAGGCATGCACGATGGTCGAGCGAGGGTTAGAAGACTACGTGGTGAAAGGACAAATCCACGGTTTCTTATTGAAAGGCATGTTCATCAAACTGTTGGAGTTATGGTTTCGGGTGCTATAGCTTATGGTTCGAGATCACCTTTAATCTTCATCAGAGGTAACATAAACGAGCAGCGTTATATCCAAGAAGTTTTAGAACCTCATCTTTTAGCCTACCTTGACACCCTGGCAAATCCAACTTTCCAACAAGATAATGCCCGACCACATGTCGCAAGAGTCACAATAGACTTCTTTCAACATAATGATGTCACATTGTTACCTTGGCCACCAAGATCTCCCGACTTATCCCCAATTGAGCACGTGTGGGATATGATGGGTAGGAGATTGCTCAATTTGCAACGTCCTCCTCAGACTCTAGAAGAACTTCGAGAGGAGTTGGTGGTTGCCTGGAATGAGATACCACAGGAGGACATTGACCACCTGATCAGAAGCATGCCTAGGCGCGTTGGAGAATGCGTAACACATCGGGGTGCATCCACACATTATTAAAGGTAAAAGGGCTTTAAAGCAATGCAATCATTTTGAATTTTTTATCAGTTACTTATTATGCTTGAGTAAGTACTTTTAAACTGGGTGTTCGGATTTTTATGTCACTTAGTATATTTTGGTGATTTAGAGTTCGTATGATCAATAAGAAAAATATTAAATGGCCTAATATTCAGGTATATTATATAAATATAAATTACAAAAAATACTCCACTCGCCTATTATTTAAAAGCCTAGCACAATTTTTATAAATATTCATATTTAACGATTTTGTAGAGCTTATGTTAGTCTTTACATTGTTGTCGGATTTACCGTTTTTCTGGAAATCTTATGAACTTTGATATTTCAAACGGATCACCCTGTATATTTTTTTGTCAACATTTTTTCAATAACATTCCCAATGTTCAGCACTTAAAACTACCGCTAGCCACTGGACCACTATTCAAAGATTTACTACATTAGGATTTACAAGGACTCCTACATTTTACAACATGCAGAAAATAACTACAAGATGCAGCAAAATCTTTTCAATCGTCATCCAAAAAAAAAAAGAAAACGGGTATCGAATTTAAAGAAAAAATAAAATAGAAGCATAGTAACTACTTTTACAACATAAAATAAACTACTGTTTTTTTTTTGTTTCGTCACCTTGGTTTCTTTTTTTGGTTGGGGAACTTTTTTAGTAGGGGAATCAGCGTTCACGTTCGGCAGAGAACCACCTTTGAAAGCGCCCAGAGACTGTGTATTGATGCGGAGAGTATTTTTTGACGATTTTCCATTGGGAATCACCTGAAAATGTATCGAATCGCTGATATTTATATATCTGTATAGTCTAAATATGATAAGAGGGGTTGGACACATATGTCCAAAAGTTTGGAATATTTAGAAATAATATATCTACGCCTATGGTTTTTTAAAAACTCTTGTTGATATTTATTTTAAAGCGTTTTTAAATCAAAATAATACTAAATTTGATTCGTTTTTGTATTAATTTGGTCATATTTAATTGATTTGGGTGCTTTCACATTATTCCAATTCTTGTTTAAATTTCATTTGAGATGTTTAAAAATGCCCAGAGATATGTTATAATATTTTAATAGGTCTAGAGTAATGGACTAGTTTAGTGATTTTTTTTATAATTGCATCTTATAAAATAGGTTTTGAGTGGTTAAACTGTACAAATAAAATTTTTATAAAATTAATCCTCTAGCCATAATCGGCTTTTGAAATTTAAATTTAATGATTACATACGTCATAAGTGGTAAGTGACGTGTTTCAATAAGATTGGTAGAAAATTTGCGATATTGTCGATATGCTTTAATATTAACCGAGAAACTTATCTCTCTCTCTTATTTGTTGTCATTAAAAAGAGATAAACATATCGATATTTTTGTTCTCTGATTGACACTTTATCAAATAAGGAGTAAAACACTAAACAAAATATTCTGTCATTTTCGTTAGTTTAATTTGTTGTTTGGTTGTGTTTGGTTTATGAAAGAAATTACTTCTACACTATTTTTGGTTCGAAAATAAAAATCCCTAACACCTTCTTTTGGTTTTATAGCGGTTCCTTCAAAAATAACCAATAGAAGTAATTGTTCTCTCGGGGAGCAACCCTTCTATCGGTACAGTGAGAGAACGAATTTCAAGAATACGGTTTTGGCATTTTCAATAGAACCACGCCCACTTTCTATTGGCTGTTCTATTCTATCACCGTCAAGAATAGGGGTCTTGTTTGTTTATTACAGATAAACACGATTTTCTCTCCTGTCATATATCTTGTCAACTGGTACAATCAGTTAGTCACAGAACACGGTGTTTTGTGCCGCCAGTTCTTTGAGAATACCTGAAACGAACGTAGCTAAACTGTGACAACGTTGACTTTTAAACACACTTCATTATTGGCTATTAGTTGGCGCTACGTTTAAAACTTACTAATTATTTATTGCTAAATTTTACGAAATGAGAAAAATAACTTGCAAAATGAATACCAATATAAGTAAGTAGGTATCTTATCCTAAATATATATTGCTATCATTTTGATTAATATGATCCTACTAAACTAGTCCATTGCTTTGTTACAACAGGTCTTTAGTCAAAGCAATATCGCGAAAATAGGCATGATGACAGTCAGTAAGAATCACTAAAATATTGATTTGTTATAATTATATAAGATACGGAGATTCTAAAGAATTTACTCATTTTTATATTACATGTGTGAAAACATTTATTTTAGTAAAAATATAAGCACTAAATTTAATAATTAGCCATATTATTAGCTGAAACACCAATCAGAAGACCGTGACGTCGTACTTTCGTAAATATTGTTGACATTGACATTGGAACGTAAACAAATATCTTGTTCGGAGTTTTTATTGATATATTCTTACATTGTGGAACCGTACACTATCGATACACATTAGGATTCATGATTATGATAACTATTATAATCGCACAAAATAAGTAAAAACAAAATGAACTTTTTTAACCACCCTCAACCTGCAAAATGTTTGAAGTTTGACGTTTTTACTACAGAATCCACAGATGACACGGGTCGCAATCATGGTATTTACGAATCGATGATGTCATAGATAGACGCCATTACTATTCTAGCGTTTTGGCGTCAAATTTAAAATGCATTTTTAAAAAGTAAATTTCTCATTTAAAAACTCTTTTTTTGCAAAAATAACTTTTTATTTTAGATTAAGTATATACGTGAAAACATCGTGGATCAGTTTTTTAAAATCAGTCATCATGCCTATTGTTGGTGTTACTCAGGGTGCTGTATCAAAAATTAAAAAATCCAAGACACAAATGATGTGAAGGATCGTCTCAGAAGTGGCAGAAGTCGATGTACAACAGCAGCACAAGACCGGCAGATAACATTGATAGCTCGAAGAAATCGACAGGAATCTACAAGTGGCATATCCAGAGAAATTGCTAGACTTGAAGGACTGAATACCTCAAGCAAACAATTACACAAAAATTAAATTCGGTAAATTTGTATCGCAGAAGACCTCTACGTATTCCCAAACTAACCTATCAACAAAAAATTGTAAGGTAGCAATGGGCTCAAGAAATGTTACACCATGGTCCTAACTGGAATTACGTGATATTCTCTGATGAATCAAGAATTGGCTTGGTTTCTGATACGCGAAGAACGCTAGTTTGGAGGGCCCCAGGACGACAAGCCCGATTAGAAACAGCCCAACCACGTGTTCCATTGGAAGGTGGGAGTATTATGGTTTGGAGTGGTATTATGAGGGGTACACGGGCGCCTCTCCTGGTTTTGGAGAGAAGAATCACTGGTGCTGTGTACAACGAGGAAGTTTTAAATCCTGTTGTGCATCTATTCCGGGGGCGGTAGGTGATGGATTTGTGTTTATGCATGACATTGCACCTCCACATCGAACATCTGCAGTACAAAATTTTTTGGAAGAAGAAGGAATATCCACATTAAGATGGCCATCAAATTCCCCTGACATGAACGTCATTGAACATGCCAGGACATTATTAAAACACGCATTAAGAAACGAAACCCTCCCCCAATTACACTGAAAGATGCTGCTCGTGAAGAATGGGAGAGAATTCCGAAAGCCCAGCTCGACCATAATCGATAACATGCCACATCACCTATAGTCATGCATACAGGCTCATGGAGTAAATACTGATTATTAATTTTATTTAAAAACTTTTTGCTTATTAATTTATTTTAAAAAATTTGTAATACATTGTACATTTTTCACCTCAAAAGAATAAATCATTTTTTTGTATGTTTATCTGACTTCTAGATTTATTCAGTATAGATAAGAGTTATAACAAAATGATGTTTACTTATATCAAAAAAATTATTTATAAAAATTAATAAAAATATGAAATATTCCATTATTTCAAACTTTTGGACATATGTGTATAATTTTAAATAAATTATTTACCTAATTGTTAAGTGGTAGGATACTTTAATGTTATTTCAGTTTTGTGAACCATTAAAATAAATATTAAGTAACGTTATTTTTATTCTAAAATTGTGGCAGTTGTAGGAAAAGTATAGTGTGCAACAAGTGGGGAAAGTTTAACTTTTCTCACGAGTATGGAATTATGTTGCGCGAGCGATTTTTAACAAATATTTTGTTAATAACCCCTAACAGCATGATAGATAAACTAAACTTTAAATATCTTTCAAGTTTATAATAAACCTACTTCTTAGTATTTTAGTAAATTTATTTTGTTAGATTTTAAATAAAATTGTATTTATACATTTGTTAATAATAATTGCTTACAAATAACAATCTTAGTTTCATAGAAATGCCGTTTTAAGTTACTCTGCATACATTATACAGTTTTCAACAGATTCTACAGGTAAATTATTTTCTATTCTCAAACATATATTTTAGGTAAACATAAAAACCTCTATTTTTATTTAATTTGTTTATTTATTTTTACTAATCTTAAATATTGGTTTTTTAGTATTTAATTTCTGTTGGGTCTGTTATTTCTGTGCATTTTTTGTGTTTTACTTGATTTTATTTGTTTACATTGAGTCCTTCAGGAATCCTTACAATTGTTATTCAAGGATTTAAGGCAATAGCATCAATTTTATATTTTCAATTTTTAAACTAAGGTATGTTCTTTCTTTCTTTCTTTCATTATTAATTTACTAAACATAACTGTCTTTATAGCCTGATGATGACCTCTATGTTAGGCCAAAACTAGTAGTTAAAAAAATTTTTTATCAATAACCTGATGCCTACATTTGGAGTGATGAAGGATTCCGGATTTACCTCAGAAAAACTGTTGGAGGACTAAAACTTATTTTCATCATTTGCAGCAACCACTTTTCTCAAATATGCCTAATAATCTTCAGAAACATTATAAAGCTTGTTTGCAATGCCATGGTGCACATTTTAAACATATGTATTATAAAAATTAATTCATGAATATATTTTTTTACATTCGGTTCTGTTTATTTTGGCAAAAGGCAAGGTATAGCCCTTAGTTATTGATTGAGTGTAACCATAACATTTTTAAACTTATCTATTTATCTCCTTTAGATAGTATTTAATTTTTTATTCAATATTATAAGAAAAAAATGTGTATTCAGTATGGTTCAATACCCTTTTTAATTCATAAGAACAACCACAAGGAGAGTGAAACAAAAAAATTAAAAAATCACCCTATTTTTCAGCTCAATTAATGGCTAATCAATTTTTATTATTTATGCTCTGGCAATACACCAAGAGGAATTATATAAATGACTTTAATCCAAAAATACACCGAAACAACAGCTTCATTTTATAATAAAGACACACTACACCGCATTCTTGACTATATAATTAAATTCACAAGAAGTGTATTGTTTTAAAAAAGTTTTCATTTTAATTGCCTGCAGAATCAAAACACGTGAGCTACTCTTATTTGAGAATTATCGTTTATATACAAAATTTCAAATTATAGAATGGACTAAAAAACTTAATACCTTGTAGTTAATCCATTAAACCATTAAGATAAATAGAACCTTAACAAACTTATTCGCAATTTTATTTCGAGATCATTTCAATGTGTTTTGAACAACACACCAATTAAAAATAAATATTATATCTTTAATTAGAAGCATTTCTTTAAAAAAAATTCGATGTTGCAATTGCTGTGGTTATTTTAAAACACTATTCATCAATTTAACATTTGTAAATGTGTTTTCTGGCAAACAATGACGGTAGAACTATTAAGGGCCCACTTGAGTATACAGTTAAATAATAAGAAGCATCAGGAAGATCATTTTCCTCACAAATTTATCATCCAATCACACTTCAAACTATATTTCAATCTAACATTAATCATCAAATACCAAATGTTTTATTGATGCTTACTTTTTTTTATTTCCACGTGCTTTGTTTTGATAGCAAACATTTACGAAAAATATAAAATTCAACTAAAAATTTAAACGTATACGATTGAATATGTAATTGTGTTCATTCGACAATATTTTGAAGACATAAACAGCCTGGAAATAATTAATTCAATCATGATTATGCAAAGTATTATTAGAAACGCCATTAAATATTCAATGAAAATATTTATCGATAGTTTTGACCAAGATTTTAAATCACTAGAGAACTTCAACGAACTAGAATAAAGCAATGTTCAAATTATTTAATTATCCATCAATAAAAATATAATTAAAACCATATATATCTTGATAAATATAATTGATAAGTTTTTTTTCTTAATATATAGAAAAAATTAATAACACTATTTATTGAGAGACAGCAAATGTATACCAATACATTTTGTAACATAAAAGAAATCTTCTAAAAGTAAACAATAACTCCAATTAATTTTACCAATATTTATATGAAAGTGGATCTGCTATTACTTAATTGTTTTGATATCGCAATCATGTAATCATATTTAATAAATTATAAAATCTAAATATTCTACTCTATAAAAAAACCTTCAGAAAAGTTATCAAATGTAAAAGGAATTTTCTTAAAAATGAAGGTCAAACCATTAAATCCGTTATAAACATTTTATACAAGAGGAAGCAGAACTTAAAATAAGAAGGAACTCTAACTGAAGGAGGGAATAATTAAAATATCCAGCATATTATTTTATCAAGTTACCATAATCTTGTTTTAAAATTGCAACAGTTTCAATAGATATTTTTACAGGATTGTCATAGCAGATATCATCTGCCCATTGATAATACGAGCAATATCTGTCCCAATGTAATAATTAAAATTGGTTAATTAATGTTTATATATGAAAGAATACTTAAATAACTGGTTCCAAATAGTAGTTGATAAACATGGTTGGAGGACAACTTCTACATTAAAAGAAGTTATTGCTTTAGGGGGAATATGAAAAACTGTTACGTTTTATCTTGTATCAGAATTATTTAGTTGCAAAAATATCAAAAACTCATCAAAAATATTGTGCCTACATTTCCTTAAGTATTAAAAATGTGTGAATAGTTTTTCTCTGAAGTAACTGAATGATACAAAAATTCTTAAAATAAAATTATAAGAGATACAGTCCCATAGTAGACAATCGCCATATATTTGGATTTTAAAAGTGGTCACCAAAATGGTTTTCAATTAAAACTCTCTGCATACTTAATTTATTTTAAAGTTGAAAAATAAAAAAAAATTGTACCACACATGTCTAGGACTTGAGTGTGGTAAAATTACTCATAATTATAAAACCAATTATTAACTAAAATTTTTTAATTCCATTCTAGAGGTAACTTAATAGTTGGAATGCACCTATAATCAGTCATCAAACCTTTTAAAACTGGTAAAACAAAATTTAAAATAAAATAAATTTACTAATACAATTTACCAGACTATATCTAATATTAAAAAGAAATTTAATTATTTATTGGAAAAGAAAAAGTTGTTTTTTGCAAATAATTAGTTAGTAGGCAACATTTTTAGTTATATGCAGTAAGTCTGTAAAATGTAAAAATATTGTTAAATAATAATTTAAGTATTACACCATATTTAATATTAATAAGTAGGTATTATTTATTTGGTATTACATACTACATTTATAATATGTCCTAGACCATAATAGAATAATACATTAACTTTTTATACCTTTTAAAACTGATGACACATTAAAAGCATTTCTATTTTGGGTAAATATCCCTTTGATTCACTTTAAATTTCTTTTCCTGTAGTAGGTAATAATAGTGTTCATTGTATTTTAATCTTTTGTTGCTGAGCCCATTGTTGAAGTATTTTTATCTTTTAAACTAGTTTTTGTACCATTCCAGTATCCAATATTTTAAAAGTAAAAAACATGTTAAAATTATTATTAATTAAGCTTATTAACTAAAATTATCAAGTATGATACTCTTCACTAAACACACTACATTCTTTCAGGGATGTTTTTGAGTTCACACTGAGCACTTTCATTACATATTTTTCAAAATAAATTCGTTATGAAAACAAAATATTTTTACAGTACTAACTTTTAAGAGCAACAACAAAAAAAGTAAAAATGTTTTTTATAGAATATTATAGCACAACATTTATTTTAGAAAAGTCTTTTAATTATAAATAAAATAATTGAAATGGTACAACTTCATTCAAATTAGGATTGGACCCAGGTCACAACAAACATAAACATCATAGGAACAATTTAGGTATATGATGAACTAAAATTTAACATAAGGAGATATTTGTTTTCTGTTCCATAAGTTAACTATTATCTTCTATTATCAATAACTTCTTAAGTAAGGAATAGAAAAAGTAGTTTACACATATTATGCACTAATTTGTTGCTGTCAATTCGTTCTGTTCTGATTTATTGATTGTCAGAAATCTCTCTGTTGATTGTACTGCAATGTTTTTGTTTTTTCTAAACACTACTACACAGTTTTAATATTAGCACATTCTGTGTTTAATTTTTGTCTTAAGACCTAATTACACTGTAAACGAGTCCTGTTACTAAACGATAAAATTGTAGGAAGAGGCAATGGGATATTGTTTACATTGTCATCCACTGGAGGTTGCAAACATTCGAAAAGATGGATTTACTTACCTTTGCCGTAGCTACTTCTTTCATAATTTTCTCGAAGGCTGCTGTCTCCTCTGCTTGTCTATGGTTATGGAGGGCTATTTTTTCAAGAAATTTTCTTGGAGTATTCGCCATGACTGCTCACTGTTACTGTAGCTATTAGCAAACTGACACTACTAACACTTAAGACACTACGCATGCGTTAGCTGCTTTGAAAAATAGGCGCTAATACAGAAATTTTTGGTTTTTAACATAATACCCAACATTTTTGTCATTTGCAAAATCATAACCAATAAAATTGAAGACACATTACATTATTGCGCGTAAGATAATATTTGTCAGCACGAGAATGTTCTTTTATGTCTTTTAATCTGTCATGATAATGCGATCAGTAAAAGTGATGTAACCGAAATTAAAACGCAAAGCAGGTAATAAAAGTTATGAAAAGTTGAGTATATTATTTTAAAACGTAATTACCAAACTATCAAAATGAAAGTATTTGGTTATACACTTAAATAGTTATAATCGATTCATTCGTACCACTCGATTTTTTTAATCGATACTACGATGACTTTTAAAAATATATAGATTTAATACAAAACAAGCAATAAATAATGTTTTTAGTATTATGTACATTGACATAAAAATGAGATAAAAAAAATAGTTGTAATAATATTAGATATTATTTCAAAAGTACACAAATTATACACTCGTTTTATATGTATATTGTGTTGCCTATGTTGTAGAATTCATCTTCACATATTTTATATTCTAAAACCTGCAAACGAAAAGGCTGTTTTTAAAAAGCAGTCGGTGGAGCCAACTATTACGAAATATTAATCGTTGGCCCCACATAAGTAAACAAATAAACTAATAACTTTCTTAAATAATTTTACTTAATAGTTAATATTTCCGCAAATTGCATCAGTCATTCATCATTTCATAAAATATTTATTATTTTATTAAGGTACTAAAATATATTTAGATTTACGCTACTAGATGGCAGAAATTATACAATGTTTTGGATTTTAATAAATGTAGTTATAATTTGAAACATAGGTAGGTATTTGGTTTTTTTTTTATTTTTTTTATTTAAAATAAGCAATAATAACTTAATGAAAAATATAAATGTTTAAAAAATCCTGTGTGTTATTAAGGAATATTTCTTTGGAATATTCAAAAAATATACAATTTAACAATATCTAAAAAACAATAGAGGTTTTTTGAATATTAAGTTAAAAAATTTCATCTTGTTTAGCATGTTTTGGTAAAGGATGTTAATTTAAACGATTTAATACATTTCCAGTTTGTGTAGCTATAAAAACTTAAACTTGTTCTTGATTTTATAACACAAGACTTTATGATTTACCTAGGTGATTTTAAAAAAAATATTTTTCAATCCTACGTTTTATGAAGTAAAATAAGTGAATAAAATAGAAAGTGTAATTTTTAAAATTCTCTTTTTCTTAAAAAAACTTTAAGAAATGAAATCTCCTTGAAACGATCATCTTGTTACGACTATGATTAAGTCCCAAGTACCCAGACCAGGTCATGGGACTGTCATAATATCGTAATAAGTAACATCCTGTATGCTTTGATTCAGATTCAGTCGGTCTTCATAAAGCCACAATAAACGGGCATTTTTGTAAAAATTAATGCAAAAGTGCATTCCCTAATTTGTGTGTGTAGGACTATTCTTTTTTAAACTGGAAATTATGAAGTTTTGTGTTGTAATTAATATAACGTTGTCAACCTATATAAGGTTCGAATTGTTTAAGGTTGGATTATTATACGGTGATGGGTTTTAATGACGTTTTATACTAATTTCTGGTAAATGGAAGCTGGATAAGAATATTTTGGTAAGTATATTAAGAATAGGTACCTACACATCTAATTGTTGGAATAAAATAGTATCAAATTGATTAGTGAAGTGCAAAACTAAGTTTTACGTTTTAGATTATGTTGATTGTAAAATGTGGATTTGGGAAGGTATACAGGGTGTTTCTTAAGTAATCTAAAATATTATATGGGGCGCTTCGTTACTCAATTTTAAGACGAAAAGTTCATATAAACATGTGTGATAGGTGTTGTCGTTTATGAGATACAGGGTGTTGTACGTGAAATTAATTTTTCTTGGTGACGCTACTGATTTATATTTTTTTATTATTTTATTACAAGCAACATGTGTGTTAAACATAAAGAAAAAATAATACATTTCAGAGCAAATGTTCAAAATGTCCACCTCCAGCTAAAATGCAAGAATCCGCTCGATGTCTAATGGATTGTCGAATACGTTCGAAGATACCAGGATTGTTACGAATAACATTACAGCCGTCTATGATACGATTTTGAAGATCTTGTACGTTTAATATCAGTGTTGTGTAAACAAGCGATTTCAAATATCCCCACACACAAAAATACAGAGGATTGTGTCCAGGTGATCTAGGGGGCCACGGGTGTGGAGATCCTCGTCCGATCCAATGGCCTGGAAAAACATTATTTAAAAACTCGCGTACAATCACTGAAAAATGTGGAGGAGCTCCGTCATGCATGAACCACATGCGCCTTCTAATAATAATAGGTACATCTTCCAAAAGAAGTGGAAGTTCATTTTCTAGAAAATGTTGGTATGTCTCACCGGTTAACCGTACAGGAAGGAAAAATGGTCCAATTAAATAATCATCGATGATGCCAAGCCAAACATTGACCGAAAATGTTTGTTGAAATCGTTTTACACTTATGGTATGTGGATTTACATCTGCCCATATGTGGTCATTATGAAAATTCATAATCCCATGTCTAGAAAAGTTGGCTTCATCCGTAAATAGAATATTGGCCACAAAATTCGGATTGTTCGCGATTTCACGTAAAATCCATTGACAATACTGTATGCGTAATGGATAGTCAGTAGGTAACAAATGTTGAACACGTTGAAAGTGATATGGATACAATAAATTATCTTTTAGAATATTCCAAACAGTTTTGTTACTAACATTTACTTCATCTGCAACTTTTCTTGTACTCGTTTCTGGATGTTGGTCAATAATTTGAAGAATCTGGTTTTCCAATTGGGGATTTCTCACAGTTCTGGGTCGTCCAATAATATTCTTCGATTTAGCAAAAGTTCCAGTTTCTTGTAAACGAATATGTAACTTAGTAAACGTATCTGAACATGGTAAACGATTATTTGGATAACGCTGGGCATACGTACGTCTAGCTTCTAAGGCATTACCATTCGCTAATCCGTACAAAAATGCATATTAGCCATTTCAACATTAGTAAACACTGGCATAGTTATTAACTAAACACAGAGTCAATCAAATAAAAATGTACGATTTTTTCGTTGGTTTTCAAATTTGACACTTGTCAACATTATTTCAAAGGCCACTTAGAATAAGCATGTTTTTGCATATTACTTCTAAAACCAGTAGCGTCACCGGGAAAAATTAATTTCACGTACAATCAGAACTGACTAATTACAATAAATTCAACACCCTGTATCTCATAAACGACAACACCTATCACACATGTTTATATGAACTTTTCGTCTTAAAATTGAGCAACGAAGCGCCCCATATAATATTTTAGATTACTTAAGAAACACCCTGTATTGTATCACAAGTACAGAAAGTAATCTGTTCCACACGGTTTGTGAAAGTCACACGCAATCACACGAGTGTGGAATAGGTTTTCTGCAGGAGTAAGATACTGTACTTTTTCTACGGTCTAATTAAAAATATATCTATTTAACTTCAAAATAAATATTTTACAACTTCCAAGTAGGTATGACGGCAAAAATTATATATAAAAGTACGCCAACTATAAATGTTAATTTCAAGAACATTTTGAGTTCATTGTAGTGAACTTTCTTTGCAGATCCGACGTCACTTGACATGAGAAATAAGAATGTTTATTTAATAAGCCTTATATTAAATATTTGTAAGACGTGGTGGTGTAGTGACCACTAGTTCCCGGGTTCAATTCCCGATAATCCTGATCCCGAATATTTTTGGGTTTTGTTTATTTTCTATTTCTATTCGCGATCACCAGGGTGCGGGCGCCATCTACATTTGAAAATTTGTACGTAAAACTCCGGGAAAACAAACATTTTGCCAAAAGTTCCTGTGTTGATTATTTCTTTGTTGTTGTATATTTGATTTCATGCCAAAAGCATAGTTTTGTTTGGAGTAGTAAATAAAAAAAATTGTTTAGTGCCACAGTGCAAGAATTATCCAAGTAGCACAATAAAAACCTTTTGGGTTTATTGGGGTTTTAAAAATGTTTTATTGTGGTAAATAAAGACAATGGTTTTACAGTTACCTTGTAAGTATAGGTACTCTTTGTTCATAAAAACTGTTTAGCTTTAATACAAGCTTTAATGAAAAGTATTAATAAAGTATTATATAAGTAAATTTCTCCTGGCAACCGTCTTCCGGGGAACCCAACATCTCTAAACAAAATTTACCAGACGTGATTCCTAAAAACTTGGCTGACGTGTTCAAACAAACTGAGGCCGGTTGGTTCTGTGTTCTACTTCACTTCTCCGCCAAGGCCATAAGAATTCAGGCATATTATTGCAATATTTCTGATCCATCAAAATTGACATTTAATGAATGACAGAAATCAAATAAAAGATAAAAACTCATAACGAAAATGAAGTCACTACAGTATGTATAGAGTTTTTTAGTTATAATATAGTTTTATAAAGGCTTTAACTCTAGTAACTATAAAACCCTTTAGTTTTATGAAATACTGAAAGTTTCTTGGGTTTTAATGTGGTCATCGTCATGACATTTTAGTTTTATAAATATGTATTCTTAATGTAAATATTAAATCCATTTGATCTTAAGGTTATTTTGTCACTGAAGCGTAAACAATAAAACTATTTAATTTATTATCTGCAATAACAGCCTTTTTAAATGTAATTATAAAACCATTGCTCTTAGTTAAGTACATTTGGTACATATCAGCAAAGGGTAATTGGATTTAAATTTGACAATAATAAAACTAAAACCACTCCCTCTACTTTCATATTATGATGAACGTAACATTTTGATGAGAAACACCAAACAGTGGTGTAGAATTTGGGCGTTTTGTGAAATATTTAATAAAATAATTTATTTTAAAACCTGCTTAGTTAAGATGGCTGAAATATTTTAAAATATAGCGTACCGGAAATTAAAAAAAAAGTAAAAAAGGAAATTTTAAAAGATTCCCATGAAACTGCAACACATGAATCAATATCAATTCAAATTTTAGGTTATGTTGTTTTTACCAAATAATATTTGCTATAACCATATTAAGGCAAACCAGTTTTAATGAGTCGAAAATGCGAACGTATTAAGTCTATTTGTTCTTATTGTTTCTTTGAAATAGGAGGCCATTTTGTAATAAAAACTTTGCCGCCATGATGGAAGTTATTGAAGCACATAATAAAAAAGTTAATTTTACCAGTTGTTGCCTGGTTGTGGTGATACTGCACTATTTCATGTTGGAAAATTTTAAACTATTTAGAATAATTCCCGGATATAGTCACGCTATTCATATCACTATTAAAATTTTCTGATGAATATTTTAATGAAACTATGTGATTCAACAATTACGCGATTTATATTTTTCACATTTTCGGAAACTACTATGTTTCCAATAATTATTTCCCGTTGTTGCAAATGTTTTGCTTTAATTTTCTTGGTAGTCAAGGCCATCAATTATTATTAATAACATACTTAACGAGTCGATTATTTATGGTAAAAGTGTACAACGCACTTTTCGCAAAGGTTGACGTAGGAAAGTAACGTTTAAGTAAATAAATTTGCTTAAAAATATCTTTATACTAAAATTAAGATCTATTGCATCACTTTTAGTCTTATTTTCTTTATACTATGCTTTTAGCTACTTATATTAATACATTCTTCTTTAGCACAAATTCCTTGAGGGTTGGGAAACATTTCGTGATGAAACTACACTTTATATACTTGGGCAACGCCGACCCTGCTCAGAATTCCCAGTCATACAGAATAACTCCCGACCAACGTGACCAATCTCTAAAAAAGTGACAGTGTCTCTCAATAACAAAAAAATCCTGAATAGGTATAAATATGAAGTATTTTTAAACTATACCTAAGTACAATTGGCAAAAATAACAGGGCCTACTGTCAGAAATTCATAAAAAAAGAAATCATAGTGTAATGGTTTTGTGTAAAAACATTAGGTGGTTGCTATTTATCTTTGATCTTTTAGATAGGTACTTTATTTGTCAACATCTGTTATGTTTATCTTGCTAATAACTGTCTACTACTGTTGCTACTGCTTAAATACATATCACTATTCATTTTGATAATGGCAGGAAGAATTTTCAGTAGTAGGTACCTACCATTTTTTATTTCTTCTTTTGTAGGTAGGTATAGGTATGTTATTATTATTATAATATTTTTATTACAATTGACATTGATACAGATATTGCTGAGGGTAAAATTTTACCTTTTGTTATTTTATCTTGTAACTGAAATTGATGCCAATGGTTTTAGTTTTAATTTCTTTTAATTTTAATTTTTTTAATTTCCGTTTCCATTGACGTACTGAAAAAGAGTAAAAATAATATTTGGTTTTTATTTTAAATGAAATTTAAAAAACAATGAATTCTGATAGAAATAATAGCACACCAAAAGAATTTTGGAGCAAAAAATGTAATGCTACTGCAAAAGTCTTTATGGAATGTTCAAGCATTTTGTTTTTCTTTAAATATGTAGGTACCTACGTTTTATAAATTCTTTATTTTTACAAAATGGTCCTAGAAAATGTTTTCCAGCTGTTCCAATATATATTTGTTTAATTCCCGATTATTTATATATACCAAATGATTTAAAAATAACAATTGGTCCTTTGTTCAAGACAATTTTTGCAGTTCTAGAATTTTTACATTTTTAAGGATATTTGTTTGCTGCTCTATTTTCGCTTGATTTTTTTTTGGAGTATCTAAACTGTTGACAGATTAACAGTTACAGTGGATCTAATGGAATCAGGAGAAGGTGAAGAAATAGTTCAATTGATTCAAAATCTATAGGTTGGTCTGCAGAGCACACCAGGATTGAAACTTCTTAGCAGCAATAACAAATAGATTTACAGATTAATAAAATTAGATTAGAATGCTCTCAATATTGGTATATTCTTTTGTTTTTACTAAAATATTTACTTTTAACTTTGATGTTCTGTCAAAACAATCCTTGGTAAAACAGTAGGAACAAAGAACACTTGATGGCTTTTCTAACTAATTTATTTTTATTAATTCAATCCATAATTGTCTTCTGCGGTTATTTGCAAATCTACAAAATATATTTGTAGGTACAAAATGAAATTAAAAATTCTTCAGAGTTACTTAATTTATAAAGAAATAATAAGCATATTATCGTTTATTTTAAAAGTAGTATTTTTTTCCAACTTCCCCCTTTACCTGAGCCCATATTAATTCTATGGGATTAAGTTCACAATGATAAGGGGGAAGTCGAAGAACTGACATACCACGAGAAGAAGCCATTTCTTCTACAATGTAGGTTTTGTATTTATTCTTGTTCATTTTTGCAATTCTGTAAAGTTCTTTCCTTAGTGGATCTTTTGGAGACTTAATATTTTTCGAAATAAGCCACTCCAAAAGCTCTGCTTTACGCCAACGACTTGTGGGCAATGCTTCTCGTAACCGTGAATGGTAACTTGCGTTGTCCATAACAATAACAGCCCCTTTTGGAATCAGATCCAACATTTGAACAAACCATTTCTCGAAGACATCCCCATTCATATCTTCGTGATAGTCCCCCGTGCGTTTTGAAATAAAAGTTAATAATCCACCATCAACAAAACCTTCAGAACTTCCAACATGGACAATGATAAGTCTTTTTCCTTTTCCAGATGGTGGCTGCAAACCTAACGACAAACCTTCCACGAATGCCTGCCTTCCGCTTTTAATGTTTTCATCTTGCCAAGATTTGGAAACTGTATATCCAGCATTTATCCATGTTTCGTCTAAGTAAAAGATTTTCAAATTTTGTTCTCTGGCATGTCGAATGCTTCTTAAATAGTCTCTTCTCCAAAAAACTATTTCTGGTTTATCTATCAAGAGAGATTTTCTATTATGTTTTGTATATCTGAAACCCACATCTTTCAAAAGTTTGCATAATGTCATTCTGGAGAATTTTGTATAGTCCGTATCTTCTTGCACTGATGTCATAATTTTGTCAAGTGTTGGAATTTCCTTTCGTAAGTAAAATCCATGGACTTTACGCCTTATTCTTTGTTTTAATGACTCATCGATCTCAATTGGTTTTCGGCCTGAAGGAGTTTTAGGGGGTTGAAGAGTTCCATTCTTGCTTTCTTTTAGTAATCTATAAATTGTTGAGTTAGCAACACACGACAAAGCAGCCGTTAATTCCACAATATCATCAACACTTGCATCAACACGGTATACCCTCTTAAAATATATTTTGGTACGTCTACTTAAATGAATGATTTATTACTCCTTGTCATTTCTATATAGACTATAAGTAAAATTAAATGTTATAAAAATTACTGCAAAAGTTGATCACAAAAAGAATTTTACGAGAAGTTACACAAATATATTGCTTTGACATAATATATTTCTCACTTGCTGAATACTATATTTTTTCTACGACTGCAGCTAAAAAATAAAATAATGTGGTAATACTTCATTCTAAATTATTAATAGTGAATCTAAAAAAATATAAAAATTCATTAATTTTATAGTTAATTGTAATGTTGAAATAATTTTTTAGTACAATTCCAGGAGTACCACTATAAGTATGTACAAAAAGTACGAGGAGTAATAAACCCTAATTAAGTATGCAAAACCTTTACAGGGAGCACCATGAAATTTTTTATAAATCTCTTACTTTCAATTACATTTCTTCCGTAAATCTAAAAACCAGGTAGATCGACCCCGTATTTGTTTCAGTTGTAGCATAGTTTAGGGTTTCTTCATTGTTAAAGGATTAGCAGATAAGCAATAACGCAATGCAGTGGTGTGTATTTTGGGAAAAAAATACGTTTTAAATTATAATATGATAAAAAATGAAAAGAAATAATTATTGGAATACATTTATTACTTAAATTTTATTCTATATCCGACTCGGAAGAGGAAGAATCGTTGTTGACATTAATAATAATATGGTCGATTAAATCATCACAAATATTGTCAATTTTCCACATATTTGCCTCTACTTTGATAACATGCTCGATACAGTTTGTCCAATTTTCCTTACTAACATGACTTACAGCACTCTCAAACAATTTCACATCAACGTTTATTTTAAAAGTAGTATTTTTTTCCAACTTCCCCCTTTACCTGAGCCCATATTAATTCTATGGGATTAAGTTCACAATGATAAGGGGGAAGTCGAAGAACTGATATACCACGAGAAGAAGCCATTTCTTCTACAATGTAGGTTTTGTATTTATTCTTGTTCATTTTTGCAATTCTGTAAAGTTCTTTCCTTAGTGGATCTTTTGGAAACTTAATATTTTTCGAAATAAGCCACTCCAAAAGCTCTGCTTTACGCCAACGACTTGTGGGCAATGCTTCTCGTAACCGTGAATGGTACGTCTATGAAATCTACTTAAATGAATGATTTATTACTCCTTGTCCTTTCTATATAGACACCCAAACGCGGTGGATGGCTCAAAAATTGTATAACAAGTATTATTAGTCTCATCGGTTATCTCTGTAGTACTGCAATTGTGAATGTAGCTTAACCAAAAAATAAATTTCAAATTATAAAAGCTTTGCGTTTATGACAAAAAACAGAAAACTCAATCTAGACTGATGTTATTACTAGAAAAACGTAAATTATCCATTTAAATGTCATAGCGTGGCATACTTAAATGATAAATTCGTGGAACAGATTCATTTATCCCATGGTATTGGAAAAGTCTGACATTGTAGCATCGGAAATGTCACAATAGAGCTATATTCTATATCGGTCGTAGAAAAAACAGAGTGCCCATGTATAATTTACCTTAAGTTAATATATTGAATATTCTTTCTTGTTTCTTTATGTTTGAAGACTGTACATAACTCAGCTGTCAAAAATATTCCTCATGCTTTGAGTTAATGAAATGTTTTTAAACGGTTGGCGAAAAAAGTTGTCCATGAAATTTATGGGGCGATAAAAAACGAGTTCGAAATACCAATAATTAAGAATTTGTGTTTTTATCTTAAATTTATTGATACTAAATATTTAATTACCTCTAATCCGAATTTCTGTTATATACATTTTTTTTGCGTTTTGGGTAATAAAAGGGTTGGTTGGTTGGTTTGGTGTGTGGGAAGTACACCGGATATTGTTTGTTTCAACCAAAAACCTCTATTTCCGAATTCATTTATTATTGGGTTTTTACGACATTAAAGGGGAACATTTTTTTTCAACATATAATAATATTATAAAGAATAATAAAAAAACTCTTCAATTGAACGTAATTTCCAAGTTTATTTACAAAATTACGTTTAAAATTACAATGACGACCGTTTTTTTATTATGGACTTCCAAAAAAGTAAGGGTTGGTACAATACATTTAATATTATAAAGCCAATGGTTTCTATTGTTTATGTAAACGCGCTACTATGTGGAAACAGCTGATTGGAATTGAAAAATCATTTTTGTTTTGAATAGTCTGTGGCAATATACAAGACAGAGCCATCTATTTGCGTAGATTTTTAACTAGTATTTGTTATAATTTTGGTTATAGTCTTATTCCCTTAGAGGAACGAGAATACGACTTCTCTGTTCCACTTTTCAGCATTCTGCATTTTCCCCACGTTGGGTGCCAAATTTGCGAGTATTGTATAATAGGTATGCAAATCGTTTTGTTTCCACGGATTATTTCTCAGTTTTTTTATTTGAAAAATAGTCTATTGATTAGGTTGTAATAAAAAGAGGACGAAACGTCGAAAGGCGAAATAGTTTATCGATTTATTGACGAGACGGAAAGAAAGAAAAAATATGCACGTAACATCTGAACCTTCTAATCGTTATTCTTTTCGTCTGTGGTACAGTGAAGTTATTGAAAAGTAGGAGAGTTTGCTTTTGTAGTGACTTATACTTTTTGGCGGCGTTGTTGACCTCGCACCCGTGGCCCCTGCCACCTTTGCCACGTCCACGGCCGTGGATGTAGCCATGAGTTGTTATAAAAAATTAGGAAAGAAATTACTCGAAAAATAATAATATAATCTAATAAGAGTGTCAAATTTGACATTTCAACAATATTCCGGCTATTTTTTGATTGCTGTTTTAGCTAATGAGTATACAATTAGGCGATAATTTTGCACCAGTGCAGATTATCGAGGAATATTCCGAAAACCATGAAGACAATGCATCTAAATAAGGCATAAACATTGTTATTCTAAAATATTGCTCAGTTGATGACGTAGGGTTATTGGATAGATAGGTACGTTTGTTTGTTAACTATTCTGACTGAATTATTCTATTCTATTTGATAAGATTATACGACAAGGAGAAATATATGGTGTATAAATCAGTAAAAAGAAAACCAAAATTATGATTGTCAAAAAGCACGTTGGGTGCCAAATTTGTGATGATAAAGAATAACCGGGGCCTTAGCAAGTCCCGGCTAGTGGCTTCTCCTGAAGTTAATGTTTCACCATAGTTCAGGTTGATTGCTTTTAACCGTGTAGGGCGCCAGTATCTTTTTATTCCTTTACAGAAAGACAAAACTAAATAAAATAAACTAAGGTGAAAAAGATGGACACACCTTGTAAGCAGTGGGTTGTAAAAAAAGAATAATTATTTATTTATTTGAAGCTTGAAGTCTCTTGAAGGCCTAGGGGTGGTTTTTGTCGTTCTTAGCCTATTAAATGCTAATTGGTGTTCTTGTACTGGGTTTCTAGACGTTACTTTTGTATTGGCTGATTTCTGAACGGTATTTCCGTATTTACTGACTAATGGTATTCTTAATTCCCGTGAACTTGGCACACCATATTTAAAAATCTTAAAGTTTTTTTAGAGTTCTGGCATCCTTTGCAATAGTTCTAGAGTTCTCTGTAAGTATTTTCAATAGTTCCGGTTGATAAATACAAAAAAATCGAATTTTAAAATATGGTGCGCCAAGTTCACGCAGCGCACCGTATCATGAAAATACATTATTTTTTCGGAGTTCTGGTTAATTTTACAATAGTTCTAGAGTTCTATATCCATTATATTAATAGTTCTGGCAATTAAACGCAAAAAATCAATGTTTGAAAACTAAGTGCCTAAAAGGTAATTTTATTTAAAAATATTTTATTTACGAGTTCTGGCCGATCTGATTAGAGTTCTAAATAGCGTTCCTTTAGTTCTACACAAAACTCTTTTGACTTTTTCCCACAAAATCATTTTTCTTTAAGTTATCTTCATTTTAAATATCGAAAAATCGATATCAGATCCGCTAGAACTCGTAAATTTTTATTTTTTTTAATAAAAGTCGATTTTTCGATATTTAAAATGAAGATAACTTGAAGAAAAATGATTTTGTGGGAAAAAGTCACAAGGGTTTTTTGTAGAACTAAAGGAACGCTATTCAGAACTCTAATCAGATCGGCTAGAACTCGTAAATTTTATTTTTTTTAATAAAAGTCGATTTTTCGATATTTAAAATGAAGATAACTTGAAGAAAAATGATTTTGTGGGAAAAAGTCACAAGGGTTTTTTGTAGAACTAAAGGAACGCTATTCAGAACTCTAATCAGATCGGTTAGAACTCGTAAATTTTTATTTTTTTTGAATAAAAGTCGATTTTTCGATATTTAAAATGAAGATAACTTGAAGAAAAATGATTTTGTGGGAAAAAGTCACAAAGGTTTTTTGTAGAACCAAAGGAACGCTATTCAGAACTCTAATCAGATGGGCTAGAACTCGTAAATTTTTATTTTTTTTAATAAAAGTCGATTTTTCGATATTTAAAATGAAGATAACTTGAAAAAAAATGATTTTGTGGGAAAAAGTCACAAAGGTTTTTTGTAGAACTAAAGGAACGCTATTCAGAACTCTAATCAGATCGGCTAGAACTCGTAAATTTTTATTTTTTTAATAAAAGTCGATTTTTCGATATTTAAAATGAAGATAACTTGAAGAAAAATGATTTTGTGGGAAAAAGTCACAAAGGTTTTTTGTAGAACTAAAGGAACGCTATTCAGAACTCTAATCAGATCAGCTAGAACTCGTAAATTTTTTTTTTTTAATAAAAGTCGATTTTTCGATATTTAAAATGAAGATAACTTGAAGAAAAATGATTTTGTGGGAAAAAGTCACAAGGGTTTTTTGTAGAACTAAAGGAACGCTATTCAGAACTCTAATCAGATCGGCTAGAACTCGTAAATTTTTATTTTTTTTAATAAAAGTCGATTTTTCGATATTTAAAATGAAGATAACTTGAAGAAAAATGATTTTGTGGGAAAAAGTCACAAGGGTTTTTTGTAGAACTAAAGGAACGCTATTCAGAACTCTAATCAGATCGGCTAGAACTCGTAAATTTTTATTTTTTTAATAAAAGTCGATTTTTCGATATTTAAAATGAAGATAACTTGAAGAAAAATGATTTTGTGGGAAAAAGTCACAAGGGTTTTTTGTAGAACTAAAGGAACGCTATTCAGAACTCTAATCAGATCGGCTAGAACTCGTAAATTTTTATTTTTTTAATAAAAGTCTAATTTTCGATATTTAAAATGAAGATAACTTGAAGAAAAATGATTTTGTGGGAAAAAGTCACAAAGGTTTTTTGTAGAACTAAAGGAACGCTATTCAGAACTCTAATCAGATCGGCTAGAACTCGTAAATTTTTATTTTTTTAATAAAAGTCGATTTTTCGATATTTAAAATGAAGATAACTTGAAGAAAAATGATTTTGTGGGAAAAAGTCACAAGGGTTTTTTGTAGAACTAAAGGAACGCTATTCAGAACTCTAATCAGATCGGCTAGAACTCGTAAATTTTTATTTTTTTAATAAAAGTCGATTTTTCGATATTTAAAATGAAGATAACTTGAAGAAAAATGATTTTGTGGGAAAAAGTCACAAAGGTTTTTTGTAGAACTAAAGGAACGCTATTCAGAACTCTAATCAGATCGGCTAGAACTCGTAAATATTTGTTTTATTAATAAAAGTCGATTTTTCGATATTTAAAATGAAGATAACTTGAAGAAAAATGATTTTGTGGGAAAAAGTCACAAGGGTTTTTTGTAGAACTAAAGGAACGCTATTCAGAACTCTAATCAGATCGGCTAGAACTCGTAAATTTTTATTTTTTTAATAAAAGTCGATTCTTCGATATTTAAAATGAAGATAACTTGAAGAAAAATGATTTTGTGGGAAAAAGTCACAAGGGTTTTTTGTAGAACTAAAGGAACGCTATTCAGAACTCTAATCAGATCGGCTAGAACTCGTAAATTTTTATTTTTTTAATAAAAGTCTAATTTTCGATATTTAAAATGAAGATAACTTGAAGAAAAATGATTTTGTGGGAAAAAGTCACAAAGGTTTTTTGTAGAACTAAAGGAAAGCTATTCAGAACTCTAATCAGATCGGCTAGAACTCGTAAATTTTTATTTTTTTAATAAAAGTCGATTTTTCGATATTTAAAATGAAGATAACTTGAAGAAAAATGATTTTGTGGGAAAAAGTCACAAGGGTTTTTTGTAGAACTAAAGGAACGCTATTCAGAACTCTAATCAGATCGGCTAGAACTCGTAAATTTTTATTTTTTTAATAAAAGTCGATTTTTCGATATTTAAAATGAAGATAACTTGAAGAAAAATGATTTTGTGGGAAAAAGTCACAAAGGTTTTTTGTAGAACTAAAGGAACGCTATTCAGAACTCTAATCAGATCGGCTAGAACTTGTAAATTTTTATTTTTTTTAATAAAAGTCGATTTTTCGATATTTAAAATGAAGATAACTTGGAGAAAAATGATTTTGTGGGAAAAAGTCACAAGGGTTTTTTGTAGAACTAAAGGAACGCTATTTAGAACTCTAATCATATCGGCTAGAACTCGTAAACTTTATTTTTTTTAATAAAAGTCTAATTTTCGATATTTAAAATGAAGATAACTTAAAGAAAAATGATTTTGTGGGAAAAAGTCAAGAGTTTTGTGTAGAACTAAAGGAACGCTATTTAGAACTCTAATCAGATCGGCCAGAACTCGTAAATAAAATATTTTTAAATAAAATTACCTTTTAGGCACTTAGTTTTCAAACATTGATTTTTTGGGTTTAATTGCCAGAACTATTAATATAATGGATATAGAACTCTAGAACTATTGTAAAATTAACCAAAACTCCGAAAAAATAATGTATTTTCATGATACGGTGCGCTGCGTGAACTTGGCGCACCATATTTTAAAATTCGATTTTTTTGTATTTATCAACCAGAACTATTGAAAATACTTACAGAGAACTCTAGAACTATTGCAAAGGATGCCAGAACTCTAAAAAAACTTTAAGATTTTTAAATATGGTGTGCCAAGTTCACGGGAATGTATTCTTACAACATTCCTGGTTGTATTTTGGCTTTACGGTATTCTTGGCACAGTTTTTCAAAGCGGGGAATAAGACTTGACACTGCTACTCTCATTTCTTGTATTACGGTATTCAAGCGAGTAGGCACTTTTTGGCGAGTGAACGATGGCAATGCGACGAAAAAAAAATATTTTCACGACACTATGTTCGCCAATATTTGTGGTGTACAATAATAAGAAGATCGACTCCCCTCTTTGCTTTCTACCGCGCACCAGGGCGCCGCGGCGCACACTTAGAGAACCCCTGGTCTTATTCACTCTAAGAAATGTGACAACGTAGTCCAAGAATCAATTTTACAGGCTTGACAAGCGTTTATGAAACCTGACCTAAAGAAATTATTAAATTCGAAGAGGAAATTCTAGATAAAAGTTGAAAGAATTAATTTATTAAAATGTCAATAATTGTCAGTAAAAAAAAATGATTTATTCTTTTAAGGTAAAAAAATGTACAATGTATTCCAAATTTTTTAAAATAAATTAATAAGCAAAAAAAGGTTTTTAAATAAAATGAATAATCAGTATTTTCTCCATGGGCCTGTATTCATGACTGTAGGCGATGTGGCATGCTATCGATTAAATGGTCGAACTGGGCTTGCGGAATTCTCTCCCATTCCTCACGAGCAGCATCTTTCAGTTCTCGTAGAGTAATTGGGGGAGGATTTCGCTTCTTAATGTCCCAGGCATGTTCAATGACGTTCATGTCAGGGGAATTTGATGGCCATCTTAATGTGGATATTCCTTCTTCTTCCAAAAATTTTTGTACTACAGCTGTTCGATGTGGAGGTGCATTGTCATGCATAAACATAAATCCATCACCTACCACCCCCCGGAATAGACGCACAACAGGATTTAAAACTTCCTCGATGTACACAGCACCAGTGATTATTTTCTCCAAAACCAAGAGAAGCGTTCGTGTACCCCTCATAATACCACTCCAAACCATAATACTCCCACTTTCAAATGGAACACGTGGTTGGGCTGTTTCTAATCGGGCTTGTTGTCCTGGGGCCCTCAAAACTAGTGTTTTTCGCGAATCAGAAACCAAGCCAATTCTTGATTCATCAGAGAACAACACGTAATTCCAGTTAGGACCATGGTGTAACATTTCTTGAGCCCATTGCAACCTTACAATTTTTTGTTAATAGGTTAGTTTTGGAACACGTAGAGGTCTTCTGCGATACAAATTTACCGCATTTAATCTTCGTGTAATTGTTTGCCTTGAGATATTCAGTCCTTCAAGTCTAGCAATTTCTCTGGATATGCCACTTGTAGATTCCTGTCGATTTCTTCGAGCTATCAATGTTATCTGCTGATCTTGTGCTGCTGTTGTACATCGACTTCTGCCACTTCTGGGACGATCCTTCACATCATTTGTGTCTTGGAATGTTTTTTTAATTTTTGATACAGCACCCTGAGTAACACCAACAATTTTCGCGATATCACTTTGACCAAAGCCCTGTTGTAACAAAGCAATTACTCTAGACCTATTAAAATATGATATATGTCTCTGGGCATTTTTAAACAGCTCAAATGAAATTTAAACAAGAATTGGAATAATGTGAAAGCACCCAAATCAATTAAATATGACCAAATTAATACAAAAACGAATCAAATTTAGTATTATTTTGATTTAAAAACGCTTTAAAATAAATATCCAAAAACCATAGGCGTAAATATATTATTTCTAAATATTCCAAACCTCTGGACATATGTGTATTATTAATATGGATTAACGAAACTAACGTCATCGATACATTCATAGTATGGGATTATCTTCTTCTTCTTCTAACTTCTATAATAGGTTCATGACCTGTTCCTTCTTCGATTTGTCCTCATCTTGGGCTTAGACCTAAATTGTCACTCCATCTTTTCGGAGTGTATCACTGAGAGATTTATCTCGGGCGATTCTTACCAACTTATTTTCTGACAGTTGGTTCCATTGTCTCTTCATAACCCTGAAAAGTCTATAACATCAGCAACCCATTGTTTTCCTCATACAACATCCCCAATTGTTTATTTTCATGTTGGCTACATCCCAAACGTAAACAATTACCTCTATGTATTTTTATACTCTATATGATTTTAGTTTAATGTCGTTTAAAAGAGTAAAATGTGTACTTAATCTGAAGGACTTTCAATTGATACTATCGCGACCTGGGCATTTTAAACATAAACTAATTCTTTGTAAAATTGTTAAAAATTCCATTAGTTATTGAATTTAAAATTTCTACGGAAAGTAAACTCACCTTGTATAAATGTTAATAGGTCAATAATAAGATTTTAATAAAACCTTTAGCGGAATTTGTAGATTTAATGATGGAAATTTTTGAGAATCACAAATACATTTTTTCGTGAGAAAATTCCTATTCGACGTACCTATACAAACGTATACATTGAAATGGATTTTTTTAAATGTTTTGTTTTTATCGGCAAATAATTAGTACAACTGAAATAGAAACCGTCTTGTGTACTTTTTAATGATACCGATAAAAAAATGATGTAAGAGAAAAAGGTAAAACTGTCATGCAATAATAATTAGAGAATTCAGGTTACACCGTACCAAATGTCGATGTATTTTTTACGTTTGGTTGCATATTATTTGAAAGGAAGTAGGTGAGGTATGTCTAGTTATCAATCAACTAAAATTAATATATTATTTAGACATTTATCAAATGATTTACCTATAATAATAAAAATGATGCAACATTGCAACTTAAAAAAAAACACATTTTTTTTCATGGAAAATCATTTAAATAATATTAATTATTTATTCTGTAATGCAATTAAAACATTCGTTGTATTTCTCACACTTGTTTATATCACTATCTCTCTCTTAACTGGCGGCAAAATTAAATTTTTACTGGGTAAAGCTACTAAACGCTAGAGGGCGTTGGCAAACTATAAAGAAAGATGATTAATGTCTAAACAAATATATTTATAAAAGTCATCTACAGTATGTTCGGTGTATCTTTTTCTGTGCGTCACTATAGTCTATATAGAAAGGACAAGGAGTAATAAATCAGTCATTTAAGTAGATTTCATAGACGTACTAAAATTTATTTTAAGAGGGTATACCGTGTTGATGCAAGTGTTGATGATATTGTGGAATTAAATCAACAATTTATAGATTACTAAAAGAAAGCAAGAATGGAACTCTTCAACCCCCTAAAACTCCTTCAGGACGAAAACCAATTGAGATCGATGAGCCATTAAAACAAAGACTAAGGCGTAAAAGTCCATGGATTTTACTTACGAAAGAAAATTCCAACACTTGACAAAATTATGACATCAGTGCAAGAAGCTACGGACTATACAAAATTCTCCAGAATAACATTATGCAAACTTTTGAATGATGTGGGTTTCAGATATACAAAACATAATAGAAAATCTCTCTTGATAGATAAACCGGAAATAGTTTTTTGGAGAAGAGACTATTTAAGAAGCATTCGACATGCCAGAGAACAAAATTTGAAAATCTTCTACTTAGACGAAACATGGATAAATGCTGGATATATAGTTTCCAAATCTTGGCAAGATGAAAACATTAAAAGCGGAAGGCAGGCATTCGTGGAAGGTTTGTCGTTAGGTTTGCAGCCACCATCTGGAAAAGGAAAAAGACTAATCATTGTCCATGTTGGAAGTTCTGAAGGTTTTGTTGATGGTGGATTATTAACTTTTATTTCAAAACGCACGGGGGACTATCACGAAGATATGAATGGGGATGTCTTCGAGGAATGGTTTGTTCAAATGTTGGATCTGATTCCAAAAGGGGCTGTTATTGTTATGGACAACGCAAGTTACCATTCACGGTTACGAGAAGCATTGCCCACAAGTCGTTGGCGTAAAGCAGAGCTTTTGGAGTGGGTTATTTCGAAAAATATTAAGTTTCCAAAAGATCCACTAAGGCAAGAACTTTACAGAATTGCAAAAATGAATAAGAATAAATACAAAACCTACATTGTAGAAAAAATGGCTTCTTCTTGTGGTATATCAGTTCTTCGACTGGATCATTGTGAACTTAATTCCATAGAATTAATATGGGCTCTGGTAAAGGGGGAAGTTGGAAAAAAAATACTACTTTTAAAATAAACGATATTGTGAAATTGTTTGAGAGTGCTGTAACTCATGTTAGTAAGGAAAATTGGACAAACTGTATCGAGCATGTTATCAAAGTAGAGGCAAATATGTGGAAAATTGACAATATTTGTGATGATTTAATCGACTCTATTATTATTAATGTCAACAAAGATTCTTCCTCTTCCGAGTCGGATATAGAATAAAATGTAAGTAATAAATGTATTCCAATAATTATTTCTTTTCATTTTTTATTATATTATAATTTAAAACGTATTTTTTTCCCAAAATACACACCACTGAATTGCGTTATTGCTTATCTGCTAATCCTTTAACAATGAAGAAAACCCTAAACTTTGCTACAACTGAAACAAATTCGGGGTCGATCTACCTGGTTTTTAGATTTACGGAAGAAATGTAATTTAAAGTAAGAGATTTATCAATGGATTTGGACTGCTTGGCGGTAGTCTTGCCGTGTCCTTCCATCCGGGCTGTATCTTTTGTGTACAGCCCAAGAGATGAAATACATTGGTGCGATAAAATATGTGCGCCTGACTCGTCGAGTTTTCGTCAAGAAAAAGGGACGATGTTTGGGAGTATCGTAATTTATAGATAAGGGTTGACAATGGTTTCCGTTTGGGTTGCGTTCATTTAAGGGTATTGTTTCAGGTGCGTTCCATTGTAAGGGGTAGGTTAGGTTAGGTAATGGTCACCCAAGCCCAGAAAAGACCCCACCTTGCCCGCATCATACAGGCCCATTTCCCTCATCAACGTTCTAGGGAAGGCCCTTGAAAGACTAATCAAGGACCGACTCTCGAACTTCTGCGATACCCACAACATCATCCCACAGTTCCAATCAGGTTTCCGGCCAGAGCACTCTTACCCCATTGGTTAACTTTCAAACCATTATCTCCAGGTCTCAAAATCAACGTTTCTGCAGTGTCGCAGTATTCCTGGATGTTCAGAAGGCTTTTGACCAAGTTGGCACGCCGGAGTTGTTAGAAAGCTCATGAGCATCCACCTTCCTACTACTTTTGTTAAACTCATTCACTCCTACCTCACAAACCGCACTATCAGAGTCAGATCTGGTAGTTCACTATCCCTACCATTCACTACCCTTGCCGGAATCCCCCAAGGATCCATCCTAGCCCCATTACTCTACCTTATCTACTCCACGGAACCCCCACATCCACATCAAGCTCTACGCAGACGACACTGCAATCTGTGCATCTGCTCCCAACCGAGACCGCCTCCAAACCAGTCTTCAAGATTTCCTCAACACCTTTTCAGACTCTACATCAAAAACTTCTACCCGGAAACTTGCGAATAATGCTTTGAGGGTAGAGGCTCGAACTCCGGGACGAAGCCGTCTACCTGGGGGTGAAATACACTCGCACTCTCTGTTGGACGGCTAATGAAAAGTCCACCCTGGACTCAGTCCGGAGACGACCCAATCTCATCAGGGCATTAGGAGGAAAATTCGGCGGAATCCACTCCTCCACTCTTCTGCACACCTACAAGACATCTATTCGTCCACTCTTAGACTACAGAGCTATTCTATACAGCACCACCTCCACCAGCATCACAAGCACTATCCAATCTTGTGAACGAGCCATCCTCAGATATTGCAAATATCAAAATCTACTCACCTCCAGGATTGTAGTCTACTAAAACACAAACATTACTCCAGTCCTAAATAGAACTATTAAAAAATCTACAATAGCGGTATGTCCAGCGCACTCTTCTCTCCGACAATACGTTATCCAACAAAAACTCCCTAAAACTCTCTTGGCTAATCAACCGCCTCTTCCGAAAACCCAAGAGGAAAACCCCATATCTGTCACTACGCTGCACCCAAGGTAAAGAAACTTAGTTTCTATACCAAGCTTGGCCGTTTTCTATGAAAAAACAACTACTTTCTGGGCTATATGCCCCAACGGACATTGAATTACATTCCAATAGAAAACGTGATGGCGACCGACTTCGTCGATACTTAAAACCATCTCTGTCGGTTTGCAAATCAACGGGAAGAACACTACTCGCAGACCGGTTTCGACATTATTGTGTCATCATCATAAAATTAATAATGTGTTTGTGCCAGAGTTTGTGGAGGATGGTGTAAATTGGACAGTCTTCTTCCCATCCTATCCTACACATGTTCGATGGGATTTAAATCTGGTGAACGCGGTGGCCATGGCAAAACATTAACGTTTCATGGAGAAAGTCCATAGTTAAAGATAAAACATTGATATTGTTATCATAGCATTCTTTAAATATAGTTATTCTGTTGTCAAAAAGTTAAGATTAAGAAAAAGTGTAGCACTTGACTAATGTCACTGAAATATCATTGTAATAATAATAATTTATGTGTTATAGGATGATAAGTCTTTCACTACCTACAAAACCATCTAACATATCATTAAAATATCTATACCAAAATAAAATATTGTTTCTATAACTGGACTTAAAGAATTTGTTTTCTAGATTCGAGATAGCTAAATGTATCTTCAATATGTCAATCTATATTCTTCTATATTTTTAATGAAACACCCTGTATATTTTTATGATTTTAAAAGCTCCTTAACAATACGATCTCAACGAACTATACCAGGTAGGGTCTACTATGAATTGTACAAGGTGAAATTTTAAAATTCATTATAAATTTGTTCAAGATAGTAAATTAATAAAATTGTAAAAATAATAATGTTTCACACTTTAAATAATGGTTTTATTTTTAATTAGGTGAATGCAGACCTCAAATTTTATCACTAAGTATCAATATTTTGGGTTTTGTTAACATTTTTGGTCACGAATAGAACTATGCCAATATAATTAAACTAAATCGGTAAATAACGTCTGTCAGTTGTTGATGTGTTGACATTTAAATATCGTAGTTGTCAATTCTTAATCAAAAACTAATATCTTGCAAAGTAATAATGAAATATTTAACTGAGACTCACCGGATTGAAATTTTAATGATGATTGGTTACGGCGATAATTGCAGAAGTCAAGTTGAAGTGGCAAACTTATTTAATCCAGAGGTATCTTCAGTGTCTAAAATTCATGCACAATTCAGAGAACTTGGACATGTCAAACCATTAAAGAGAAAACCGCACTTGAAGATGATGTGAAAGTGGATATTATGTTAAGTGTCGTGGAGAATCCAACGTCAAGTTCACGTCAAATTTCTCGTCAAAATAATGTGAGTCACACAACTGTCCTAAGGTGTTTCCATAAAGAAAAACTTCATCCATATAAATTGACTTTTGTGCAAGAACTAACAGAAGACGATCCAGATCGTAGAATGGATTTCTGCGAAAGAATTATGAATAAATTGAACAGAAATGAAATAGCTGTTGGTACAATTCTTTTTTCCGATGAATCAACATTCACATTGAACGGGGAAGTAAACAGACAAAACTGTAGATATTGGTCAGAGGAGAATCCTCATTGGATGCGTGAGACACATACTCAGTATCCTCAAAAGTTTGGGCAGGTATTATAGGTGATCATATTATTGGTCCTATTTTTGTAGATGGAAATTTGACAGGCGAAAAATATTTAAGCATGATTAGAGACGAAGTTGTTCCTGAATTGGCCAACTTATATCCCAACGAAATAGATCCGAACCTACCGGATGAAAATATTTGGTTTAAGCAGGATGGAGCAACACCCCATTATGCTTTAATTGTAAGAAATTACTTGAATGAAATTTTCCCCAATAAATAGATTGGACAAAAAGGTACTATCGAGTGGGCAGCTAAATCGCCGGACCTTACGCCCTTGGATTTTTTTCTGTGGGGTTATCTCAAAAACAAAGAATATGGAATAGAGCCAACTAGTATTGCAGACCTCAAAGCAAGGATAACTACAGAAATACAAGCTATTTCGGCTGAAAAGTCCCCGGTCTGACCTATAGATGACGACACTAGAATTAAATCCATTTCATTTTTAGATAGTATCAACCTTCAAAAGATTCGTGTAAAAATTTGACAGCTGTCGGACTATTAGTTTGTGAGATATTGCATTTTTAGTGAAGCAACTTTTGTTATTTTCAAAAATATGGAAAAAAAAGAATTTCGTGTGCTTATTAAATATTGTTATTTGAAAGGAAAAAATACAGTTGCTGCAAAAGCTTGGCTTGATAATAAGTTTCCGGACTCTGCGCCAGGAAAATCAACAATCATTGACTGGTACGCAAAATTCAAGCGTGGTGAAATGAGCACCGAAGACGGTGAACGCAGTGGACGCCCAAAAGAGGTGGTTTCCGACGAAAATATCAAAAAAATCCACAAAATGATTTTGAGTGACCGTAAAGTGAATATGATCGAGATAGCTGACACTCTAAAGATATCTAAGGAACGTGTTGGACATATCGTTCACGAATATTTGGGTATGCGGAAGCTCTGTGCGAAATGGGTGCCGCGCGTGCTCACAATCGACCAAAAACAGCAACGAATTGATGATTCTGAGCAGTGTTTGCAGCTGTTAAGTCGTAATAAACCCGATTTTTTGCTTCGATATGTGACTATGGATGAAACTTGGCTCCATCACTACACGCCTGAGTCCAATCGACAGTCAGCTGAGTGGACTGCCGCCGGTGAACCGCCACCAAAGCGTGGAAAGACTCAACAGTCAGCTGGCAAAGTTATGGCCTCAGTTTTATGGGATACACACGGTATATATATCATCGACTATTTGGAAAAGGGAAAAACAATCAACAGCGACTATTACTGTGCATTATTGGAGCGATTGAAGACCGAAATCGCGAAAAAACGGCCCCATATGAAGAAGAAAAAAGTGTTGTTTCATCAAGACATTGCACCGTGTCACAAATCATCGAAAACGATGGCAAAATTGCATGAATTGAGCTTCGAATTGCTTCCTCACCCACCGTATTCTCCAGATCTAGCCCCCAGCGACTTTTTCCTTTTCTCTGACCTGAAGAGAATGCCCGCGGGAAAAAAATTTGGCTCTGATACTGAGGTAATCGCCGAAACTGAAGCCTATTTTGAGGACAAACCGAAGGAGTACTACAAAAATGGCATCGAAAAGTTGGAAGGTCACTATAATCGATGTATCGCCGTTGAAGGCAAATATGTTGAATAAAAAAAATGAATTTTGTCAAAATATTGTGTTTTACTATGGTAGACCGGGAACTTTTCAGCCGACCTGTTATATCAACCTGTACAATTAAATTTATGTTTAAAAAGATCACATTTGCATTTGAAATTTGACGGGTTCCAGCGTTTTTTATAATCTTCTGAACCAACCCCACAAATAATATTATTCCAGTGGTTTCCACACTGTATATATTCTTACATTATTTACTAACAAAATATTTTTTAAAAATGGCAGAATGCCATTCATTGTCGTCATAACAGTAATAACGATCTGATTATTCCAAGAATCAAATTCTTAAAGGGACTAAGTTCCCATCTGGACCCAATATGTTCTTCGGTCTACTACCTACAAATGACTGATTGATAAACCACATAAATGCATGTCGTCAAATCGTTCATTAACAGTCAATTAAGCCGAAAAAAAAATAGTTTAGTATTACATATATATGTATATATAAAATTGAAGGCGTCCTCTGGAGGAATAAATATGTACGAGAATCAGAACTATAATATATAAATAACGTAGATATTCTCTGGCAGTGGTAAAACGTGAACGCAGCATCTACGTTAGGTCGAGAGACAAAAAGTTATACAACAAGTTCGCATTCTGAAATTTCGTAAGTGTTATTTTCTTCATCAGTCGTTCAGGAAGCTCCGGTGTCGTCAACAAGTGGTTGTTTCGTGATATTTTATTTAAAACTACAGGTCTACAGGTGGATTTTTCGAAAGAATTTTCAACGGTTTTCACTAGGAGGATACCAATTTTCGTCCGCCAGATTTTACAAGTAAGAATTTTGTACGTTTTTTTAATGTTTATATCGTGCACATTTTGCGATTTTTTGCTTAAAATATAATGTGTTATAAACTAATAACAGTCCCTACTAGAAAATTTGTTTATTTACATAAATAAATTTATTAATAATAAAACAAATTATGGTAAATATTTATGAAAACATAAATATTTTGATCAATTTTTTTTTTCTAAAGTACGCTTTTATTTATTATTTAATATTGTTTGTTGGTGAGACATTTTAAATGGTTTAAACCCAAACATTAACATTTTTAAGAAACGAGTTAATTTTTTATTAATTGAGGTCTTATAGCCTATAAAACTTTTTTTAAATATTGTACATAACCTGATTTTACAGGTTTACACACAATATATTTATTTATAAAATATTCAAAGAAAGTAAAAGTATTCTATAAAAAAATATACTCTTCCTCATTGTTATTTACTTAATTTTAAAATTCCCAATAATACTTTTGATTGATAACTTTTTTAAAATAGTATACAGGACTTTTCATATTTTGTTAATTTGTATTTAATTTTAATTTTCCAATTAAAAATGCATTTTCCATGTCATGGTGACATTGAAAATCTTTTGCGGAAGCTTTCAGAGTTTTTTTCCTGTGAAATCTAAAAATCGACATTTTCTTTTGGGTTGCATCAGCAAAGTTTCTGTATACGGATCTCTGATTATACAATCACTTTCCAAATTATTTTCTGTGAAACAAAGCACAAATGTCTATGGAAATGAAAACAGCGTTGATGATAATCTTGAATCTTTTTAAAATTCAAGCAGTTTTTTCTTAATTTTTTGCTATCTTAATGTTATTTTATCAAGATGTAAAAAAAGTGACTCTTTTGGAAAGGTGAAATTTCTAAGTACAAGTAGCAAAGTAAGAATATTTATTTATATCTTACGGTGACCCACTGACCATGTAACATTTAGGTATGTTTTAAAATAATATTCATTCACATTATGAAGATTGCTTCAATTGAGCAAGTCGTTATAATCTTTATATTCAATGTACAATATTCAATAAATGGACAAAACAAAATAAATAACTAATTTATAAAAATGTTTCAATCACGCAGTCATAAATTGATTAAAAATATTTATTTTTTCGCCTTATTTTCACTTAATATCAAAAAAGCACCCTAATTTTCAAAAAATTTTCGAATTTGGGTTTTTTCAATTTTTTGCATTTTCTGAGAACATTTCCTATAGTAATGTATATTTTTTTACACCATCAGAAAGTAGATATTTCAACGAACAAAAAGCCCCCAAACTTTTTGAAAAAAGCTGATATTTTGACGTCAGAATTTTCGATTGAAAATTAGGGTGCTTTTTTGAATTAGGGTTTAAATTGCTGGACCAATTGCCATACTGACCAGATCTAACCCCAACCAACTTATGTTTGTTCCCTTATCTAAAATTTGCACGAAGTTCTTCTTTAAAAGAAGATTTTGAAGATAAAAATGCCAAGCAATGTTACCGAAATGAGAGTCACTGAGCACAATTACAAGAAATCTATGTATAAAAAAAAATAAATATTTATCTTTATTAGTTCGGAATCTTCTCAGACCACAATTGGATGTTCTTGAAGAGCTGTCAAAAAATTTCTTATATATTTTATGGTTTATTTATAATAAATTCGTTCAACAACATAAAAATGATGCAATCTTTAATCACAATCCACATACAAGATGAAAAATAATAAGAATGGCCGAGAGACCTCAGTTTTTACGAGCGTATAATTATCCAAAGAAATTTTTGAGAACCCAGCAATAATATCTGGGTGTTCTTTTCAGTGATTTATTACATAGAATGTTTTTCATGATGATTTGGAATATAAAATCTAAGTATGATAAAAATTTAATCCTTTTGATCATCTGTATCTCGACAAAAATCAACTTTTTGATATTAGATTGCGAAAAATGTTTAGCATTTTATCCAAGGTAAAGAAGATTTCATTTCATTTCATTTGAATATAGCCTTTTCTTCCTAATTTTCTTCTTTATTTCTACTTGTTTTCATCCAGTTCCGCATTGCACCTGTCTTTCTTTTTGTGTATTGTTCCTTATTTTCTTTGTTGGTATTGTTTCTCTGGAACTAACTTTGGCTGTGTCCCAGTTTATCGTATCCCTTTTTGTGGTTGTTCCAGGCGTTTCCTGGATTTTCTAAGTTTTTCCCCTGCTTTATTTTTCTAGATTTCTGTTGCTCTGTGATGTATTAGTTTGTATTTAGCCCTCCATTTTATTTGTCCTACTGTTTCTTTTTCTATTTTCCTTATTAATGGGTTTCTGTTCACTGCTTTCTTGTAGAAGTGCTCTGTGTTCTTTTTTTATCATTTCTGCTATCGGCGTGTATTCGTACTTTTCTCTTATTTCTGCATTCGTTGTGTATCTTTCTGCTCCTTCTATTATTCTGTATATTTTTGTTTCTTTTCGTCCCAGTGATTTTATGTTTGCGTCTGATGTTGAGTTCCAAATTGGTGCTCCATACAACATTACCGATCTTAGGTTAGGTTAGGTTAGGAGAAGGCCGTATGTTGGATATGCAAGGGAGAGGGGCACTTGGTCAGAGACTGCAGAAAGGCATTGCTCTGTAGAAAATGTGGGAAAAGAGGTAATAAGGCAGGGGAGATGCTCTGTGAAATGGTGGAGATAATGTTGAGAGATGAGGAAGAATGGATGGAGGTGAATAAGGCAGTGGAGAGTATAGTTAGGAGAAGAGAACGTTTATGAGTGGCGGAATAAATAGAGAGTGTGTGAGGGACCGCTGCCCGTCTTGAAGTTTTCTAGGGTAGTGATTCCGAGACGGGAACATGAGTTTTTCCATCTCAGTCCGAAAAAAAGTTAGGTTAGGTTGTAGATTTGTTGCTTTAGCCTCTTATTTAGAGGGTTGGTTTTATGTATGTATGACCTTATATATTTCCTAGCTACTTCTACTTTTCTTCTAGTGTTCTTAATGTGTTCGTTGAAATTTACTTTTCTGTCCAATGTTATTCCTAGGTTTGTTCTATTTCTTGTCCATTGAACGTTATCTTGTGTTTCTCTAGTGCCTTCTTTTGGTTGAATATTAAAATTGTGTGTTTGCTTCGTTTGCTATTATTTCCCATTTTCACAGATACGTTGTTACTTTTTCCAGGTGCCTGTTTATCTTATTTTTCACGTTTTCTGCTTTTTTATATGTGGTCTATATTCCAGTATCGTCTGCATATAGTGCCATTTCTGTTCCCTAAAGAAGAGATTTCTTTTTCTTCGATTAATACAAAAATTTTGATAGTCATTTTGATATATCTTTTCCTCAACCGTAAAAAAAGATATTGAAATATAATTCTTTCAATTCTCATAACATTAACGTTTGCCTCTAGTTCACCCAACTAAGAAAGGAACTTTTTTTGGCAAAAAAAGATGGTTGCCTTCGAGGGTAATACAGCGATTATAGCAATCCTCCAACTTTTCGATACCATTTTTATAGTACGATTTCTCTTTGGATTTAATATAGGCCTTTGTTTCGACGATTACTTCTTCATTTCTTTCCAGAGAGCATCCTCTTACCGTCTGCGAACATAAAATAGTAGCTGGGGCCAGATCTGAAGATGGGGGTGGATGGGGGAGCAATTCTTGAAATTTCGCCATTGTTTTCATTGATTAGCTACACATTAAGCATTACTGGTGTTGTTAGTATTATGATTTAAAAATTATATATTATAAAATGGAAATATGTGATGTTTTTGACAATTTACTTATCTGAAATTAATTTAATCTTCGCGGAAAATAATCTTCCTAAATATAACACGACTTTGATTAATACTCTGCTATTTTTGTTGATGCTGAATTTGTTGATTATTTTACAATTTGATTCGACTATTTAAACTGTGAATATTTTGGTTTTTTATACATCTAAAGGATACTATACACTCATATTAAGATATTGTGGAAAATGCGATATTTTATTTTACATCCTAATTCAATTTTTTAGATTATGCAATACTTTTTGTGATGAGTGTATTTTAGCATAAGTAATATTAAACATAGCTTTGTTGATTTATAATTATTATTGGCAGCTTTACTATGGAAAATAGACAAAAAGAACTTTTACTGAACAGTTTTTGAATGAATTGCTGTTGGATTGCTTTTCTGATGGAGTAAATTCAAAGTGGTCGTTTTCAATGAAACATTCCTATTGAAGCTTTCACCAAAATCAGTAAATCTCATAATTAATTCGTTAAATTAAAGAATTATGATTTTCTTTACATAAAAATATGAGTTTTCATTCACTTTTACAGTAAACCCTTTTTTAAACAGATATATGTGCTTGATTCAGATTTTGCACAAGTACAAGGGCGATTCAAAATGTCTGTCTTGTATTTTTTTTCTTCAAATCTTTCAGATTAAGTTGCGAAACTTGAACTGTGTTATTCACTTGAATGAAATTTGCCATTAAACAGGTTTGTGGCCTAACGTAGCATTAAAAGTTTTTGTTTTCTATAGAATTATAAAGTTAGTTACACCAGATAATTATTTATAGTTAACAGAATATAATACTAATAATAACGGTATCGTAAATTATTAATAAAAATGAGTCACCAATTTTACAGGTTGTGATTAAATATTCGTAAAAATTAGATAATTCTGGATGCAGTAATTGATAGACAATGATCAATATGAGTTATAGACTATTATTTTAAATAACTGAAATAACACTGTTTTGTAATACAATAACTGTTTTTGATTATGATTTATATACAGTGTGAGCAATTAAGTAGACGTTATATGTGGAAAACTTTATTATTCTTAGTTTTATGAAAAAAATTATCTAAAACTTCAATATTGTTATTGAATTTTTGACAGTTCTATAATTTTATCAATACTGGCAAAACGACTAGTGGTTTTATCAAAGGTAATACCACGAGTCCTTAAAATTTTATCGATAAATTTTTAGTTTCGACGAAAATTTTTTTATTCGCAAAAATACGAAAACAAACTGAAATGTGATTTTATCTTATTAATAAGACAGTAGACATCATACTATATGATGTTAAAACCTTTAAAGAAAATAAAAAGTTCTTTGAATTAAAACATAATAATAATAATAATTGCCTAATAAATAAATTATAAATTATGTTTTTTAAAACGCGTTGCAAAACTGCTAGTTTTTTTCACATCTAATGCAAAAAACCGGCTTATATTGCATTTCCTGCTATAAATAGCTAATTTTTGTTTATTTTTTAAGAAAAGACACCTACAACACTACAATACATAAAAAATCACGGAAATGGCAAATGCGGAATTAAAATTTTCATATTTATTGCAACTTGAACTTTATATGTAATTGTCTGACATTTCTCAGTCGAAATAATGTCCATTTGTTTGACCACTATGTAAATATTTGCCACATATTCGAGAATAATAATAATTATATTATCTCCTTGCGTTTGTAGATAAAGTTTATCTGTATGGTGTATATAAAGCTACACTCCTCCTTAACAGGTGTGGTAAATAAAAGGTTGGTTAGATTTAAATTACTTGACAGTATCTATAACATGCCGCTATTTCATTTCGTACGTCTAGAGCGTGAAATGTTTTAATTGCTTTCAAACTCTTGTTAGGAATTGTTCAATTTCAACAAATATTTTAATTGTAGCTTAAAAGAAATAAGGAGAAAGGAAAATATAACACGATTTCGTCAGACAACGAAGGCGGTCACAGGACGTGCTTATTGCTTTTTGTGTTCCATGCTGTTGGATGATATCTAGTATTCTGTGTTCTGTTGTGTTCCGTGTCATAATCTGATATATACAGGTGTTTATTTTTGAATAAACGTCTTACTATTGGTTATTTATTATACGAGAGCTAAAACCGCCCACTAATACTATCGTCAACGAAAGTGGCCTGACATGGCTAAAGCGAGTTTTCGTTGATACTACAAATTCCATGTTACCGCCCACATCACGAAATATTAACGAATTAGAATTGAATCTTAAACGACCAAGGTCAGACTGTTTTTCATTTCGCCGGCCGAGTCAATAGATGGCGCCACAAGAAAATTATAATCGCGCTTGTCCAAATTTGACAGATGAAGTATTTTGAATTTGGATTCGTATGATGATTTATTGCAAAGTATCATCGTTTTTCTTTAAGTTGTTTAGTATATTTTTTGGATTTATTATAGTTACTGTTAGTTTATTGTTTAGTTCGTTATTGTTAGTTTGGTATTTACTACAAGTGTATTTTGTTAACAGAAAAATTGGCAAGTAATAAAATATGTAATATTGAAAAAATACAAATCTTCCTGGCACTACTTTTGTTGAGTAGAAAAATAGCACAGCTCCTGGAATGGAGTAGAAGTCACTTACTCATTTTAACTGTACTGTTGACTGGACACAGTCTGTTCTTCATCACGATGTAATAGCAGAGACAATCAAGAGACGCCCAAGTACATGTTAAATTTTTGTTCTACAGTAATGAATTGGTCCACCAGAACCGGAAAGTGAGTTGAGATGGCGCTCGCGCAACTCAGGAAATTTAAAAAACTGTCGATACTACCTTCAAACCTATACTTTGACATTTGCAGATTAGAACCTTTAGCAAAATTTTTAATGCCATGGATTTATGAGGTCCTTCACTAAATGTAAAAGCTAATGGTTGCTTCCACTGTTTATACAGTCCTTTCAGCATAAAAACGTTTGCATGATCTGCTAGTACAGGTTTTACAGCTGAAGACAAAACTCCTGCTCTTTTCCTGATTCTCAGAACTACTGTCTCTTTTCTTAATTTTCTTAAAACTGTCTCTCACCAAATACAGATTGATACAGATCAGTTAAATTAAAAAGTATTGTCGTTAATAGTTTTAGTAGAGAGACCTCTTCCGAAAAATAGAACAATTAAAATGAGTAGACGCAACGATCAGCGCCATCCTATGGTTGTGATAAAAATATTAATATTAATATTAATATTCGTAGTTCCGTATTCGGTGATGGCGACTGAATACTTTGGCAGATGGCACGTCACATTTCACATTTACCACAGAATATCAAACAAATTTTATGTTCTAAGGGTTGCCATTGTGTCAAAAATTCCATGCTCCTAGTGCCATCTGCGCTTACTTTCCAAAAATAAGACAGATATGTAACATTTCATAAACTTGTGAACTAAACAAGGATAGAGCTAGCAGGACTATTTTATTGGACAATCGAACAAAAATGCACATGTACTTCACCGTCTCTTTGGTTGCTGTTATTACGTCATTCGGCTGTGTCAACTAAGTTACAATTACAGACTAATTTCATATACAATAGAAAGTGACAGCTGTCAACTTATTTTACTTGTGGCTGTTCACGGCGAGCAAATTAAGCACACTTGATAGTTTTTACTGATTTATTGTCAATACATTACAAAAACTTAACAAAAACCTCGAAGAGAGAAAAAGATAACCTTGTTATTGTCATGAACCGCGCTTTTCATTCTGTCGACTGTCAACCCTGGAACGCACGGTACAGCTGTCATCGCCTGGTGCCTGGCCTGCACCTTTTAGTATCGCGGCAACCGGTGTGTGGGGAATGGTCGCTACATAACCATCCGCCACAACTTGCTTTTTATAACCTCCAAATATGATCTTTATTCAAAAAATGTATGGCAAAAGAGATTTTAGATGGGTAATGTATATAGGTACTTACATCAAAATGATCTTCACAAAAGTAAAAACTGGTTTTATTGTGTATTTTTAACAAAGTTTTTCTCAAATTTAAACCACTTGGCACTTGAATCCAACGATAAGTGGAATAACAGCTCATTTTTTATATAAAAACATGTATAATTAAAATACAGAAAATCAGCTCATTTGTTTACGCAGCAAATCGACGTCACGACCACAGATGGAACAATTTCCGTCAAATTACGCGCGAAATTTGAAAATATAAATTATTTTGTGATTTTTTTAGTAGTATTTTTAGCATTGTAGCATCTAATTGAGAAACTTTTTAAAAATGTGTGTATAATACACTATTTAACATTTTAACAAACGAGGAACAAAAATTTCTTGATTATTTACAAAAAAAATAATTACCAGTTTTTACTTTAATATCGCATTGTAGCTACTGACTGTAAAACTTCTATTACATAAAAATAATTAATTTTTTCTACAAACGTGTTAAAAATACTATTTTTAGCACTCCATAGAAGCCTCAAAAATGTCACTTTAAGGCACTGAGTGCCTTAAAATCACTTTATGTCATACTAGTTCATTATTGTGTTTTTATTGCTTAGTTACCAACTATCTAATGTTGTACTTTATGCCCGTGCGTGTATGTACCAATGGCATAAATAGTGCCTTAAAATGTTTATGGCACTACGCTGTCAAAAGTGAATTGTCAGATTTTGAAAGCAAACGTCAAAATATTTAGATTTTGTTTATTAACATTAATATTAACAGTACAATTTGTGCAATTTGACAAATTTCTTGCACTGCTGTTTTACCATTTTCCATGGCTAAGGAAGAATGATGATTCGTAAACAATTATATCAACAATGGTTGCTAGGGTCCGTAATATACGATGCAATTTAAAATTATCTCATTTGGATGTATTAATACAGGTTTTTAAAATTATAATTACTTTATTTGAACATTTGTAGAAATAATATTGTATGATATACGTGTTAAAAGTACCTTTTAAGGCACTTATGTGAATTCACCTTCACATGCGTGCCTTAAACATGTACTTTTAATACTTATATCATAAATAACTATTATGGCACTAAGTGCCTTAAAATGTTTATGGCACTGCTGTCAAAAGTGAATTGTCAGATTTTGAAAGCAAACGTCAAAATATTTAGATTTTATTTATTAACATTAATATTAATAGTACAATTTGTGCAATTATTTTATTTGAGCTTTTGTAGAAAAAATAGTGTATGATATTCGTGTTAAAAGTATCTTTTAAGGCACTCATGTGAATTCACATGCACTTTTAACACTTATATCATAAATAACTATTAAATCACTTGTCCTAGCGGTATACAAATGGGTTCAATAAATTTAAAAAAGTATTTCATTCATATTAATCCGATTGCATGGTCAAACACTTATTTCTAGGAATTTCTTGTAGACAAACACACATTTTTAACCGAACAATGTTGAATAACATGACCGATTTATAAACAAAATTTTCTCTTTTCAGCTAAACATATCAGTTAACTAAGGAATCCGGTGATTAATAGTAAAATTGCAGAAATTTCTGCTATGCAGATATAATCTGCGCGCATAAACATTTGTCAGTCTTATGTGCATACCTTTTGTTGATGAGCGTAGATGAAACTTTTGATAAATTAACGGTATATAATATCTCTTTTCTTAAGATTTTCTAAAATATTTTAATTTACGTAAAAAAGAAGATTTATTTGGTGAAATTAGTAGATTGGGAAAAGTGTCAACGCAGTAAGGTACATTTTCGCTAGAGGGGGTTACTTAACGCATAGAATTGATTAAATTTTAAGCATGTCACTTCAAAATTCATTTATTGTGTATTTTAATATTTTATTTTAATAGTTTTGACATAAAAATCTATACCCCCATTTAGTTACATTGTGGACATTTTTGTAATTTAATGTTTTAAAATAATATCTTCATCAACATCTAACAAACAATTTGCAGAATGATCAAAGAAGGAATTGTCAGAGGAAAACCTTGATCAATTCAATTCGATCAAACTTGGGAAATGCCCCAAGCTGATATGCTGATATGAGAAAATTTATCACAAAGTTGGGTAGTAAATTTGATTGGCATGAAGACACCATACAAATTTTGAACCAAAAAAGTGGTTAGGTTAGGTTAGGTTAGGTTAGGTTAGGTTAGGTTAGGTTAGGTTAGGTTAGGTTAGGTTAGGTTAGGTTAGGTTAGGTATATGTCAATCTGACGATGCTAGTTTTTAGCGAAACAGCTGTCATTGAATTTAAAACGTATTTTTGAATAAATAGTCGCAGTTTTGTTCAACCGTTTAGTTGTTTACTGTTCTTAATTTCAATCTGTCAATGACGAAAAAGTAATTTTTTATAATTAAATAGTGGAAGTTTTGCTGTGGTGTTTAGTTTTGAGTTTTCAATCAATCACTTTATTATGTCACAAATAACAATGACAAATTCAATGGCATATTAAGCGATTTAAGAAAAATTCTGCTAAAAATAGATGTAGATACAAGTGTTTGAGAAAATTCTTGGTCAATCTAAGAGCATTAATGCGTATCAGAGGCGTGGAATAAACAATATTACAGGTTTTAAGGCAAAAATAAGATGAAAGAATGAATGAGTAAATTTGTTTTCAAAAACATGTAAATTGTATCTCTTAATGAATCAATTTATACGACAGTAATACGAAAAAAGAATTGTCACAATTTACTAAAAAAATATAGACATTTTGTGTTTCTATGTTTTGCTTCCTATTCTTAATGAGATAAAATTTGCACAAAAATTAACACTCTACTTAGACAAGACATCTTTTTATTTTTTAATAAACCAATTAGGATATTTCGTGATTTTGGCATGAATAAAAATAAAACTACTATTTGGTTACTACTTAAAGATTTTATTAAAATGTCTTTTTTGATAAAATCCTTCATTGCACTCTAATAAAATGAAAACCCTTCAACTTTCGGTTAATTTAAATTCTTAGTTAAATTTTAATCAGGGAGACTAACGGCTCTAATTTTAATTTGAATATTTTTACACTAAAGTGATACTTTTTAGCCTGGTTTCAATAAAAATGTTTTTTAGTAACCCTATTGCATAAACAATATTGGACAAAACTAATCAAATGTTTAAAATTTACTTGGAAATTAAATTTGGATTTAATAGACTAATATTATCATACATTTTGTAACATGTCTATCGTCATGTCACCTTGCACTATTATTAAATTTAAAACCAACCCCGAATCACTGTTAATGCTACTGTACACGAGACACCCCTTATGGACGAGTAACTATGTAGCCGTTTGAACAAGGCCAATCAAAAAACGCGCATCTCGCCTACAATTGAATGTGCCGATCGTATCCCTTCTGACAAATGACACAAATACGATTTCCGTCTTGAGCGAGACTATATTCTTCTTCTTCTTTTATACGACAATTTTATATCCCTTCTCGACTAATAGGCCCATTTGAAGAGCGTTTTAGTCTTTCGTCTTGTGAAATTTCCTTTTTGGTTGTTGGAAGACACAACCCGCTAAGTCACCGCTAAGTTAGAGCCAAGTTACCGCTAAGTTAAAAGCATTTTTTGGAAGGTCCCTATGTGGAGATAGTCCTTCAAATCATCAAACTAATTTAAGCTGATGTTGAGGCCACATAAGCCTAAATCCAAACCACTTCTGAGTCGTTAAGAAACCCACTGCATCTCAAGCTGTCAGAACCATTAAATTAACATCCAGAAACTTTCATCTCTCTACGAAGAAGCTGAAGCCGCCCTTCTAGACAGTACAGAAAACTAAAGTTAAGTCCACTTTTTACAATTTCTTTCTGTTCATTATCGGCAAGTACAGTTTCAATAAATAATCAATATTTTTAAAAACCGTTTCATTTATATACCTTAGACTATAAGTCTTAAGGGTGTAGCTTCTTTGTTTGTTGTTTAATTAAATTAATTACAAGGTGTTTATATCCTTCTCACCTTAGTTTTTGTGTAGTTTGTTTGCTTAATCGAAAGCGTAGAAAAGATAGTGGCGCCCTTATTACTTATACATCCCAATCCTTCCCATAGTGAGCATTAACCTGGAGTCGAACCACCCCCTGGAGAGGGTCTCTTAGCCGGGATCTCTTTTGTAGTTACAAATTGGCTCCCTACCTTTTTGGGGCTGTAAAGATTACAAAATGGCGCTTTTTGGGAACTAATATTGTTACAATCTATTTAGTTATATTACGTACTATAGATTTTTTATATCCCCTATTGTATTGTATTCCTGATATTTTATTAGTATCTATAGCTTTTCTTTTAGTTATATTCTTTTAAGGGCATTTAAAATGCTAATTAGCTTCAGTTTCAACTCCTACCTCATAGGCTATCAAATAACACTATTTGGCGTTGATTTCACTATTCTTAATGTTTTTGACGTATCTTTCACGCCAATATTTTTATTTATACTAATTATAGGTATTTCTGAAATGTAAATATTGACTTTTAACTTTTTATTTTATATACATAGCTCTGCACCATTTTTACTTAAAAAATATTATTATAATGAAGTTAAGGAAAAACTTATCTTTATTATTAAATATTGCTGAAGCAATTGTTTGTTTTGTTACTTGTGAATTTTATCTCCAAATTCCTTGTAACATAAAAAAAATCATACTTTCATTAAATTTATTGTTTAACACTTTGTTTGACAGTCGTAGAAAAAGTAGTACGCAACTCATTGATAAAGACAATCCCCTCTTGGATCATTAACTTCTTAACCTATTTGGTACGTAATATAATATTGATCATTTAATATTGCAAGCAATATGTCTGTACCTCCAATATTCACAAATTGAAAAATTAAATGAAATATAATACTTAACCAATTGTTAGTTATTGAATATTCTATGCCGTACATCTGCGGCGCGATCGATACAAATGTCAAAAACAGCAAGATGGCCGACAAGTATTCCAGAATTATATAAATGAGTTTACGTTCAAGTTCAAATCTCTCCAGAAAGTTTGAATTCAACGTTAATAAAATTCCAATATTTTTAAGGTTAAGTATTTAATACTGTTTAGCTATGTCATGATGTCACTTAATTTTGTATTATGTATGGATTATAACATCAGTTTTTAGTTTTTGACTATATGAGTTATCTTAAATTGTATTTTATTTATAACGATGTTGATTTAATTTTAAAAAACACAATCAACACAAAAAGAGTAATTTCTATTCCTAAGGATACAATCTACTATTTTGATTGTTGCTAATTTTTTTAATAAATTTAATATTTAACATTATCAATAATATTAACCTACAAATGTGAATGAGAACGGCCTTTTCTTAACTGATTATTAAACCTACGCCGCTGAGCTGCGGTCGTTTTTAAAAATAAACAAAACTAAAAGAAAATCACTCTCTTGTTCCATGAATTAAAAGCAGATGTTCACAATGTACCATATTCCTTGATGAGATTATAACTACATCAGCCATTTAATATTTTTCACAAATTGTGACGATTTAGTAACTTAATACCAGTAGTTCTCAAGCCGGATTTTTTTTAATTGCACATTTTTATGTCGTACGTTTCACAGAAATTGTTCTAACGTCTGGATTGTGTGAACGTCTGCAATGTCGTATGGTTGATGATTGTTTAAAAAATAAAACAAACCTGTAGTATTCGTAATCGGTATACGAAAACATAATTTCTACTGTAAAAAAATGAACATTTATATTTGAATTTAATCTTACACATTACTGTTTATTTAGAACGGTTTTTATAATGCAAAATTAGGGCATCTCGAAAAGGTATTAGACTTATATAGATATTTAAATCTAAAGTAAACTTATCTAGTTCGAAGATGATGAGGTTTATTATTCTTGAAGTAGGTACCGTAAAATTAAAAATAGAACAAGTAAAAATAGAATCTTTATAAATTGTGGCTGGTATTTTAGCGCATTAAAAACCTCATTAATGGAATAATTTACAATTTTTTTATATTAAAACTGGATTTGAAGGTTAATTTGTATTGTTAGAAACAGAAAGCGTCCATTGGTAAAACCTTATTTTGTTAAATAAACAGCACCCACTATAAATTTAAACACTTAATTGGCTTTTATTGTTTTTTTAAAGGATTTTGTAATTACCTTCAAAAGGAACTTAATTGTAAACAAATTACCTTGATTTTAGACGAGATTACGGAAAAAACCTTTCAAAACCGCATTCAAATACGAAATAAGTTTTAATTTTGCCAAAATTTCTTGCTAACTGAAACTTTTGTTGCATACAATAATAATTAATTATAGCAATTAATATTTTAACTCCAAGTTAGATTCAGTTTAAAACAGTTATTAAAAGCAGGAAGGTAGTTGACTAATATTCATTATATTTAGGTACGTTGTTCTTTTTTGAGATTAAATTTATATTTAAAGAAAAATTTATGTGTTTATAAGTATAAATAAGAACTGTTAAAATAAATATTTATGATTTTATTCATAGAATTTTGTCGGTATTTCTGTAGTATTCTTATAAATAGAATTTAGTCTCAACTATAACAGAGCTCCTCTCTGGCAAAAGATCAAGTTAAAACACCAAGTGTACGAACATTTCCGTCGCGCCATGCTGTCTACGCTGGTTCGGCCTTGGTCAGACGAGAAATACAACCAAGACTACATATCTGACTTATACAGAGTGAGCCGCGATCGTTGTATTTAACATTTTAATTTATATTGATGTTTTTTAAACTTTATTATCGCTGTAGCACATAATTAACTACAAGTGAAATTAAAACAAAAAGCGTTGCATGATTTCAATGTCGTCATTCGTCAGTGGTAACAACACAATATTTAAAAAATAAAAACTCCCATTTTTTAGAGCGGTATTGTTTAACAAGAATGACGGAATACATTGTTGCCAATAACAATTTTTTTTAATATATGAATTATTGTTAAACCATGATTGTTATTGAAGCCTTTTTTAATTTTTCGGATTTTAGTTTTTTGTTTTACTTCAATGGACTAAAAATGCATAGACATCTAATATGTTTTACTTAATACATCACTGTCTATATCACAGCTACTGCTTCGATCACTATTCATGTTGATAATAACAGGCAGAACTTTCTGTGATTACATTTTTCCAAATTTAGGGTGTAATAATGTTCAGATCCCACTTATTCAAAGTATATAATCAAACAAACAAAATGTAACTTCAATATGTCAATCTGACGATGTTAATTCTAGCGAAATAGCTGTATATAGTCAAAAATTAAAAACATTTTATTTTAGCAAACAAAATAAGCTTAAAACAAAATATTCCAGTGGCGTTTTGGATAATATTCAAAACATTTTTAAAGAATGATTTGATTGATTATTCTTTTGCAAACCCTTCACCTGTTCTTTTCGCGAGTATTTATTGTCAATAACATATTTCCCCCACGTTGGGCGCCAAATGTATGCGAGCCTTGTATAATAGTTATTCACATCATTTTCCACCCATCAAAAAAAAAGGTGGAAAAGGAGCAAGGAAGAAACGGAGGCTAAATTGAGAATAAAAGTGGGTCAAAATAAATTGGTAGCTGTAATGGTGTGGAAGGAAAAAACTGAATCATGTAATGGGAGGAAAATAAGGAGATAGATCCACGCTGAAAGCTTGAGTGGGATTGTAAACGTTTTGGACACTACTCAATCAATCACAAGAGTTTTCCTTTTCCTAATAACACTTACATTATGATTTTCGTCCAATTGACAGTTATATACCATACTTGTAAATAATAAAAAACCATTGATGCTGTGCGCGAACTGATATTGCAAGATCGTCATGTGACTTATCGTGAGATTGAGATATTGCATGAATAATGGACTAGTTTAGTGATTTTTTTTTATATTTGCATCTTATAAAATAGGTTTTTAGTGGTTCAACTGTACAAATAAAATTTTTATAAAATTAATCCTCTAGCCATAATCGGCTTTTGAAATTTAAATTTAATGGTTACATCGTCACAAGTGGTAAGTGATGTGTTTCAATAAGATTGGTAGAAAATTTGCGATGTTGTCGATATGCTTTAATATTAACCGAGAAACTTATCTCTCTCTTTTATTTGTTGTCATTAAAAAGAGATAAACATATCGATATTTTTGTTCTCTGATTAACACTTTATTAAATAAGGAGTAAAACACTAAACAAAATATTCCGTCATTTTCGTTAGTTTAATTTGTTGTTTGGTTGTGTTTGGTTTATGAAAGAAATTACTTCTATACTATTTTTGGTTCGAAAATAAAAATCCCTAACACCTTCTCTTGGTGTTATAGCGGTTCCTTCAAAAATAACCAATAGAAGTAATTGTTCTCTCGGGGAGCAACCCTTCTATCGGAACAGTGAGAGAACGAATTTCAAGAATACCGTTTTGGCATTTTCAATAGAACCACACCCACTTTCTATTGGCTGTTCTATTCTATCACCGTCAAGAATAGGGGTCTTGTTTGTTTATTACAGATAAACACGATTTTCTCTCCTGTCATATATCTTGTCAACTGGTACAATCAATTAGTCACAGAACACGGTGTTTTGTGTCAGTTCTTTGAGAATACTTGAAACGAACGTAGCTAAAATATGACAACGTTGACTTTTAAACACACTTCATTATTGGTTATTAGTTGGCGCGACGTTTAAAACTTACTAATTATTTATTGCTAAATTTTACGAAATGAGAAAAATTACTTGCAAAATGAATACCAATATAAGTAAGTAGGTATCTTATCCTAAATATATTGTAAAGAATATTATGATTTGAGAGAAAGTTTATTGATTTGATTGATTTATTTATTAGATTGATATTACTTATTTAAATGTATTAATAGCAACAAGATCTTTTTCTCAGGAGGTGTTTGGTTATGCTAGTTTCTATTGGGTTATTAGGTAGAAGGTATCTGAATAAAATTGATTAATTATAGTTATAAATTTATTATAAAATAGTTAAATTAAAACAGTAATGTTGAAAGTTTAATAATGAAACTAATTAGAAAAAATATTAAAAAGAAAGGCCTTTAGTAATTATAAAAGAACTTACTTGATGAGAATTAAGTTAAACTAACCAATGTTGTTTATGTAATGGCAAGTAAGATTATCGAATACACTAATTATTAAATATCAAGTAAATTCCTTTGTTTTTTTTTAATTATAAAATTCAACTAACTACTACAAAATTTTTTTAAAAAAATTACAATTTTATCTGACCTTGATATGTAAAGTCCTGTCTCCTGATTGGTGGAAAAATCTGTAGGTGATCTATGAAAAACGGAGACGAACGAAGTGATACGTGGTATTTGCGATTTTGGTGAACTGAAGTGTTGTTAGACGATTAGTTTCTTGTGTAATTATTGTTCTTTGTTTGTTCCTCAAATTTTAGTGTTGATGGATTACAGTTCCTTTAGTTGTATTTATAATAGTAAGTACTCTTCTTTTTTTACATGAACCGAAAATATTTTAATTTCACTTTTGTTTAGTTTTCAACGTCACTTATGGCACTTTGTTTTACTTTATAATTGTTTTACTTTGTATTTTTAACGTCACTTTATTATAAGTACTTTTAAAAACTGTTTGTTCACTTTTTAACTGACTGTTCACATTCACTGATCTTTCCTCTTTGACTTCCAATAATCAACTCCCTTTAAAAAACTGTTTGTTCTAATTGACTATTCACACTCAGATCTTCAATGTTCGACTACCAATTATATACTTCCTTCTTAACGACCTCTGTTCAGTCTTTTATAGGTTTTCAAAATTTCCAGAATCTTCGTTTTTGTTCTATGGTTTAGACATTTCTGGAAAGAATATGTGTATCTCTTTCTTTCATATTTATGACTAGACATACTCGCTTTGTCTATCATCGATAATTCCAGAATAAAATATAGTAAAATATATCTGTCTCCTTTTTACACATTATCTGTCCTTTTTTTACACATTATATAATCAATTTTCGCGAAGTTTCTACTAAGTACTAGATATAATATCGATACATTATATAATAAAATAATTTCCAACTTAAAATTTTCTTACAAATACACAAAATATACAATAAAATAATACAATATGATAAAATTATTGGATTTAGTTAAATTAAACAACTTCTGTTGATATTTTAATCATTATACTATTGTCAAATATTTAAACATTACAATATATTGCTATCATTTTGATTAATATGATCCTACTAAACTAGTCCATTGACGGTCAAAAAAATTTGTTCGCCTTGGATGCCACACAATATGTCAATCGCTCAAAAAAAGGCTAGTGTCGATTTACGCGTATGACAACTGCATTTTTGAGCACCCAAAACATCGCTTTGATGATTCATCCACTATATAGTCCTGACTTGGCACAGAATGACTTCTTTTTATTCCCGTACGTAAAAAATAAACTGAGAGGTCAACGTTTTTCGACACCAGAATGCACGTTTTGGAGATACCTCAATCAGAGTGGCAAAAGTGCTTCGACAATTGGTTCAAACGCATGCAAAAGTGTATAGATCTTCATGGGGAAAACAATAAAGTGATTTTCGGTGATAAATATTTGTTTTTGTTCTCTAATCCAGAAATATAAAAGGCAACACTCGCATCATGTGGATATATTTATTTGTATTGTGGTATATAAAGGTTATAAAATGTGTGAAAAAAATGTTGGTTCTAATTGCTTTTTGTTGTACCTACAAAGAGTGGTTTGCATGTTTAAAATGTGGCAATATAAACTGTGGGAACTAGAATAATAAGAAGAAATGGAGTTTAGGAAACAACGATACTTTTGGGACTTTTACGATGCCATAAAACTCAAACAAGTAATATTTTTTTCGTGTATCATTTGAACATAAAATCTCAAGGCACTGGTTTATTTAGTATCCTAATAAAATTAAAATAATTACTCGATTTTTTTGTATCAATAACAAAAATTTGTGAAATAATGAAGGATACAATCATACAACATCGAAAAATATACACATACTAAAAAATGGTTTTTAATATTATCCAAAACGCCACTGGAATCTTTTATTTTTAACTTATTTTGTTTGCTAAAGTAAAAAGTTTTTAATTTTTTGCCTGTTTTTAAAATTCTAAATAATTTGTGATCAGAAGCTTATAAAACTTAATTCCAAATTTGTTATATTGAATTAAGTTCATCCATGCACTGTTGATGAGTTAATTAACGTCGAAAGTTTCCAGATTGCAACATCAATCAATTAAAAATATTTCATTATTGACCAAAATCATTTAGGAAGTTATTTAAATAAATTATAAATAAAGTTATCATAAAATCATTGTTGCTAGTTTTGTTCATACACTCTCTTATTATTTTTCCTTGAGAAAAAATCATACCGATGATGCTTAAAGTAAAAGTCTTATTCTAAGCTGTTCGATGACCTATCGATAAATATTCAGAAAAAAATAGATGACTCAGTCACTGTGAAATGTTACAGATATATTTATTACATAAGCGGTTTAATTCTTTATTGATATTATAAATATTCATGTTATTTTTTTCAATCTATATCGGCAATTTCTTTATAAAACACTGCCACCTGTAGAATCAATTAAGTAATTCAAGATGTAAGTAATTTGATATTAGAATGTCCAATTTATTTAATCAGTCAATTGTCGCTAATTAATTCACAACCTTGAAGCTATACCAACAAATAATACCGCGGGATTGTTAGCCATATGTTTTTGTGTGTTGATTAGTTGTTGTCCGCAATTATTTTTGCGTTTTCACTTTTTTTTATTATTTACTAGTATGGTATATAACTGTCAATTGGACGAAAAATAAGTCAACTGAGAACGAAAATCATAATGTAAGTGTTATTAGGAAAAGGAAAACTCTTGTGATTGATTGAGTAGTGTCAAAACTAGACCAAGTATTGAAGTAATAGGGTATAACAATAATAAAGCCAAAATCAGATTAACCCTGAGGGTCTGAATATATTTCTGTGCCCGTTTTGGACGTTTGGTTTCTCCCCCAACTAGATCCCTCATCCATTTTCCCTTCTTTCCATTTTCCCATTCATTCTTCCAATCATTCAAAGTTTCAAATTCTATTTCTATTTCTTTCTTCACAATAGATGCATTCATCCTCTACAGATTTTCCTATTCCCTTCATCTATTTAGATCCTCTATTATCTAACTCGTCCACTATCCCTTTTTCCCTTTCATCTAACATATTTCCCTCTCCATTCAGCCAATGTCTCTCTGTCTCTAATTTTCCCTTTCCTTGGTTTTATCTTTGCGATAACCTATAAGGCTCCTTTTGATACCGTCCTGTATTCTGATCCTTTCCATAATCCTCTTGGACCACTTGGGAAAACATACTCCTTCCTCTTAACCATTGATCGATCTTCCACAGCGCCATCTTCATCATAGCCTGTATTTGATTCGAAATCAGACCTACTCCTATTGATGACATGGCGCATGCATTCTTTGTGAAACCTGTATTAGGATTAATGGAATAAAGGGAAAGTCCTACGTGTCCTATGTGTGTCATATTGATGTCCTGGCAAAAGTTGTTCTACCAGATGATCAGAATAACAGTCTGCTCAAAAATCAGCTTGAACTTCCTTCAACAACCTAGTTAATCAACTATTTTTCAAATCAAAAACTAAAAATCAACAATCCATGGAAACAAAACGATGTGAATAACTATTATACAAGGCTCGCAGGTTAATAACGGTCTGTGGCTGATGGACTTGCTTCCGAGCCATTTTTTCCCCCTCACACACACACACACACACACACACACACACACACACACACACACACACACACATTTGGCGCCCAACGTGGGGGGAAATATATTATTGATGATAAATAGTCGTGAAAAGAACAGGTGAAGGGTTTGCAAAAGAAGATTCAATCAAATGATTCTTCGCTGATACCATTGTTTTCTTTATAGCCTGATGATGGTCTAAGGACCGAAACATGTCGCTTTTACAGTTATAAGCTTCTTTTTATTAAAATTGTGGATTAACTTTGAGTTTTATTGCTACTGTATATCTGTATCATCCACATTTGAGAGATGGATTTTCAATTGAAAATAGTATTAGCATCTAGAAAATGTCAAACGGAACTTTCTCTAATATTCTTCTTTTTATTTGACTAAAATACTACACCATTTCTGAACACGGCCACAGAGCGCAATTTTGAGTTTATTATTCTGACGTCTCAAAATAATTTCACACTCCCCTCATATACAGGGGAGAAAAGAAAACAATGTTTTCCTCTACTTTTGACTCACCCTGTAGGTTAATTCTGATAGTAGATGTGCACATATTGAACTTTATCAAGATGTCTGATTTGTTTCCAACATTTCGTTTTTTTATTTACCCAGATATCTTGATTTGTTTGTGAAATGTGACGGTTTAAAGAAAATGAAAAATTTTAAATTTTTTTATTCAATTGAAACAGAGTAATACATACTTTTATAAACCAATCATTAACAATAATAAGCAAATCATTAACAAAAACTAGAAATTGGAATATTAATACCGGGTATTTCCCCCACGTGCGCGAATAACCGCCTGAATACGTCGTGGCTTACCCTCTATTTATATGTCTTCATCTAGTCAATCTGATTCTATTCATGGACCAAAGCATCTTTCAATTGAGTTAAATTAGTTGGAGTAGGAACTCGGTTACCCATCATATCCCAGACGTGTTCAATTGGATTGAGGTCTGGGCTACGTGATGGCCAGTTCATCCTTTGAATTTCTGTTTCGTATAAATATAAAGATACAGTTCTTGGACGAGCGTTGTCATGCATAAATATGAGGTTTGTTCCAACCAAGCAAAGAACCGTTCTAGAACGGTAGGTAATATTACCACTCATGAGACCAAATTAGTGCACTGCGCAACTCACTGCACCACTGCGCACAAAAATTACTATTTTAGAACAGTTCTCTGCTTGGTTGGAATAGACCTATTAATTCATTTCCTACAAATGGTGCAAATGGAATGACATATGGTTCTAGGACATCACGAATATATCGGTCAGCTGTCATTGTTTCGCCGCCAACAATGAATAAATCAGTACGAGCGTCCATGCTTATGCCGCCCCACACCATTACCGATCCTCCTCCATAACTAAGTCTTTTAGAAAAATTTGCTTCGTCTCTTCTTCGGTATATTCTTCCACGGTCATCAGGTGAACGTAAACAAAACCTTGACTCGTCAGAAAATAAAATCTTACTCCAGTCATCTACATTCCAATATTGATGCTCCCTGGCAAATAGAAGATGCGTTGTTCTGTGATTTCTAAGTAACTCCGGACCAGTTGCAGGTCTTCTGGAGCGTAATCCATTTTCTCTTAATCGCCTTAGGATAGTTATTTCGTTAACAGCTACTTGACGTACTTCTTTTAAACGATTTTGAGCCATGATAGCAGTAGTATTTCTTTCTCGCAAAACATTTAATGTTACAAAAGATCATCTCGAGCACTTGTAGCTTGTCGTCTGCCAGATTCTCTTTGTCTCGAAAAACTACCAGTTTCATTGAAACGTTTCGCAGCTCTCTGGGCGCTACACCTTGTAACACCTATTATTCTAGCAGCATAATATTGAGACCTACCATCTTGTACTAGAGCAACTGCTCGTGCTGCATCAGTAGCTGCCAAAAACATGACATGGTGATATTTCAAATAGCAATTATTGCCAAAAAATGAAAATTTGTTATGTAGACAATTAAACTGTAATTGACAAGTAATCAATATTGACAGTTGTCAAATTGTGAGTTGGCCACAGCACTCAACTATCATTTCGTATCTGAAATGTTTCATTTTCTTTAAACCGCCACATTTCACAAACAAATCAAGATATCTGGGTAAATAAAAAAACGAAGTGTTGGAAACAAATCAGACATCTTGATAAAGTTCAATATGTGCACATCTCCTTGCAGAATTAACCTACAGGGTGAGTCTAAAATAGAGGAAAACATTGTTTTTTTTTCTCCCATGTATATGAGGGAAGTATGAAATTATTTTGAGACGTAAGAACAATAAAAAAAAAGTACAGTTTTTTATCTACAAGCTGCAAAAAAATTCAAAGAAATCAGCCTGCGCGTTCAAAAGTTAGAGCATTTTTAAACAAATCAGAGAGTGTATTTTGTAAGCCTATGAGTTGTATTTGATATAAAATTAATTACGATGTAATTATACTAGATGTAAATATGGGAAAGATTGGTTATTGTGAATGTTTATATTTTTTCATCAACCAATTGCGATGCAAAACTTTAAAAAATGTTTTAATGATACACATTTAGACCACTGAAATTTAATCTAAAAATCATGTTGATTCCCTAGGTAGTCGAATTAATACCGAAGACACCGATACCAAGGCTAACAGGATTGTTTTTTGAAAAATAAACTTTTCTATAAAATACTCCGTTAACAAGAGTCGAACGTACGAATAGTATAATAACTTTTGTCCGTTCAGTACCCTTTAATTCCAATTTATTTACACAAAGTTATTAACCAAACAGTTAGTACTTAACTATAATTACGAAAAGACATCTGGAGTTAATTTAGCCAGTAAAACTTCGACCTGTACTGTATTAACACTGTTTGCATACAAATGATGTACAGAGCAGTATTTAAAGTAGGTATTTTGCATAAACATAGAGAACAATGGTATACACGTTTTGCACAAACGCTTTTTGTTTTGAAAATTAGTTGAAAGTTATAAATAATTAAAAAGGTCATTACACTATTACAAGAGCTATTAGTTCATTATACGAATTGATGGTGGAAACTTTTATTATATCACGGCGTTTTTCATTTCATTAATACTTATAATAATAGAAAGGTTTTACTGAAATTGATTGTGTTAACCTTTACTTTTTGGCAGTTCATCTTACTAAGAACAATAAATAACTGAAGATGCTAGTTATTAGCGAAACAGCTGTAATTGAATTTTAAATAGTGGAAGTTTAGTTTAACTTTTCAGTTATTTATTGTTCTTAGAAAGGTTTTACCTTCATTTGTATAGTCTTTCCAATATTAATTGTTAAAATCTATATAAATTTGTCATACAGACTACCAGTCTAGAGACAGAGCTGGGTTCCGACGATACAGAGTCCATGTTTAACTGGAGAAATATGTCGTTTTAATGCCATTCTTTCTACTTTGAAGTCTATAGTAAACTAACACTCTGTATGACACTTTTAAATGGATTTTAGCTATTAATATTGGAAAGACTATACCCACCTAGATTTATTTTAATATTTGCCGGACAAATGTGTATGTAATAAAGTGATTCTGGGCGAGAAAAGACTGGGTTGACAAAATAGATAACGTTCAACGTATAAAATGTTATATGGCTTGTCCAGTATAAATATAATTGCACGTCACAGCTGTCAGAACGGGACTATGTTGCCAAGCATTTAAAATAGTATTATAATCTAATAAATGTCAAACGAGTTTTCTCTTATATTCTATTAGTGAATTTATTATAAATGCAAATCCTTCAAAGCCCAAGCAAGGGTGGTTCATGAAAAAAAAACTAACAGTAATATACATTTTGTAACCATATTATGACGTTGGGCGTCAATTTGTGATATGATTTACATGTTGAGAGTGAATTTATAAAAATATTTAGTTAACTTTTAAAAAAAATAACAATATACCAAAAGAAAAAATGTAATTTACAATAAAACAAACATTAATCTTAATTTCGTCTTTAATTAGTTGTAAAAGATATTTCAATAATTAACAAAATTTATAAATGTTTATCACAGCAAAAATTATGATAGTTAAATACCTCGGCTAGGGGTGAGTAAGTTCATTAGCTCTGACTATAGTACAATATTTGTTTCTTTAAGAAATTATAAGGGCGCCACTGAAATCTTTTTATTTTTTATGATACTACTGAAGAAAGTTGTTTTAAGCTGAGTTATTTAAATAAGTATCATAAGATGACAGAAAGATGTCAGAAAAAACTGTCTATGAAGTAAAAAAAAATGAAAATGTACCAACAGATAAAAGATAAATAGATTTCCTTGGTGCTATAATGAATGAAGTTAAGAATCCGCAAACAGTTCTTTACAACTACTTATTCTAATACAGTTGACGATATAGATAGATATAAACGGAGATAAAAGAGAAAAAAATATGGGAACAGTAAACTTGATATACCACAATAAACTTATCTGTTAACAATAGTGGACGATTCTTCGCCGCACCTTGGGGTAGCTACGGCACTGTTTAGGTGGTTCCAAATGACTATGGAAGATCACGAGTGGAGGGATGATCTGCCCAAGTTGTAGAGATGATTCAGTTAAAAATGTTCGTGCATACGAGAGCTTAAAGTTTACAAGCTGTTCAAGTTTACTGAATCTTTAAATTAAAGAGATGCTTCTAGTTTACTGTATTATATTCCAACTTTCTGAAAATTACCAGTGTCAAACACCTGTTACATTTACTTTTCTGGCACAAAAAGTACAAATCAGCATAGTCCGAAATCTACAGTTAGATGCTAACGTATTTTAATAGATTACAAAAGATACATTCTTACATTAAATTTACTTTGTAACAACCTTACACACTAATCAAATTTCCAGAAATGTACTTTTGCTAGCCTTTTTATAAAAAATTATCATTAATACTTTTAATTACCATAAAAAGATTCTTTGAATAATAATGAAATATGTTGAATTTCTCATTTGATATAATAAAATAGAATATAACTTTCGATGTTTTATAAATATTTTAACAAAAAGGAATTATAAAATTGGAAAAAAACCTATATATCATAGTAAACCAATACAAGAAATGAGACTGGGAATAATTATTAAAACCTTTTGAACCCGATAATGACAACTCATTAGTACACCTCGCAGCGTAGCTACTTTGAACTTCCAATTATAATTATAGAGACCGTATTCATTATTTTATTGGAAAGATGGAGCTCGTGGTACTAATTTAATTTAATATTTAGGATACCAGGTGCTTAAAATGTTAACAGGTACTGCTACAATTTCTATGTAAACATAGTCATAGTTATTTTTCAAAGAGTTCGCCCTGTAATTAGGGATTAACTAACCCAAACACGATAGAAACCCTAGATAATATTGTCACAACAGGTATATAATATACAGAAAATATAAAAATATGATATAATATCAAGAATAATACTACATAGTTAATAAATAGGATGAAAGCCGCTGGAGCTCTTTGAGGAGCTTGTGTGCGGTTTAAATATAAACAATACAGAATATAAATCTAATATAAATAGTTAAAATTACACAATAAATAAATAAAATTTATTAAAGGGTGTTTTTTTTTGTTTTTTTTTTAATTTTGTGAATAAGTGGAAAATATATTCATTAATTATCAAAGAAAACTTGATTATGTCAATCTGACGATGCTAATTTTAGCGAAAAAGTTGTAATTGCATTTTAAAAACCTATTTTTCTAATAAAAAGTGGAAGTCTCGTTCAACACGTTTATTTGTTTATTATTTTTAGTTAGATGGACTTTCACAGAGTAAGGGTGAGTACAATAAAAAAATGTGTAGTTTCCAAGAACATTATTTTAGATTATTTACGGTGTTTGTCTCCTTCTACCGCTTGTGAATGAGACTAGCAATATTTTTAACGAAATACAATGACCACTATTTTTAGACAAACATTTCAATCCCAAAAATAATAATTGTATTTTCTTCCTTTCACATAACCGAATAAATATTGACATTGTAACATCGATCGTGAAAAAACGAATCCATAGAAAAAATATCTAAAAATAAAATACTCTCGAGAAACCATTTATTATTAACTGTAATAATTTCGGATGTGTATGCATGTATAATTAGCATGAATCATCATTTTTACTACAACTATATGACAATCACAAAAACCAAACAAGGGTATGTTGAACTATCATAAATAGAAAGCAAACTGACGTAATGTTACACCTGGATATAAATAGAAAAGTTAAGATGCGTGTTTTATAGACCAAAAAAATGCATTTGACGCAGCAAGACTTATCGCACGGCAAGGTAGATAAGAATTCAGGCACCATATATGTTAGAATAAGATGAAAAAATAATCAAAAAGATAACATGGCTCAAAATAATGTCTAATGATTTTATTATAAATAATGTCTAATGATTTTACTATAACCAGTTATTGTATTTTTATGGAAAGTTAATGTTAATTACTTGCTTAGGCACATAACCTATATTATAAGCTTTGACAATTTGTGCTAGAACTTTTTTTAGGTGCTTTTAGTTTTTATTATATCAAAGTTGAGGAGAAGTAAAATTAAGTAAGTAAAAATCGTACGAAAAAATGTTTTAAATATTTGCAAGTAGTGTTTTTTGTCCATTTGTTAGCATGTTTCCCAAGGAATTACTTGATAATTTTAATATAATAGGTATTAGAGTAAAATGTGGCTCGATTATTGGAATTTTGAAACTTTTATTTTTTTGGATAAAATTTGTTGTTTTAACCCCCCTTCGATCAACACTTTATTTTGCAATAAGGTTGCTATGGGGCAATAAAATTTTATAATTGTAGTACGATAAATTCTTATTCACAGTTGTTAATTTCAAGTTCCTTTAATCATGTTTTTTTTAATTCAATTTGATCTTCCGCCCTCGCCAGTCGACTACTGATCAACTGTCAATCGATACGAGGGTGTATCAAAAGGTAGGCAGATGACGACAGGACATTATTTAACAGAAATTTTATACAAGGGTACACTATTTAACAAAAATATAATACGAGGTTACATCAAATAGTTGGTATGGGAATATCAACAAAGCTATTTATATACACACAAGAAAAAAACTAAGGTTGTATATCATAAATGAACTGTCAAAATCAAATTATTAAATGATAATAAAAGCTTTATTATTGTATAGTTATTATTAACATGTATGTCTAGGGACATTAGAGAGAAATTATTGAAGTTTAAAGCAAATTTAATTAAAAATTACAAGTAAATGTCAAAATTTGTCAAAAAACGCAAATTTTCTCCGACTATTTTCGTATGATGATAGTGGTTTTTTACTATAATACATATTGGGGGTAGTTGAAAGGTAAAGAATAATTTTTTTAATACATTTTGGAAAGTTCATCACAATTATTTGCATAACGTAGAAATTTAGATTTGAAAATATGGAAATTTTGGTTAAAAATTAAGTATTGTTTGGTTTCCAATATTAAATGGGTGATGTAATAAAGTTGTAAAGTATTGGTATTTATTACCTCCAATAAGTTTGAGAAGTAGTTATGTATTTTCTCCACATACATGCATAAAACACAGAATAAAAAAATATATCATAAAATGTGTATTTTAGAAAATATCGCCAATCTAATTATAGACAAAATGATTGCAGAATTATAAAGTTTAATTTAGAACAGGATATTCACAAATATAATATAGGGCGAGTCAAAATAATATGCCGCGGTTATAAACAAATTTTTATTTAGTTAATCCACTTAAAAAACTAGTTTTCGATTAACTGACCATTTTTGTTTGGACGATAACGACATATTTAAGATTTTATGTCTGCTAATGATATTAAAAATTCCAAATTAACGTGTTAAAATGAAGAATTATAAAAAAAATCAATTATTTCCCTATTACGTATTTTTTGTCGTCAGGTTTTTTGGGTCGTTGACCGTGAGGTTTTTTATATAGCTGTTTGGTGAAGTTGACATTTCGCTAAAAATTTTAACTTTAATTATTATTTCAGAAATTCTGTTGATCGTAAATAATAAAAAATACTATAGTATGTACAAAAAGTACGAGGAGTAATAAACCCTAATTAAGTATGCAAAACCTTTACAGGGAGCACCATGAAATTTTTGATAAATCTTTTACTTTAAATTACATTTCTTCCGTAAATCTAAAAACCAGGTAGATCGACCCCGTATTTGTTTCAGTTGTAGCAAAGTTTAGGGTTTCTTCGTTGTTAAAGGATTAGCTGGTAAGCAATAACGCAATGCAGTGGTGTGTACTTTGGGAAAAAATACGTTTTAAATTATAATATAATAAAAAATGAAAAGAAATAATTATTGGAATACATTTATTACTTACATTTTATTCTATATCCGACTCGGAAGAGGAAGAATCGTTGTTGACATTAATAATAATAGGGTCGATTAAATCATCACAAATATTGTCAATTTTCCACATACCTATTTGCCTCTACTTTGATAACATGCTCGATACAGTTTGTCCAATTTTCCTTACTAACATGACTTACAGCACTCTCAAACAATTTCACAACATCGTTTATTTTAAAAGTAGTATTTTTTTCCAACTTCCCCCTTTACCTGAGCCCATATTAATTCTATGGGATTAAGTTCACAATGATAAGGGGGAAGTCGAAGAACTGATATACCACGAGAAGAAGCCATTTCTTCTACAATGTAGGTTTTGTATTTATTCTTGTTAATTTTTGCAATTGTGTAAAGTTCTTTCCTTAGTGGCTCTTTTGGAAACTTAATATTTTTCGAAATAAGCCACTCCAAAAGCTCTGCTTTACGCCAACGACTTGTAGGCAATGCTTCTAGTAACCGTGAATGGTAACTTACGTTGTCCATAACAATAACAGCCGCTTTTGGAATCAGATCCAACATTTGAACAAACCATTCCTCGAAGACATCCCCATTCATATCTTCGTGATAGTCCCCCGTGCGTTTTGAAATAAAAGTTAATAATTCACCATCAACAAAACCTTCAGAACTTCCAACATGGACAATGATAAGTCTTTTTCCTTTTCCAGATGGTGGCTGCAAACCTAACGACAAACCTTCCACGAATGCCTGCCTTCCGCTTTTAATGTTTTCATCTTGCCAAGATTTGGAAACTGTATATCCAGCATTTATCCATGTTTCGTCTAAGTAGAAGATTTTCAAATTTGGTTCTCTGGCATGTCGAATGCTTCTTAAATAGTCTCTTCTCCAAAAAACTATTTCCGGTTTATCTATCAAGAGAGATTTTCTATTATATTTTGTATATCTGAAACCCACATCTTTCAAAAGTTTGCATAATGTCATTCTGGAGAATTTTGTATAGTCCGTATCTTCTTGCACTGATGTCATAATTTTGTCAAGTGTTGGAATTTCCTTTCGTAAGTAAAGTCCATGGACTTTACGCCTTAGTCTTTGTTTTAATGACTCATCGATCTCAATTGATTTTCGGCCTGAAGGAGTTTTAGGGGGTTGAAGAGTTCCATTCTTGCTTTCTTTTAGTAATCTATAAATTGTTGATTAAGCAACACACAACATAGCAGCCGTTAATTCCACAATATCATCAACACTTGCACTTGGATCCTTGTTTTTCAATGATATATCAGAGTTTTTTCATTTAAAAATAATGGATCTGTTTTTGGTCGTTTAGATGGTCCTTAGCTTATCGACATTGTTTGGTACTTGCACAATTAACATTCAACAAATGTTTTAAATATATTCCAACTGTTTACAATATTATGAAAACCATACAACTTCATACAACTTTACTCAAAGAACTAATACTAAGTACTGATTTAATGTATCTACTTTCTCTTAAAATAATATTCCCGATAATGTTTCTAAGTAAACTGGGTTGTTTGGAAAATTCCTCTCAATAATCGAATAATCTGTAAATAGGTGTAATCGTATTAAGCCGATTACAGTAGGCCACTTGCCATTTAAAATTTCTGAGAAAAATTCCCCAAACACTACATATAGGAGTAATACAAATAAAAAATATTCATTTTGCTTCTTTGAATTTAATAAAAATTGTAACGATATCTTGCTATCTTGACTTTAATTAATTTTTTAAAAATATATTTCATTGTAATTTATTTGTGACAATATTCAAAGTTTGAATTAATCTTCTTACAAAAAGAACAAAAAATATATAAAATAATTATTGTTACAGATTGGTTTGTTTTCTATTATGAATAAACTGTGTTGCCTTTCTTTATCAAACTTACTAAAATTTATGTACCTCTATCACTTTTTTTTATTAAAATTAGTACATCCCGTTACCTCTGAACTAAATCGTATATTCTTATTTAGCATAGCTGCAACTCATTCGTTCAATACAAAATGTACCTTACGGTATACCCTCTTAAAATATATTTTGGTACGTCTATGAAATCTACTTAAATGAATGATTTATTACTCCTTGTCCTTTCTATATAGACTATACAAATAAAACACTTCTTGTATTCTAAGACTAATACATTGTTATTATAACAATAAAATCATTGTTAATTAATATCATTTATCATATTGTTAACGTGTCCAGATCAAAACAGGTTTAAATAAAACACACTTAAATTATAAATCTATCACTGCATGCCGAGCGAAGCGAGGTTCGCAGCTTCAAATTAATTAATTTTTAAATTAGTTTAGATTGATTTGGTGCTGCGAACCTCGCTTCGCTCGGCACGCAGAGAATGTAAATATTTATTAACGAATGACAATTTGAAAATTTATTATAAGTTTACAGTTAATTGAAAATAAAAAAATGGATAACCATAAAAAAGTAGAATACTATGAGTAACTTTACATATAAAAAAGTTGATTTTTAAACACCACCCCGTGCAGCAAAATCAGGTAATGTTTTTGCTTCTAACGCCTACGTAGTAACGCTGCCATTCTGGTATGTAGATCGCTGGTTTGATTCATTTTATATACGCCATAGTAAAATCGTTAAAATTATTCACGTCCTGAAGACAGCTAGATGATGTGCGTTTGCGGCCTTTTAACTTTTTTTTTTTCAATCCGCTATTATTCGCAAACACGCCAAAAGGCGGCTAGTTAACGAATAAGAGGAGATCTGAAAGAAAAGAGCAAAAAATAAATTATGACTTCATCTAATTATGAGGCGAAGAGAGACCACCGGCTGCTGCCGACAAGCCGATTCATTGTTGTACCTGAGGGGGTTAAAAGGATTATATCTATAAAAAGTAAGATGATTCATTTAGATTTATATGTGGGACGTAATAATTTGATTTACGAGGTAGTTTCTCGATTAAAAATAGTGCACCGAGAATATAAAATAAAATGGTTTATTCTTTTGCAAATTAAACTTTTAGGGTAGTTATTAAAATAATAATAATAATGGTACAAGATTTTAGATGACAGATATAAATAGTTATTTGTGTACCAAGGCCGTAATGTTGATGGCTGAGGTGCACACAAATTTTTTTAAGCGAGTGTCTCATCAAATAGGTAACAACTTTTTTTTACAATTTTGTTTCTAAACAGAGACGAAACTGGAAGATTAGATTCAAATTTTTATTAACCAAATGAAAAGTGTATTATTAAGTAACAAAGATGTGTACAGAATTACTTACAGTAAGTATGATAAACAGAAGTTGGGTCATAACGAAGTTAATAAATTAGGGCATTATTTGCTATTAATTGTTATGTTAAATGTACATTTACTACATTTTGAAAATGTAATTCCACTTTTAGACATGACATTGTTAACAAACATTTCATTTTCTTGATTTTCCGTAACAATGGTTCTTGCTGGAAAGCTGCTTACTGAAGTACCATTTAATTCAATTTCTTTGGAATTATTTTGAACAGAAGAACGCATACCTGAAGTACCTTCTCCTCCTGCAAGAATTCTATTTGAAATTTCCTTCTTTCTTGAAATGGAATCTTCAATGTAGCCTTCTGCTACATTGACTTCCAACCTCCGTGGCTTTTTAACATTAAAATATCAGCCCCTGTTTCAACCAAGAGAGAGGCTGAACTTCTTCTAAAAGAATGACTCGTATACTTATTAGCATTTGGTAATTGTAGATACTGTGCAATAAGTGATGGTATTTTTCCAAAGGTATGAACACCAACAATTTGTGTAGAACATTTTCCTTGGCGATAATTTATAAAAAACGTTTGATGACGTACATTGAAAGGTCGTAAATTTAAGTATTTTCGAATCAGCTGTAGGGCACTTATATTTTCAATTATTTCATCAGTTATTGTAAATACTCGTTTTTTACCGGTTTTTGTCTCCGGGACTGTGATTACTAACACGTTTCCTTTGTCTTGAATATCATTTATAGACAACTGCCTTAGTTTATTTCGCCTACAAGCACCAGTCAATCCAATTATCAAGCAAACCTAAAAATATTACAATATAGTTATAAGAACAATGAACTTTAAAAATATTGTGTTTTATTACCTTCCACATTAAGTAGTTCTTATCTGTAGCTTCTGTTAAGAATTTATTGATATCCTCTCTTGTAAAAACTGCCGACTTTTTCGCTTCGTAACCCACATTTTGCTTTTTCAAAAAAACATTCAGTTTTGAAAACTTGCTGATATCAATGTTATTTTTGACCATAATTGTTGATTTTAACATCGAATATACGGACCATAATGTTGATGATTTTGAAACCTTGGCCTTTTCCAGAAAAAATGCGAGAAGTACTTCTTCTTTTAATTTTTTAATCTTATGTATGTTGCACCATTCCATAAAAATCTCATACTGTTTTAAGTAAATCTGCCTGGATTTTTCAGGTAATAAATTTAGAGTCGCTGCATTGGCGGCTTCATAAATTTCAGCTGGATTGTCACTATCACTGTCACTCATTTTTCTTTTGAACTGTTTTTTATCACAGCATACACCGTAAATGTGGTTTTTATGATTTGTTAGTTATTTACTTTAAATTTCATTTCACTGACAGAAACGGAAAGCTTGTAAATAAACAGCCTGGCAACGGAACCTTTTCTTTTGTTTTATGGGTAAATAACCCAAACATGCAAATTAAGTGTGTCTAGTAGGCCGCCTTCATAATTTGACAATCTTAATATGGGACGTGGAAATAACTCAAATAAGCAAATTAAATGTGTCTAGTAGGTTGCCCTCATAATGACTTTGTTTGCAAAAGCGGCCGTAAAGTAAAAAAGCGGCCGTAAAGTAAAGTAAAAAATCCGCCAAAAAAGACACTTTAGGGACGTTAATAGATCCTTAAAACTTCTTTTTTTGTGACACTCGCTTAAAATGGTATATTAAACAACGCATTTCATATGGAATTCTGTTATGACACGAGTTCAAGTTTAAAAATCGAATCGCGAAGCGATGAGTTTTTTAAAGAACGAGTGTCACAACAACCATATGAAATAAGTTGTTTATAATATTTTTTATATTTTGCCCTTTTTACCATTTTTTAAATTAATTTTTTATTTTTATGTAATTACGAAAATTTTTATTTTAAGAAGTATGTCGGCAGCACTGTGTAATTTATAAAATTTGACAGTTGTGACATTTAAATTCAAATGTTAATGTTTTAAAATATTTTAAAATGAATAATATACCAATAATAATATATTATATAAGTAAAATATTATATTCATATTCACAGATACTTTCTTAAAGGACAATATAAAATTAATAAATTGCTATTAGCCACAAATGTCAATGTCAATAGTCTTGCCTTTAGATACTTCACTCATGTCGCCAACCATTTAAAACAAAAATTTGCGTGCGTAAAAGTTACATTACGATACGCAAATGCGTTTTATAATGAAGATTTTTATAAGTGCAAAATATAAAAAATAAATTATAATACGGTAAGTGCCAAAATAAACAATAACAAAATTAAGAGAACTGTGAAATTGCACCCGCAAATTACATTTATTATATTATTATATTTGGTATTCTTGTCATTAATTGTCAACTTGACGTTACATTACGGTTAAAATATTTGTCATTATGGTTCTTTCTACCCTACGAATAAAGAATAGAAAGGAAGTAACGTTGTCATATTTTAATGTAGCAAATAATCGCGACGGAAGTCGGCCATATTGAAGAACCAAATATGACTCATTCGAATCGTGACATTTGACATGTATAGTTTTTTCATGCTGTTTTATATATTATTTTCTGATTTAAGTAGTTAACCCAATTCTTGAATGGGAATTACTTTTCATCTGTAGGGTTCTATTTATCTGAATTATTAAAAATTAACAAAATATTTTAATGACAACCACATTGTTATCATAGACGTTCCTTTATTTTTTATTTAGACCATTTAAGTCAACTATTTAATTACCTACTTAGAAGTTTTTAATCTAAATTTATATATTACTGTACATATATATTACTGTACAGATAATTACAAGCGGAAAACAGTTATTTTTTTGAACAATTAATACGAGGCATAAGTATATAATACCCTGTGTGTGACACCACTGGTAACCGGAAACTTCAAGTCAGCCATATGCAAGAACCATTGCGGACATCGTCAAATCGTATTATGCTCCTTCCTTTTTATTCTTTATTCGTAGTTTCTACCGAATAAGAGCTCGCACTTCACAATCTGCGGGATTCTCGATAGTCGGCGGCATTTTCAAATCAAGTAAACAAACTAAAATCGATCAAACGGCGTCGTAATGGCGTCTGTGGCTTCCCAACTGATGTAGCTTAAGTTATACTACGCGCATGCGTTAAACTGCAACTGCAGCGCTGCGGCGACGTAAACATGCCTCGTATTTTAAAACGGGGACGCTCCAACCTTTTTTACTCAAGGGTCATATTTCAGAGCTGAAAGTCTCGTACAGCGATGGTTTTTAAGAGTTTCTTACGTTAGTTTTTTAAGTTTCTATGGCCGTAGGTTGGAGACTCCTGTTATAAAGCATCTTTTTTAGCTCTGCCATTCTATTGAAGTTCATCAGCTCCAACTTAATTCAACTTTTGCCGATGAAGCCCCATCAAGGACCATTGTTTATCGATGGTATGGTGAATTCAATCGTGGCCGTATTTCACTCCAAGACGAATTTCATACAGGTCGTCCAACTTCAATCTTTGTAGGCCTTTACAGTGGCATATAAGACGTGAATGGCAGTTTCCTCTTCTTCCTGGCAGACCCGCATAGGTTTATCTCTGTCTGTTCCTGGTTTCCCGGTGCCCAGAAAAGTGTTGGCCCATTGCAGCTTGCAGAAAAGATGGGGCTAAGTCGGACGTAGGTCGAGACGGAGATTATGAGAAGATAAGTAAGACAGGAGATAGAAAGAGGTCTCGGATAGGGCGTAAGTGATGTGATTTTGGGCTGTAAAATAGAAGGGAAAGAGGGACAACAAGCATTTCTGGAGAGCTAATTACTGGTGGTATAAGGAAATAGAGAAGCTGTGAAGGAAATGTATGCAAAAATGAAGAAGGAAGCAAAGGGAAAGAGGTGGGATACATAAGGAACTGCATCGGACGCTGGAAAGGAAGAAAAAAAGAAGTGGGAAGAATTATGGGTATAATTGGAAAAAAATCCATGGGTAAAGCATGTGGGATAGAGCAGGAGTAGAGGACAGGGTTGGGGAAGTAAATGATTCTAGAGTAATAAGGTCGGTGAAGAGGTGCCAAGGTACGAGAACCCCAGGGGTTGGAGGACAATGAGGAGCATTTATCCCAATTATTTAAGAGTTTGTTGCAAGAGGACAAGTTCTCAAAACTGGCTGTTAGCCAAGGTGATACTAGTTAAGAATGGGACGAAAGACCCATCAGCCTGCTGTGTTGTATGGGTGATTAATAAAGGTTAAGATTGGGGATAATGTTAGTAGAAATTTGGGTTTTAGGGAAAACCAGCAGGGAATTGCAAAGGTGAAATCATGTATCTCTCAAGAGGACTTGGTGGAAATATCTAGAAAGGGCAGCTGGATAGACAAGAAGTTGGTCCTTATAGTGTTTTCGATGTCGGTAACGCTTTCAATAGGGTAAGAGTATGGGCAGTGTTGAACTCGTTATCGAGGGTTCGGGTGGGGGAGCTACTGGTAAATTTAATAGAAGGGAGTGCCCCAGGAATCGGTATTGGAACCAACTCTCTGGAAGTGTGTATTTGATGAGGTTTGTGGGATAGTAAAGGGTTCGATTGTAAGTAGAAGAGATTGGATAGATGAGATATTCGGAGAGGTTTAGAAGGAAGAACGAGGAATGGACTAGTTTAGTGATTTTTTTTATATTTGCATCTTATAAAATAGGTTTTTAGTGGTTCAACTGTACAAATAAAATTTTTATAAAATTAATCCTCTAGCCATAATCGGATTTTGAAATTTAAATTTAATGGTTACATACGTCATAAGTGGTAAGTGACGTGTTTCAATAAGATTGGTAGAAAATTTGCGATGTTGTCGATATGCTTTAATATTAACCGAGAAACTTATCTCTCTCTCTCTTATTTGTTGTCATTAAAAAGAGATAAACATATTGATATTTTTGTTCTCTGATTGACACTTTATCAAATAAGGAGTAAAACACTGAACAAAATATTCTGTCATTTTCGTTAGTTTAATTTGTTGTTTGGTTGTGTTTGGTTTATGAAAGGAATTACTTCTATACTATTTTTGCTTCGAAAATAAAAATCCCTAACACCTTCTCTTGGTGTTATAGCGGTTTCTTTAAAAATAACCAATAGAAGTAATTGTTCTCTCGGGGAGCAACCCTTCTATCGGTACAGTGAGAGAACGAATTTCAAGAATACGGTTTTGGCATTTTCAATAGAACCACGCCCACTTTCTATTGGCTGTTCTATTCTATCACCGTCAAGAATAGGGGTCTTGTTTGTTTATTATAGATAAACACGATTTTCTCTCCTGTCATATATCTTGTCAACTGGTACAATCAGTTAGTCACAGAACACGGTGTTTTATGCCGCCAATTCTTTGAGAATACTTGAAACTGTGACAACGTTGACTTTTAAACACACTTCATTATTGGTTATTAGTTGGCGCTACGTTTAAAACTTACTAATTATTTATTGCTAAATTTTACGAAATGAGAAAAATTACTTGCAAAATGAATACCAATATAAGTAAGTAGGTATCTTATCCTAAATATATATTGCTATCATTTTGATTAATATGATCCTACTAAACTAGTCCATTGTTACAAAAGTTGGAAAAGAAACTCGAGGAAGCGGTGTCCGCCGCCTGCTTTGCTTAGTCTAGTATGCTAGGGTGTTCGTTCCGAAATTTTCACAAAGTAAGGGCCAATACAATAAATTTCATTTTGATTTACTGTTACCAGGTAAACAAGAACCTATATTTATTCATTGCTATAGTGTTGAAACATTAATTTGTATATACCTGTATTATAGAATTTACTTTTTAGGTATGTTTCTGTACCAGCGGTATGAAATTTATAGAGCCTAGACACCGCCAACTAAAAATGCAAGAATTTGTCACCGTTCACTAGAATTATTAAAAGTTGTTTATTCATTGGAAAAGACCGAACGGTATTTGGAGATTCCATTGAAAGATATTCTGACAAAATCAAATTATTGGGCGTTGATCTTGACTCTAATAGTAAGGGGTAAAATATTTGACTGAAAAAGTCAGACGACTGATGAGAGCGTTGGAACAAGTTTGGTAATTTCTTGGAAGCAGTCGCCTTTAAAATAGCCATAGAAGTGGCACAGGAACAGGAAATTACAGAAAATAATTTTAAATCCAATTTTATGGTCGGTCCAATTTGGTTTCAGTTTTTGTAATTATAATCCTTTATAATATTAAGATGGTAACTTTTCTCTTTAGTATATATTTTTATTTTCTTTTCTATAGAAAACTATTACGTCAATATTACAAATTCCGGAAATATTTATCGTCGAACTAATTAATCAGAAACAATTAAAAATTCGTTAACAACTAAATGGATACTATTTCTTGGTGTAAACTGCTCGCCAAAAGTTTGGGATATTATCAGAAAATGGTATAAAAACAACAATATTAAAACGTGAAAAGGATCTGGATCTCCTTTGTATCAGTAGCCATCAGAAAAACTTTGGATGGGCTAGATAAACAAGATATTGATTGTTGCAGACTAAAAATCAGTTCTTAACTGCCTTAATAATATAGTTATCAATAACGAAACGTCTGAACTGATTTGTGAAATGAAATTAATCGTCGAAAATTACTTTATTGTTTTTCAAAATATCCCCATGAAGATCTATATACTTATGCATGCGTTTGAAGCAATTGTCGAAGCAGTTTTACCACTCTGATTGAGGAATCTCCTGCAGTTTTATTTTTATCACCAAAAGATTTTTGCACTGAATCAGCATGCAACATCTGCCCTACTGCCTAGAAGTTAATTATGCATGTGATAAAAGAAGACAGATATATTTGTACTGATTGTGTTCTTGAAAGTTCCACAGTGAATAGAATTAGTATGACTAGTGGTATATAGGGAAGACAGAGATGCATATAGTGTTCTGGAACACGATTAGCTCAATAGAACCTCGAAGAAACTTCTGGAAACTTTAAAAGGTATTATAAAAATGATTCTGATCAAGGAAACAACAGTCTTAATCTCTTTAAGTCTTTCGATGTTCTAGAGACAAAGCTAGTTTTCGGCTAGAAATGCTAAAGATTGTTTGGAATTCTGCACAATTCAGCATCAACGATTTGATAATCGCTCTTGTCCCAAAGAGGAACGAGAAAACGACTTGTATTTTCCAGTCATATTAACCTTATTATCATAAGACAGCCTACTTCTTTAATACTGCATTTTTCTCCACGTTGGGCGCCAAATGTGCGAGCCTTGTATAATAGTAAACGCACATCGTTTTGTTTTCATTGATTGTATTTTAGTTTTTGGTTTGAAAAAAAGTTGATTCATTAGGTTGATGTAGAAATTCCCAGACTGTGATTCTGATCAAGGAAACAACAGTCTTAATCTCTTTAAGTCTTTCGATGTTCTAGAGACAAAGCTAGTCTTTGGCTTGAAATGCTAAAGATTGTTTAGAATTCTGCACAATTCAGAAACAGACACTTGGTAATTCATGCCTTTTGACGAGCAGTTTATATAAATTAGTATCCGTTGTGGGTTTTATCTAAATTTAAAAATTATTCCTTAGAGAATATAATAGATTATAATAGTTATAACTTCCTCTAGTTTTAAGATATTTTCATTTATCTATAACCTAAAAGAAATTCAATCTTTAAATACACCCATACCTAGTAAATGAATAAAAAACGACACACGACGTTAATTATAATTTTTTTAATATAGAACAGATTACACAACACTAGAAACTGGTTATTAGAGAGGTCATTAGATAATGGATCAAAATTGTTATCATAAACAATGTTAAAAATAAATGTGCAGGTTTAACAAATGTTTAAACCAGATTATGATGGTTACAGTTGTACATTTAGCCTTGTCAATTTGGATTATATAAATGTTATATAACGTAAAATATACATTTATTTTTAACCTAATTTATATAATTTTGTTTAACATTTTTTTAATTGTACTAAGAGCAATAAAAAATGTTTAAAACTTTTTAAATTAAATGTCAGTTGTTTCGATAAAACTGTCGTCGACAGATTGACATATTGAAGTTGCATTTGGTTTTTATTGTTTTTAGTAAGATGGACTTCCACCGAGTAAGGGCTAGTACAATAAATTTGATTAAATTACACTGTTCAAATTTATTTTGGACTTATATTATAAAGAATTTATTGTACTTAAACTAAAAATAGTCAAATAAACTAATAATTATAAAATTTTAAATTATTGTAACTATAAGTTCATTGCGTGGCCATTACGGGGGCAATATCCACTACCCCGACAGCGGCAATGGAGATTATCCTGGATATAACCCCACTCCATTTACTCTTGGAGAAGGAGGCCAGGATGGTGTCCTATAGGCTGCTGTCGGTGGATAGTCAAGTAAAAGGGGAGAGGCTCTGGGACCACTCGGGCCTGATGCGTGAAATTAGATCACCATACGCTTGGGATGGTCTCAGATATCCTAGCCATCCGGAAACACGTAGAACAGTCCTTTAAAGTCCTCTTTCCGAAGAAAGACGAATGGAAAAAAGGGATCATCTCTTTCTCTTGGACGGACTACGTACTATACACTGATGGCTTCAAAACTCCAGAAGGTTTTGGAGCAGGAGTGTATGGTAGCAAACCGAGGGTTGAAATCGTAGTAAACCTTGGCTCATATGCTGCCATCTTTCAGGCAGAGGTTTTCGCCATTGAACTTTGTGCAAGAGAGCAGGCAGCTCTTAAGGCACTGAGCTCCAACCGGCTCTTATGGAACTGTATTAAATCCTTAGAACGTCTTGGTTCCAACAGAAGGGTAACTTTGCTCTGGGCACCAGGTCATAACGGAATGATAGGTAACAAAAAAGCCGACACTCTTGCCAAAAAAGGAGCAGAGTCTAGATTTATAGGACCTGAACCATTCTTTGGCATTACCAAAAGTACTGCCAAAGATATTATCTCCGGCTCGGTAAGAGGAAAATCCTCATGAACTGGAATGATAATCCATTCGAAGGCTTTCATCTCCAAACCCTCAAAAAATATAACTAAGCAGATTCTAGAGTGGGATAGGAAAGACCTAGGCATTCTTATAGGACTGCTTACGGGACACTGTCGTCTAAGATACCACCTGAAGAAAATAGGTCAAACTTCAGACTGCCGCTTCTGCAGTGTGGAAGACGAGACTGCTCCGCCCTGGAAAATACTAGGCACATTGACTTCGCAAGGAGGATTGGCTTGTATGGCGATTTATAACCCTAGGGGTGAGCCACAATAGACCCTACGGTGGTCGCAGTGGAGGGGTGGTTGAGTGCCCCACTCACATTGAACCTAACCTGTTGTACCACACTTTTTATTTCAAAAACTTGGAGGTCTAGCAGATCAGCAAAGTTATTGATGAGCAAATGCATCTATGCAATTTTTCTTGAGTGACAGTCATTTGGCATTTCATGTCAGTGCTAGTTCTTTCTGATAAAAAAGAAGAAGAAGAAAAGATCCAAGTAGGCAAGAAGCTGGAGAAAAAACCACAGGAACGTCGCTATGGTAGATTATTAATCAGGGAGATGACAGAAAATTGTCATGGAATTTTATATACTCTTTTTGAATTATAAATGTATTAAAGTAGAAGTTTTGCTTTTTTACATATTTTTGACTCCAGAATCTGTGTTATAATTTTTATGTAATAAATATAATAATTTTTATAATTTTTGACCATTCTTTTCGGGACACCCATATAGATAAGAAGTAAATCTACCATAATTGTATTCAGTGCTGGATTAACGTGAGCACTGCCCCAGAGTCGTATTTCTGTACTATTGCGCCTGTGGGAATATACTAAACAGCGCCCTCTATTTACAAAATCAATAAAACATACTTTAATACTGTATTACCCCACGTTGGGTGCCAAAACTGCGAGAATTGTATAATAGGTATGCACATCGGATTTTTTCCATGGATTATTTTTCAGTTTTTTATTTGAAAAACGGTTGATTGAGTAGGTTGATGAAGAAAGGTGTTATAAAAAAGGCAAACCGTCAATAAATCTTTAAAAGTGAAATATTTACTATTTGATTATTGTTTTACTCGGGAAAATGCTAAAATAATATAAGACAAACAAAATTAAATTCTTCGGTAGTTAAGAACATTTTTAAATAAATCTAAATTATATTTCGTTTTCCTATCTGCTAGCCAATAAAATTCTTCTATCAAATTTTATGAAAAAGTAAATGACGTATAAATTGAATAAACGACGTGATGTAATTGATACAAAACATTCTAATTGTTACTCCTTTTATTTCGCCTATCAAATTGATTCCTTTTTACGTCCTGCAATTCATTAGCGTCGTTTGTTTTACTAAATAACTCAAAGCCAAATCAATCAATTTCTCATAAAGAAAGAAAAAATAAACAGCATTTGATTAGATTGTATTTACGATAATATAAACCTGGAGATGATTACGTGTCAACTGGAACTAATTTATCGGTTATGTAATAAATAAAAAATAAAAATATACCAAATCTAATTCGGGGTTGGACAGTTGGAGATTTGTCAGTCAATGTGATTCTTGTCTTAGCCGATAGTGGAAAGTCGTTATACAGTAAGTGTTATTTAATAATTTACATTATGTGCAGGTGTTTATTGCATCTAATATTATAGTGAATGCTTGTTTTTTCATACTTTTAATGAAAAATAGTATTTTTTTTCTATTTTTAGCTTATCGAGAATTGTTGATGACTTTATAAAAAAGCCAATAGGCAATACCAATAAGAGCAAAAAAAGAAGGTCAATATTTAAGAGACCAAGAGTGTTAATAGTATACAGGGTGTTTCAAAAAAAGGTAACACCGTCTCTAGGATAGGTAAAAAACTGAAAAATAATTGGGGTTTGCTTAGTAAATTTTTTTTCTAACGCCATCCGTTTTCAAGATAAAGGGCGTTGAAGAAAATAAAAAATTACACATTTCTTACGATTTTGCCGAAACTACTGGCACCATTGCAATTAAATTTTATACGAATATGTTTTGGAAGCTGGTATATCCCATGAATTTGTTTTTATAACTAACTCTCATAGAGGGCGCTAGTTACACGATTCATACAACGTATTATTCAACATAACTTTTTTTAGGGTAGAATTATTAGTCAAAACTCCAAGTAAACATAAACATCGTTTAATTCTACACTAAAAAGGTACTCTTGGTAAAACTCGATATTATGTACCGTTTTCGGAATATTTTGATTTGAAAATTATGAAGTAATAATCGCTCCTGGTATAAACTAATGATAAAGTTCGTAGTTCGTTTTCTCTAAGTTTGCCATGTAAAATTGACATTTATTGATTGTTATGACAATAAGTCAACAATAAATAGAGTTTTGAAACCTTGTTATTTGTAAAATTAGATATTGTTAAACAAAATGTACTCAAATGTTGAATACACCGACATGTTATTAACTTTAGGCGAGTGTTTAGGAAACTCTAGTGCAGCTTTTACGCGTTATGCAGAAAAGTTTTCTAGAAGAAACTTACCAAGTAAAAAAACATTTAGAGCAGTTGAACGACGTTGTCGAGAAACTGGGAATGTAAGACCAAAGAAAATAAATTCAGGTAGACCAAGAACAACAAGAACAATTAATAAAGAAAATATTATTTTAAATTTAGTTGATCAAAATCCAACATTAAGTGTAAGGAATATGGCAAGACAAACAAATACATCTTCTTCAACTACTTGGCGGATACTTAAAGAGCAGCAGCTACATCCTTACCATTACAGACAGTTCAAGAACTCTTGCCGGACGATCTACCGGTTAGAGTCGATTTTTGTGAAACATTGCGAGAAAGGACAGCCCTCAATCCAAATAAATTTTTTAAAATGTATTCTTTTTACGGACGAGGCCACCTTTACGCGACAAGGTATGTTTAACTCCCATAACGCACACTACTGGTGTGATGAGAATCCACAAGCCAAAAGGGTATCACATTACCAACACTCATATTACTTCATAATTTTCAAATCAAAATATTCCGAAAACGGTACATAATATCGAGTTTTACCAAGAGTACCTTTTTGGTGTAGAACTAAACGATGTTTATGTTCACTTGGAGTTTTGACTAATAATTCTACCCTAAAAAAAGTTATGTTGAATAATACGTTGTATGAATCGTGTAACTAGCGCCCTCTATGAGAGTTAGTTATAAAAACAAATTCATGGGATATATCAGCTTCCAAAACATATTCGTATAAAATTTCATTGCAATGGTGCCAGTAGTTTCGGCAAAATCGTAAGAAATGTGTAATTTTTTATTTTCTTCAACGCCCTTTATCTTGAAAACGGATGGCGTTAGAAAAAAATTTTACTAAGCAAACCCCAATTATTTTTCAGTTTTTTACCTATCCTAGAGACGGTGTTACCTTTTTTTGAAACACCCTGTATTACGTAACTAGAGTTGTAAGTAACCCATTACGCACGAAGTGCATAATTGGATTACAACTCGTATAACGTACGCTCATCTATTTTCTTCTATGAAATAAAGAAAATCCCAATTTTTTAAACTTTATTATAATAATTATTAATAACAAGATAAATCATTGTTTATTGCATTTATTTCAACCCGGGTTACCTTAGTGATCCTATAGTGTCAAACCGCGTTGCATTCTTAATTCTAATTGCAATAAAATGTTCTTAACTCCGACGGAAGCAGCTAGAGCGGTGGCTTTAATTCAAGATGGCCGTAGCCAGTATTATGCAGCTGATGTGTTAGGTGTTAGTCGTTCGGCGGTTCAAAGAGCAGTTCAGCGATTCAATGAACCCGGCAACTTCACAAGGAGGCCAGGTTCCGGTCGTAGAAGGGCGACATCCGAACGAGATGACCGATTTTTGGTAACTTCATGTTTGAGAAATCGGCATAACACATCAGTTCAACTGGCCAATCGTCTGAATGAAGTGAGAAATGTGGATGTAAGCAGGTGGACAGTTCGACGTCGACTTGCTGAAGCTCATTTAGTATCCAGAAGACCAGCCCTATGTCCACTATTATCCGTAGAGCATCGCAGAGCTAGACTTGCTTTTGCAAGAGAACACGAAAACTGGAATGACGCAGACTGGCGAAGTGTATTGTTCTCAGACTAGTCCAGGTTTAGCTTGAGGTCACCAGACGGCCGCGAAAGAGTTTGGTGGAGGCAAGGAGAGCGATTTGCTCAGTGCAATATTGCAGAAAGAATAAGCTATCAAGGAGGATCAGTGATGATTTGGGGTGGTATAAGTTACGAAGCTCGTACTGACCTAGCTATCGTGGATGGCGATTCTATGACGGGTGCAAGATACATAACGACCATTCTTGATGAGCATGTGATACCTTTTGCCCCGTTCATCGGACCCAATTTTCTTTTCATGGACGATAATGCGCGTCCGCACCGTGCTAGGATCGTCTATGACTATTTAGAAGAGGTAGGAATTGGCCAGCTTCCACTCCTGATCTCAATCCAATTGAGCATCTGTGGGACATAATGGGAAGGCAATATCGAGCACAAATACCTCGTCCAAACAATCTGGCTGAGCTCGGTGCGGCTCTTCAGGAAATATGGAGAGAATTGGACCAAAATGACATCCATAGGTTGATTAGCTCGATGCCAACGTCGTATTCAAGCTGTTATAAGGACCCGAGGAGGAAACACTAGGTATTAATTATCACTGCATACACCGCAATTTTGTATTGCCATTTTTTATTCAAGAAGTTTTCATTCATTTTTCAATTTTCTGTATTATGGTGAATGGCTCTATAAAATAAAGATTTATTTTCTGTAAACTATGGGTTTTATTGGTATTCAATACGTATTTTTCAATCTATAACTTATTTTAAAGTTTAATATCCAAAGATCTTAATTTTTTAATTAAAAAATCGTTAGGATCGAATTTTTTGCACCTGAGTGTATAAAGTATATATGGTATATATTATAATATACTATTTTGGTGTGATATAATTCACTATATTTTACAGTAGGTGAATAATTTATATGTAAAACACAGCGTGGAAGCTAAATTTAAATTCATTACGTAATTTCTTATTAAGAACAAATAAATTATTTAATAATAAGATTGTTATAGATAATAAGAGCTCTACTGATTTTTAAATTGTTCATATGGAAATTACACAAACACAGGAGGCTCGACATAATAAATCATAATAATTATAGACTGCTAGGTAGTTTCACATGATTCTTATGAAATTAAAGTTTTCTCTGTAGAATCAACTATTTGTATGTATGAAGTGTATAAAAACGTACAGAATAAATGTTTGGTTTATTTGGAAAAAGTGTGACGACAAAAAGGCAAAAAAAGTTAAAACCCATTAAACATACCGACCCAAGGTTATCTACAGGGTGTCTCAGAATAACTATTTATATTTTTCAGAAGTGATAAACGCTAAATAAACATTTTTTATCTAAAAACTAATGGCCGAAAGTGTCTCGGTCTCAAAGGTGGCTACTTATGAAATTGAAGCAGGAAACTTAGTATCTATTAAAATAATACGACATTAAATATTATAATAATAATTAAATTAACTTATTTTGTATTAAACCCTTAACTAAAATTTTCTGATTTCTTTTCCATTTCATAGAATAAAACTATCATTCCTCTATAAAATATATTATATGCACTCCACTGCCAGGCATTTATCTTAATGAGTATAGTTAAAATGACTGTATAACGACTATAATGAGGCTAAAAAAAAGAAGAGTTGAAATAACCTATAATGAGACTGACCATTTTGTTTTGTTTCAGATGAATCACAGATCATCGCAGAGTGTACGATACACTCAAGTTGGTTGGGTGTGCTTAGCAATTGGATTGTTCATTCAAATAGTATCCGGTAACCTAGTGAATAGGTCGCCGAATCTGCTCAGCCGTCATCGTATTACCAAACGGTCATTCTACGATTTGCAGTGCAAGGGAGTCTACGACAAAAACATATTCGCCAAATTAGATCGGATCTGTGAAGATTGTTACAATCTTTTCAAAGAACCGTCAATTTATTCTATGTGCAGGTTAGTATTTTTCAACCTAATCTTGGTTAATATTCAAGAATACGATTAAATATTTCTAATTGTAAAATTTAGAAGTTGCATCTTCAAAGCAAAGTATGAAGGGATTTTGTTTTACCTAAGCTTCAACAATTTAGAGTATTTTAGCAGTGTATCCAACGCAACAGTACCGAAAAATATTTTTTCTACTACTGTTACAAACCCCCCCCCCATTTTGTAACAGTTTTGTGTGACTGAAAATCGAACTTTTCAAAAACTGTTATAAAAAGTAGGTGTTACAAAATGGAGGGGTTTTTGTAACAGTTTTGAAAGTATAAAGTATAAAGTGAGCTTTGAAATTAAAAGAATTCTGAACTGTCAAAAGTTTCACAAGAAAATTATTCAAGTTTGACATTAGCATAGTGTGAATTTATAGTCGCTGGTGCTTGAAAATTTATTATAATAAGCCATAAAGAATATATTTGTAGAATTTCAAGGCTGGGTCGTTTGTATTCAATAGCTGTCATAGAATATAACTATAAATCTAAATAAATAAAAATTGTAATGTACTCAGATGTCAAACTTTCAGTACAAAAAGTATAGTACAAAACTCGTGTCAATTATGAACTTGCCACTCGGCTGTAAAAAGCATCATTACAACACTTGTTATGTACTATTCTACCAATTTCTCAAATATCCTTTCGTTTTTTCTTATGATTTCGGTATTGGTGGTGTGTGGTTTTGTTTTTTCTCTTGCAAAGAAACTTCCTGTCCCCTCTTTCTTGCAATAGGTCTGGTGTTTTCTCAGACTTATTAGCAGCTCTTCTTGTCCTATTTTCCTAAGGAAGTTCATGACATGCTCAATGCAATGGTGGCCAGTTGATTCTTATAAAACCGTGATATTCAATGCGATCATTTATAAGGTGCCTCTTACTTCAGTTAGACGAATTGTTGAAAATTCCATGGAATCAAGAAAAAAACGTAAAGATTTCGGTGTCACAAAAAGTCTAGACGACTGGGAAAAAGATTTAATAAGGCGAAAATACGACACTATGTTTGATGAGCAGCGTGTCCCTACAATCAAAAGTCTGAAACAGCGGCTCATCAATGACGAAACTCACATCAACTGTGGCCTCACTACTCTTTGGCGAACTCTAACTGCAATGGGCTTTAAATATCGCAAAATTGACAAGAGACAAGTAATAATGGAATCCACACGTTTAATAAACTGGCGTTCTGAATATATAACGTCAATAAGAAAATACCGGTCTAAAAACCGGCCAATACTCTACCTCGACGAGACGTGGTTTGACACGCATGACACCCCTTGCAAAGGATGGTCTGATTCCTCTGATAAGTGTAAAACAAAAGTACCATCAAATGAAGGGAAGAGAATCAGCAGGATCAGAAAATGGGTGGATCCCAAACGCTACGTGGCTTTCTTGCCAAAAATATTAAGGACTCTTGTGTTGATGATGGAGAAGATACGACAGCAGAGCTTTTTGAATATTGGTTTAAAAATTGTCTGTTACCCAATATTCCGCCAAACAGCGTTATAGTAATGGACAACGCAAGCTATCATAGTCGACAATTGCAAAAAATTCCTGGCTCAAAGAATACGAAATTGGAGATTCAAAACTTGCTGCAAATGACATATATTTTGAGGAAAATTATACAAAACAAGAACTTTTACAAGTTCTCCAGTCATTAAAAAAAAAACGTATGTTTGTGATACAATTGCAGAAGAATTGGGACATACAGTGTTACGACTACCTCCCTACTACTGCGTGTTCAATCCTATAGAGCTTATGCAAAATTCAAATTTCTTAAGTTCGACCCTGTAGCATATTTGCATCATTTACCTGATGATTTTCTACACAATGAGATTAAATCGGGTAGTTTATTGCAGTTACTAAGCCAATACCATTTACTGTGAAAAATACTATAACGTTATTGTTATATTTTCTGTTTTAATATATTTTTGCTTTCTTTCGACCAATAAATAAATAAAAACTAAAAGCTCTGGTTCTTATATAATTTTTTTTTACATATTCTACGATTTTTTTAATTGACGGCGAAAGAAATAATAACCCTTTTTTTTGGTACTCCCTAATATACAAGTATCGATTTATTTTCTGGACGGACAACCTGTATAGTTAAATTGTATTGTATCAAACAACGCTAGCCGATCACTAAAAGAGAAAACACTTACACCTTAAAATGTTCGTTCTCCGAAAGAAATTGAAATGTGCCGTCTTACACGTAATCTGAATCGTGAGATACATTCCAGTATCAAATTAGGGGCTCCCGTTCACGTATTTATGTTTTTATAAGTTATAAATTACTTGAATTCCGTTAAAACAGTTGCACAAACATTTTTTTTTAACATCGGCTTATTTAAAACAGTCATGTTTTCCTTTAAAATGCTAAAATTAAACATTAATTCCGAGTATACCAGCTAGTATAGCATTTCCGCCATTTTTTGTCCTTATATTTCTTAAAAATATTTGCATGAAATCCTATTCATGAAACTATCCGGAAATGCCTCTGACTTGTTTTATAAAATTAGATCGAGAAAGAAGACAATTTTACCGGGAAGTTAGGCGTGTTTACCGAAAAATATTAATCCTTCTATTTTAATTATATGAATCACTGAAAGATCAGTAAAAATAATAATTTTTTTCAAGCGTTCGAAGAATTATTTCCCATCTAATTCGAGGGAAATACTAAATAGCACTTACGGTAAAAGATTCAAGTTATTTTCGTTATTTAAAAATAACACATAATTAGTGAAATTTTAAATTTTCGAAATACATTTTTTTTATTAGAAAAAATACCACATCAACCATGAAAGGTTATTAGTTGTGGTTTGATAAATGTTCAGAGGGTTTATACAGTCATATAGAGTAAGTAATATAAATTAAAATACATAAAAAATATAAAAAAACATATATACATATGGGGTCAAGACATTCATATAAGTTTATACAGGTCGGTTGCTTTTAAAAACTTAATGATTTTCTCACTCTGTTCACTCGCTAACGCGCAATTTAATTCACCGCGTAGATTAACTTCCATTCTTTCTTTTTCATAAAGAGGACACAATCAATAGGCATTTTCAGAAACCTACTCCGGGTTGCCAACCCGATCCACTGAGGTTACGTGACGGATCACCATGGATCACATACCCACCAACCATGTTTACGAACATCACAGGTTTCAGATCGAAGTATATTCAATATGCTGTCATAAGTCATTCAAATTATCAACCCTCTAATTCATAATTGTCTCTAACTACTTGAACTGAAAGATATTAGAATCTGATTCAGATAAACAGATAGATAACTTTTATTCGATGGATAGCAAGGTTTTGAATTTTTCAACAGTTGAATAAGACTTAACTGTCGAATAACTCTGCTAACTGAGGGATAAATCTATCTGCCGCTTCAACCATCAGATAACCGCGTTATTCGGCTAATAGTGTCACTGTCGTTACGCGCATCGAGTCCTTTTATGTTCGAGCAAATGCTCAGCACCTTTTCCTCTATTTAGTTGAATTCGGGAGCATTTGAAGGCCCTCCACCAGTTCTGTACATATCTTGCCTTTGCAGAGAAGATTTCTTTTTTGTTATTTTTTTTTAATCCTTCGTACTTAAGTTTTAAAGTTTTCCACGAGCGGACACTCGTGGAAATCCCACAGGAGTTAAAAGAATTTTCTATTTTCTTCCATGCTGCCTCTTTATCTTTGTTTGTCGCAGCGTCCGTCTTTTTGTTTTCAATTACGGCTTTGAATTTACCTACTAAACTGACAAGTAGTTGGATTTCTGCGGTATTAAAATTTGCTGAACGCTCTCTTTTCTTAGATTCCATTATTTCCGTACACTTTCGCAACAATTTATTTTAACACAACCGATAGACGTCTCACGTTTCGCACCAAAAAACAAACAACAAGCATCAAAGCATGACATAACCTCAAAAGTGAAGTGACACTGACACTTGTTTGACAGAAAATGTTTGTCCTTCTCTAACCCATAAGTTTGCAATATATTTGTTTCACCACTTTGAAGTTCGTGTTGCCAGAGTTCAAATATTCCGTCAGATAACTATTCAATGAATAAAAAGACAAAAATAGGGGACTAATTATACGTCGAATAAACAGACAGATATCCGCTGGATAGTTAATAGACTTTTTATCTGACGATTGAACAATCGGCCCTAAATTATATAATAATATTGATATCAAAGTTTATAATTTACCTGGAGATTGATGAACTTGCCTCATGTGTCGTCGAACATGGCTAATGAAATCACAGATTCCACACCTACCCAAATTTTCTTGTATCTCCATTTCTATTTCATCAACGTGAAACAATTATTAGAAAAAAATTGGTCCTATTAAAAATCTCAGAAAAGAGATTATGAAGAAGATACTGAATTTCCGGGCTTTTAGAGAATGACAAAATTTAAAAATGGTTCGAAATGCGCATGCGGTGTCTGAAGCGATATGAACGACCCTGCTTTTCCATAGGGTTACAGTAGATAAACCTGAGTCGGCGATCGAGTTAACAGCTCTGTGGTTTACGAACACGTGTAGGTAGTTCGGGTTAAGTAAACGAACGCGTAGGTTAGGGATCGGGCCAAGAACGATAAACATTTACCAGGATTGCCTAATCGGGCTGATTTGTCCGCCAGCTGTGTGACGTCACTGCAGTCCTTCATTATAACGTTTACCATATAAATGCATGGAAATAATAGGAATTAGACAGTATTTTTATTATTTCTGTAATACTAACGTACCACTATTTGGATTTTTAGGATTAAACACTTATAATTTATAATAAATATTCTCATAAAATCGTTTTAATACGGCCGAGGACTGCAGTGACGTCACGTGCGATCGATTTTTTGGCGAACGTACGTCTTATGGGATTAAGCAATCCTGGTAAAATGTTTATCATTCTTGGGATCGGGCCAACCCGAGTAGGTTTCCGAAAACGCCTTATCATGATGTGTTGGGCTGTTATGGTAGTGACACATGCAAAACATATTTTGGGAGGTTTTTTTTCATTAGATATTCGTGAGATATTATAGTGTGGCCTATTCTTATTCCATGGATTTTTACTTGATCTCTACGCTTCAGATTGTTTAGGGAGTACGTCTTTAAATCTGGATTTATTTTTTGAAATTTGTTGTTTGTTTTTTCCATCTTTCCAACCATATTTGGGTGATACTTTTTTCCAGTTTTGTAGCACCAGCTAAAGGTATCTGGTGTAAGTCTGTTTTCAATTTACAGACTTCCTTAGCAGAAAGGTCAGCATCCTCATTACCAGGTATATCAACATGAGATGGTATCCAGACAATTTTTACCTCTTTGTTTAAATCTTGTACTGTCTTTAAATTATTTTTTATCTGATTTAATATGGGATGATTTGGATACATTCTTCAAATTCCAGCAATGGACTAGTTTAGTAGGATCATATTAATCAAAATGATAGCAATATATATTTAGGATAAGATACCTACTTACTTATATTGGTATTCATTTTGCAAGTAATTTTTCTCATTTCGTAAAATTTAGCAATAAATAATAAAAGTTTTAAATGTAGCGCCAACTAATAACCAATAGTAAAGTGTGTTTAAAAGTCAACGTTGTCACATTTTAGCTACGTTCTTTTCAAGTATTCTCAAAGAACTGGCCGCACAAAACACCGTGTTCTGTGAATGATTGTACCAGTTGACAAGATATATGACAGGAGAGAAAATCGTGTTTATCTGTAATAAACAAACAAGACCCCTATTCTTGACGGTGATAGAATAGAACAGCCAATAGAAAGTGGGCGTGGTTCTATTGAAAATGCCAAAACGGTATTCTTGAAATTCGTTCTCTCACTGTACCGATAGAAGGGTTGCTCCCCGAGAGAACAATGACTTCTATTGGTTATTTTTGAAGGAACCGCTATAACACCAAGAGAAGGTGTTAGGGATTTTTATTTTCGAACCAAAAATAGTATAGAAGTAATTTCTTTCATAAACCAAACACAACCAAACAACAAATTAAACTAACGAAAATGACAGAATATTTTGTTTAGTGTTTTACTCCTTATTTGATAAAGTGTCAATCAGAGAACAAAAATATCGATATGTTTATCTCTTTTTAATGACAACAAATAAGAGAGAGAGATAAGTTTCTCGGTTAATATTGTAACGGGTGACAGATGTGTGACGGATGAATGTGACGGATGATTGTGACAGATGCGCGAGAGGAATGCATGTGTTTTGATGTAGCTGCTTGCCATAAAGGGTAGAGTCCGTGAATGAGGAAGAAGGTTTTGACAGGAACTGTCAAAACCTTCTAGTGGCAAGCCGAGCTTGCCACTAGAATTTCCAGTCAACAAGAAGAGCTGAAAGATCAAATGAAGAGCCAGCAAGAGGAGCAGATGAAGAAACAAGAAGAACTGGTCCATCAAATGCGTGAAGAGTTGTCAAGCTATGTTTCACAACAAATATCCACCTTAAGAAATGAACAATCCCAGCAAATATCGACTTTACGTTGTGAGCAATCCCAGCAAGTAACCGAACTAGATACCAAAATGAATGCGATGATTCAACAACTTCAGAATGAAATAGAGGTCCTTCGGCAAGATCGCTACGTCCACCGCGGCGAAGGAGATGCGGAGAGAATGGAAACCTTCAGCGTGGATGTCGAACGACGGGGAGACGGAGACACTGCACAGATGCGATCAACAATGAAACCTCCTACCTTCGATGGAACAACTTCGTGGTCCAACTACGTCAAGCAATTCGACGCAGCGGCCAGGGCGAACGGATGGTCATCCAGGGAGAAGGCAATATCGCTAACCATAGCGTTACGAGGCGATGCTTTGAATGTCTTGCATTCCCTTAAGCCCGACGAAGCTGACAACTTCGAGCTGCTAGTACATCGCCTGGAGATGAGGTATGGTCAGACCCACCTACAACCCGTGTACCGAACACAGCTGAAGAACCGTAAACAGAAGAGTGGAGAATCTATCCAGGAGTTCGAGACAGAGGTAGCTAGAATGGTTCGATTTGCTTATCCGACAGCAGCAGAAGAGTTTCTGGAGTGTCTAGCAGTCCAAACCTTTACCGATGGCCTTAGGGACCCGGAGTTACAAAGAGCTGTGCGATTGGCCCGACCAAAAGACCTTGTCGACGCATTAACCATTGCACTTGAATTCGAAGCGGTAACGGAAGCATCACGGGAAGTTGCAGGAATAAGGGAGATTACTGCTGATGACAACAACGTGAGCGACGTCGATGGATTAGTGGAAAGGCTAATGAAATTATTACCCACAAGGAGACGGCGACCTATACGATGTTGGAATTGTGGGGAACTAGGGCACGTGAAAAACTCATGTCCACGCAAGGAGACGTCTTCTGCGATAACGACCACAAACCATTGCAAAGCCCTTGCTACGGTCAAGATAGCAATATTAAAACACCAAGCAGGCAGCTTATACGTCGAAGCCCTGATTGACAGAAAGAGATACAACATGCTGGTGGATACTGGAGCTACAAAAACTGTGGTACGGCCGACAGTTGTCGTGGCTAGAAAGTTGTTGCCTACCAGTTGGAGACTGCGCACCGCTACTGGCGAACCTGCCAAAGTCTACGGAGAGGTTAACGTGCCTCTACAGTTTGGTTCAACTTGTCTTTCTCATTCGATATTGGTGGCTGATATCGATGAAGATGCTATCCTGGGTATGGACGTAATGCACAACTGTTGTTTTCGCTTGGATTTGGGACGACGGATACTTCATACGGAAAAGGAAGAATTGCTTCTACATCGAAAACATGAAGCTATCGCCCCGTTGAAACTATCTGACGACATCGAGCTTCCAGCAACGTGCGAATGTGTTGTAACGGCACGACTAGAGGAAGTAGAACCGGATGGAACCCCAGCTATGGTAGAACCCAAGAACCATGATCATATATTGGGAAGAGGACTTCTGGTCGGAAAAGCTCTTGTTAGATCAGCCAAAGAGGTACCAATTCGAATCATTAACATGAATGATCATCCAGTTCTTCTGCAAAAAAACACCGAAATCGGAACCTTGGAACCGGTAACGGCCGTGATTCACCAGGTAGGAGCCTTTGAATCGGACAGAACCAACGACATAGAACAATTAATGACTAGGCTAGACCCATCTTTGTCAAAAATAGAAAAGAAGCAGGTAAGAGATTTAATCTACCGCTATAAACCTGTCTTCGGTTCTGGAAGTAAACTGGGAAGGACCGACATAGTCAAGCACAAGATTGAGACTGGCGATGCACGTCCGATTCGTCAGGTACCCCGACGATTGCCTCAAGTTAAAAAGGAAGAAGCGGACAAGGCCCTCCAAGAAATGATTCGGGATGGAATAGTTGAACCCTCCAATAGTCCGTGGGCTTCTCCCGTTGTATTGGTAAGGAAAAGAGACGGATCAATGCGGTTCTGCGTTGACTATAGGAAGTTGAATGAGGTTACGAAGAAGGATAGTTATCCCCTTCCGAGGATTGACGATGCCCTCGACGCCTTAGGTGGATCTACCCTTTTCTCTACGTTAGACTTAAAGAGCGGATACTGGCAGGTTGAAATGGATCCTTCTGACAAAGAGAAGACCGCCTTCACTAGTGGATCAGGTTTGTGGCAATTTACCGTCCTTCCATTTGGCTTATGCAATGCTCCTGCTACCTTTGAAAGGTTGATGGAAACTATTCTTCGAGGTTTATCCTGGGAATCTTGTTTGGTCTACTTAGATGACATCATTATAATGGGTAAGGATTTTAAGGAACATTTGGCTAACCTAGAAGAAGTTTTTCGACGACTGAAAAAGGCCAATCTAACATTGAATGTTAAGAAATGTAACTTGCTCCAGAGACAGGTCAGTTATTTGGGGCATGTTGTAAGCAAGAATGGCGTTACTGTAGACCCCGCCAAGATTCAAGCCGTTCAAGAGTGGCCGGTCCCTTCTGATAAGCATCAACTTCGCAGCTTCCTGGGTCTTTGCTCATATTACCGACGATTTGTTAGAAATTTTGGGGACATCGCCAAGCCCTTAACGAGACTAACTGAGCAAGATAAGACTTTTTGTTGGAGTGAAGGCCCAAAAGGCCTTTGAATTTTTAAAAAAGAATTGACTTCGGCCCCTGTTCTCGCTTATCCTCGTCCTGAGGGCAGACTTATTCTGGATACCGACGCTAGCAATGTGGGAATCGGAGCTATACTTTCACAACTTCAAGACGGAAAAGAAAGAGTTCTAGGATATTTTAGCAAGACATTATCAAAATCCGAAAGAAACTATTGTGTAACGAGACGTGAACTCCTCGCAGTTGTGAAGTCTGTGGAACATTTCTACAAATACTTATATGGCAAAAGATTCCTAATTAGAACAGACCATGCCAGTTTAAAGTGGCTACTGAGCTTTAGAAATCCAGAGGGGCAGATAGCAAGATGGTTGGAAAAACTTCAGGAATACGATTTTGAAATCGAACATAGACCTGGAACTAAGCACCGTAACGCCGATGCACTTTCTCGAAGGCCATGCCCACCTAATTGCACAAATTGCAGTCGACTCGAACAAAACGAGAAGCTCGCTCTAATAAAAGTGGTGCCAGACGACTTGTGCTCCAGAATAGAGGAAGAACAAAACAACGATCACGTTATTAGGAAGATCCTGGAATGGAAAAGAACGGATCAGCGTCCCTTATGGCGAGAGGTATCATCGTCCTCTCCGGTCTTAAAATCATATTGGGCCCAATGGAATTCTTTGACTTTAGACGGAGGGCTTCTCAAAAGGATAGTTGAAAACCCTGACGGCTCAGATATCAAGAAACAAATTGTGGTCCCAAGAAGTACGGTGCCGAAAATTTTAAAACAACTTCATGATGATATATCTGGAGGACACCTAGGTATTACAAAGACGCTGCAAAAAGTCCGGGATAGATTTTATTGGGTTAATTGCTCCAACGATGTTAAAGATTGGTGCCGCAAATGCACGACGTGTGCTGCTAGCAATGGACCTAATCGTAAACCTAAAGCAGAGATGCAGCAATACCTTGTCGGAAGTCCATTTGAAAGAATCGCCGTAGATGTGTTGGGGCCACTACCCACTAGTGAGGTTGGAAATAAATACATCTTCGTTGTGATGGACTACTTTTCTAAATGGGTGGAAGCCTACCCTGTTCCCAACCAAGAAGCCCCTACCTTGGCCGATATTCTGGTCAACGAGTTCATTAGCCGTTTTGGGGTACCGTTAGAGCTGCACGCAGATCAGGGAAGAAATTTTGAAAGCAAGCTATTTCAAGAAGTCTGCAAAAGATTAGGTATCCATAAAACTAGAACCACACCGATGCATCCACAGTCTGATGGAATGGTTGAACGAATGAACCGAACCATTGCAAATTATTTATCGAAAGTGGTCTCAGAACATCAGAAAGATTGGGATAAACATATTCCGCTATTTTTAATGGCTATCCGATCGGCTGTCAACGAATCTACGGGTCAGACACCCGCGAAAGTCCTCTTTGGTAGGGAAACTAGATTACCTTGCGATTTGATATATGGGAGCAAGCCTGGTGAAATAGCAACCGGTGAAGGATACGTCGGAGATCTTCAGAAGAAGATCGAAAATATTCATGAACTGGTGCGCCACAAACTACAACTCTCCAGTGACCGGATGAAAAGGTACTACGACTCACGAGCAACAGGAAACGCTTATGAACCTGGGGAATTGGTCTGGCTCTATAATCCTCGACGGAAACGGGGTGTGTGTCCGAAACTTCAAAAGAAGTGGGAAGGTCCATATTTGATTAAAAAGAGAATCAATGATGTGATCTATCGGATTGTTAGAGTCCCCAAAGGAAAACCCGTCGTAGTTCATCACGATAGGTTGGCGTTATATCAGGGTGACCACAGTAGGGAGGTACAGCAACTTCGGGTAGAGGGTTCGACCAGTTCCGAAGATGACCCTGAAGTCTACTCCGGAGAGTTATCACATTCCGGGAGGAATGAATCTAAGGAGGGGGCAGTGTAACGGGTGACAGATGTGTGACGGATGAATGTGACGGATGATTGTGACAGATGCGCGAGAGGAATGCATGTGTTTTGATGTAGCTGCTTGCCATAAAGGGTAGAGTCCGTGAATGAGGAAGAAGGTTTTGATAGGAACTTGACATGATTTATAATTATTTTAGGTTGGTAGTTATTCGCGAACATTCTAGTAATATTTGGATTTTAGTAAATAGTTATTTCGAGAAAAATCGAGATGTCAAGTATTTTAATATATAAAGCGGGTCATTCGCGGTAGAGAGTTAGTGTTCGTTCAGCTTTTGTGTAGTTTAAGTGTAAAAAGTGACAGTTGTTAACTTGTAACCAGCTGAATTCTTGTATTCTTACAATTTGTAAATAAATTGTGTTAAAAGTCCTCACAAGTGTTTCAATATTAAAGCATATCGACAACATCGCAAATTTTCTACCAATCTTATTGAAACACGTCACTTACCACTTATGACGTATGTAACCATTAAATTTAAATTTCAAAAGCCGAACACGATTTTCTCTCCTGTCATATATCTTGTCAACTGGTACAATCAGTTAGTCACAGAACACAGTGTTTTGTGCCGCCAGTTCTTTGAGAATACTTGAAACGAACGTAGCTAAACTGTGACAACGTTGACTTTTAAACACACTTTATTATTGGTTATTAGTTGGCGCTACGTTTAAAACTTACTAATTATTTATTGCTAAATTTTACGAAATGAGAAAAATTAATTGCAAAATGAATACCAATATATGTAAGTAGGTATCTTATCCTAAATATATATTGCTACCATTTTGATTAATATGATCCTACTAAACTAGTCCATTTTAACAGTCCATGGAGGAGGGTAGTCGATTTCATCACTTAAAACTGTTGGAAGTGTAAAGTTACCGATTCTTTTACTAAAAGATGGATGTAAATTATGATTTTTGGTAAATTCATTGTGAAATCGAAGGCTAGTGACGTACATTTTTTTGTTTTTAAATTGAAGTATATATCTAAATTATTTTCACAATTTTATACTATCTTGAACAAAACTATAATTAATTTCAAAATTTCACCCTTTGCAATTCATAATAGACCCTACATGGTATAGGCTTTTAAAATCATAAAAACATACAGGGTGTTTCATTAAAAATATAGATCATGCATGGACGATGTGTGTGTCACCCTGTACATTTAAATTTATGTTTAAAAAAAAGTCCCAGCGTTTTTTATAATCTTCTAAACGAACCCCATAAATAATTTTGTGGTTTCCACACTGTATTTTTAGCAGTAGTTGTTAACTCTTGTTAAACGTACCTGCTTCGAATTCCACTTACAAGAATGTCACGTGGTTTTCTTCGACACGCATTTCTGCACAGATGTTACTTTTCTCTTACACATTCATAAAAGGCCTTGTAATGATTTTTAATGAACCAGAAACAGGAAATAATCTAAGCAAAACCAAAAGTGATACAGTGGGTTTTTAAATAAATGATGGAGTGAAACTGGATCCTTCGCCAAATATTTGAACAGCATTTTTTAGTAAACTTTGTTTATACTTTTTATTTTTTTACGTAATAATTCAAGCATGATTCTTTAGTCTCTATACAGGGTCCGGCAAACCTCTGTCGTAGTTCTATAACTCTTATACAGGGTGTTTCTTAAGTAATCTAAAATATTATATGGGGCGCTTCGTTACTCAATTTTAAGACGAAAAGTTCATATAAACATGTGTGATAGGTGTTGTCGTTTATGAGATACAGGGTGTTGTACGTGAAATTAATTTTTCTTGGTGACGCTACTGATTTATATTTTTTTATTATTTTATTACAAGCAACATGTGTTAAACATAAAGAAAAAATAATACATTTCAGAGCAAATGTTCAAAATGTCCACCTCCAGCTAAAATGCAAGAATCCGCTCGATGTCTAATGGATTGTCGAATACGTTCGAAGATACCAGGATTGTTACGAATAACATTACAGCCGTCTATGATACGATTTTGAAGATCTTGTACGTTTAATATCAGTGTTGTGTAAACAAGCGATTTCAAATATCCCCACACACAAAAATCCAGAGGATTGTGTCCAGGTGATCTAGGGGGCCACGGGTGTGGAGAACCTCGTCCGATCCAATGGCCTGGAAAAACATTATTTAAAAACTCGCGTACAATCACTGAAAAATGTGGAGGAGCTCCGTCATGCATGAACCACATGCGCTTTCTAATAATAATAGGTACATCTTCCAAAAGAAGTGGAAGTTCATTTTTTAGAAAATGTTGGTATGTCTCACTGGTTAACCGTACAGGAAGGAAAAATGGTCCAATTAAATAATCATCGATGATGCCAAGCCAAACATTGACCGAAAATGTTTGTTGAAATCGTTTTACACTTATGGTATGTGGATTTACATCTGCCCATATGTGGTCATTATGAAAATTCATAATCCCATGTCTAGAAAAGTTGGCTTCATCCGTAAATAGAATATTGGCCACAAAATTCGGATTGTTCGCGATTTCACGTAAAATCCATTGACAATACTGTATGCGTAATGGATAGTCAGTAGGTAACAAATGTTGAACACGTTGAACGTGATATGGATACAATAAATTATCTTTTAGAATATTCCAAACAGTTTTGTTACTAACATTTACTTCATCTGCAACTTTTCTTGTACTCGTTTCTGGATGTTGGTCAATAATTTGAAGAATCTGGTTTTCCAATTGGGGATTTCTCACACTTCTGGGTCGTCCAATAATATTCTTCGATTTAGCAAAAGTTCCAGTTTCTTGTAAACGAATATGTAACTTAGTAAACGTATCTGAACATGGTAAACGATTATTTGGATAACGCTGGGCATACGTACGTCTAGCTTCTAAGGCATTACCATTCGCTAATCCGTACAAAAAATGCATATTAGCCATTTCAACATTAGTAAACACTGGCATAGTTATTAACTAAACACAGAGTCAATCAAATAAAAATGTACGATTTTTGCGTTGGTTTTCAAATTTGACACTTGTCAACATTAATTCAAAGGCCACTTAGAATAAGCATGTTTTTGCGTATTACTTCTAAAAACCAGTAGGGTCACCGGGAAAAAATAATTTCACGTACAATCAGAACTGACTTATTACAATAAATTCATTACCCTGTATCTCATAAACGACAACACCTATCACACATGTTTATATGAACTTTTCGTCTTAAAATTGAGTAACGAAGCGCCCCATATAATATTTTAGATTACTTAAGAAACACCCTGTATAAGTTACATATTTATTTATAAGTTGTATGTAAAGGGTAATTAAAATCAAACATTTTAAAATTATTTTTATGTATACAGAGTGGTCCGTTGGTAAACTAGGCAATCGACTTAATTTTTTTTCAAACGGAATGCCATACTTTTTTCCACATTTTTAAAACCGAAATAGTTAATACTTCACAATCCCAAATTTTTTTGTAAAACTCCCAAAAAATTTGAATTTGCACATCCCTTTTTAAAAAACCGCAACTTTATGGGATTTGAATATAAAGCTTTCAAATTACCAATGTACAAAGACAAAGGACTTAAGATTTTTTTAGACTCTGTTTGAAATTTTTATTTTGTATAGTATTTTTCACAGTAAATGGTATTGGCTTATTAACTGCAATAAACTACCCGATTTAATCTTATTGTGTAGAAAATCATCAGGTAAAAGATGCAAATGTGCTACAGGGTCGAACTTAAGAAATTTGAATTTTGCATAATATAGGAGATATACAAGTAATTTATTTAAATGTTACAATTCATACAGTTCCTAATTAATTTTACCACACTACCACTTAAAGTCGGAAAAGTATTTTATCCACGCACACTCGATTTAAGTTGGTGCCACATAAGCTCTATGGGATTGAACACGCAGTAGTAGGGAGGAAGTAGTAACACTGTATGTCCCAATTCTTCTGCAATTGTATCACAAATATACGTTTTTTTAAAGAAAATGACTGCAGCACTTGTAAAAGTTCTTTTTTTATATAATTTTCCTCAAAATATATGTCATTTGCAGTCATGAAGTTCTGAATCTCCAATTTCGTTTTCTTTGAGCCAGAATTCTTTTGCAATTGTCGACTATGATAGCTTGCGTTGTCCATTACTATAACGCTGTTTGGCGGACTTTTGGGTAACAGACAATTTTTAAAACAATCTTCAAAAAGCTCAACTGTCGTATCTTCGTGATAATCAACACGAGAGTCCTTAATATTTTTGACAGAAAGCCACGTAGCATTTGGGATCCAACTATTTTCATATCTTTCGTGTAATATTGTGATTGTCTTCCTTTTATTTGATGGTGCTTTTGTTTTACACTTTTCAGAGGAATCAGATCATCCCTTGGAAGGGGTGTCATGCGTGTCAAACCACGTCTCGTCGAGGTAGAGTATTCGCCGATTTTCAGACCGGTATTTTTTTATTGACGTTATATATTCAGAACGCCAGTTTATTAAACGTGTGGATTCCATTATTACTTGTCTCTTGTCAATTTTGCGATATTTAAAGCACATTGCAGACAGAGCTCGCCAAAGAGTAGTGAGGCCACAGTTGATGTGAGTTTCGTCATTGATGAGCCGCTGTTTCAGACTTTTGATTGTAGAGACACGATGCTCATCGTGTCTCACATAGTGTCGATTATCAAATCTTTTTCCCAGTCGTCTAGACTTTTTGTGATACCGGAATCTTATTTTACGCTTTTTTCTTGATTCCATGGAATTTTGAACCATTCGTCTAACTGAAGTAAGAGGCACCTTCGTCAAATTACTGGTTACTCTTGCTGCAGCACCCTCGTTATATCCTTGCTGAAGTAAGGAACTATACACATTTTTATAATGATTTTCGCGTCACAAGATAAGTGATTCTTCTTTAACGAACCACTGGAAGAAACACTATTACTTTTTATCCACGGACGCCACATACTGCCTATTCTGTACTTTGAGGTATAAAATCTTTGCTATTAATATCTGTAATAACAAATAAATGTTATAAAATTATTGCACGCCGTAACACAAGTGAACACTTCCAATGAAATACAAAGACTAAAATGATCAAGAAGTGTAAGCTGTAATCCTCTACAATCCCTCTCTGAAAAACAAAATTACCTGAATCAGGTCCTTTTACATTTATGAAGTGCATCTCGGATTTTACAACTTAAGGGCATAATTGGTTTTATTATAATCCTTCAGTCAATACCATTTATTGTGAAAACTGCTATACTGGATGGTTTTAAATAAATTTTACATTCAAAATACTTGAATTGAACTTTTTCCAGCTTTTTCAAATGACACCGTGTATAAATATTCATCATTGGATACTGGATTTATTGTCCGTCGTTTAAAAGTTATATGAAAAAAAAACAGATTTTTTGATAAAACTCTAAATAGGCTGAAATGTCGGAATATTTATTGTTTCTATAGTGACAGTTCATATTCATTTTTGCTAGTTTATTGTGTTTTTTAAGCTATGTGCGTTAGTTTACAATAAATTTTACTACAAATGAATTAATTGATATGATTTTTGTTATGGGAGAATCCGACAGAAACTTTGTATCAGCAAATAGTATATTATGCAACGATTATGTAATGATGGTTATTAATACACGAGCATTAACTGAGAGTGTATTAATAACCGTTACATGAGAGTTGCATACGCTATTTTTTCTACGACCGATATAAATAATCAAGAACTAAAAATATTATATTTATATTTGTAATGAACACAATAACAGTAATTACACGTATTTCTATAAAAAATTCTACAAAATTGTGAGGTGTATTACCATAGATGTAGGAAAACTATAAACATTCTATTTATATTTATATTCAACATAATAATAATAATTGTAATGAATCTGATTTCTTGAAAATATTAAGATTATTTATTGTGCAGTTTGAAAAGTTTATTCCAGGTCCCACTGATCTGGAAGTGGAAGGAACATTAGAAACATTTACATTTATTTCATTATTGTTACTCTCAATAGAGTTCAATATTGTATTGGAAATGCTGATTTTATTCTGAACCGAATTTTCAATGTAGCCTTCCGCCACTGAATTTGATTTCCAGGCACCATGACGTTTTAATGTAGTAATATCACCACCGGCATCAACTAATATGGTTGCAGATGTTCTTCGAAAACAATGCCCTGTATATAAATTCGGATCAGGCAGATTTAAATATGTTGCTATTTGCTTCCCTAAATTACCAAATTTATTAATACCAATGTTTTGAATGGTGCATTTTCCATTAATGTAATTAACGAAAAAAGATGGGGTGGGGCAAATTTTCGGTCGTAGATTCATATATTTTTTACTAATTTCGTAGTATTTTCCTGTAATTGTAAATGTACTTTGGTTTTAGTTTCTACCACATTAACAATCAAGATTCCATTCATCTTTGATATTTTCACATTTTAGGTCATGTTATTCATGCCTTCGACAGGCTCCCATTATTCCAAAAATCATTGCTACCTAAAATAAAAAATAAATTAAATACCTAAATACAACAATAAGAAATAAAGAAAAAAAAAGAAAAAAGCAACATGATTTGGGCTAGGCTTCGTTAATATTTACCAACGATTTTATTATTGAATAATGTGTCCATGTACTAGATGATTTCATAGTTTCCATCAATTCTTGAAAATAAGCAATCAAAACATTTTCGGAAAATGTCGAAACATTATTTGTACTTCTCCAGTCCATAAACCGTTGATATAATTTTTCGTACACTTTCTTAGATTTTTGAGGCAAAATATTTTGTACTGCATTTTCTGCTTTCTCCGATATATGTGGAGGAGTCGATGGTAATTCTTCTATATCGCTGATATCAGACATTTTGATAATTATTAATTTTTAAAGTTTAGTTCAATGAGACTAGAGCTCTTGGCTTAGCTGTTTAGGTAAATTTAATGAATTTGGAATATAAGTTAGAACTGTCAAACACTTTTTGAGAGACGCCTACCTGATACCTACTTAAAATATGTAAAATATAGGTGGTATGCGGTCAATTGTTCAGTATCTTAATGAAAATCATTATAACACTAAGTGTTATAATGAATATCATTATGAAACGGATTATGGGCATATAAGTGTATTATTATAGTACGGGCGTAGAAAAAATAATTTATAACCAACGATATCCTGAGCGACGCGTTCCGGATATATAAAAAGAGTTTTGAAAAATTGCTCCACCGATTTAACGAAACTAGAAGTGTGACATGTAAACCACCAGTACCACCACCAAAATGTTATTTTGACAGTAACAGAAAATCCAATTACAGGTCAGCAAAATAATTCTGAATTGGTGGGTATTAGTGAAAGATCTGTTGGACGAATATTAAAATATCATCATTATTATCCGTACGAAATACAAATGCATCAAGAGCTGAAAGACATGGGTTTTGAAAAACGATTGCGGTTTTGTAACTGGGTTAAATCAAAACTTCGGCAAGATCCAGGATTTTTCGAAAGAGTATTATTTTCTGATGAAGCTTCATTCCATAAGAATGGAGTCGTTAACAGGCACAATTTCCATTATTATGCCAATGAAAATCCCTACATCAGCAGATTTAAAAAACTGTATTTCTGCACAATGGTTACTAATGTGCTTCTGTTGGACACAGTCCATTTGAAAGGATGTTACAAAAATAATAAGCACTTTGATCATATTTCCTCTGTGAATTTCAAGCAAATGGAGCCAATCTGAAAACTTTTATTCCTTTTAAAAATGTTGAAAGACCAAAGTTTAGTGGACAAAAAAATTTAACTTCTACTACTTCTTATCAAATTGATAATAATGAAACTGTCTGTAAAAGTTTTAAATAAAGAGGAAGAGTGTTTCCAGTACCTTTGAAACAGTTGTCGGATCTATCCAAAGATAATCTAACAGAGGAAATCTTTGCTAGGTCTGACATAAGAAAATATAAAAAAAATCACTGCGTGCCGAGCGAAGCGAGGTTGGCAGCACCAAATCCATTTAAACTAATTTAAAAATTATTAGTTATAATTTATTTCAAAAAATTTCAGTTTCACGCACTGTTCATTGATCACAAAGACTTCTATATGATAACTGACTGCCTTCGCGGCGCGTGTGCCGCTTTATATAGCGTCCTTACGCCTCGAATGTTCTTTTCTTTATATTTTTCTGTTCCGCAAACAGAACCGGCGCATTCAGCATTATTTAAAGTAACAATATGAAGGTCGAGGAAATGTCAATATGATGGTGGACTACAGAGCGGAGAAAGTAACAAAAGAAGGTTTGATGAAAATAGAAAACTAATTTACACTCATTTTTAATACATTTTCAACACTTGTGTATTAATATTACGATTATTTTAGGTACGTGCGTTGTTATTGTTTTAAAGCAATATAAATAAATAAATAAAGTTACGTTTTTTGTTACTTTCCAAATCTTTTTAGCAAACCTGTATAATTAATTTTTGAAGTTGAAGCTTAGGTAAAAATACACCAGCAAAATGCGCTGTAGTATAGAAAAAAAAAGAATGAAATGAAACTTGATTTAAATTCTATTACAGGGAAGACTGTTTTTCAACAAAATACTTCGGAGGGTGTTGTGACACCCTTCTTTGTGAGAATGTAGGACAAATCCAGGATATGATAAAACAGTTAAACGGGGGAGACATAATTTAGGTACAAATAAGTGGAATTAATTAACTAACATTAACAGTTTGCGATCGCATATTTTTCATTAACTGTTTGGGTAACCATAATACTTTTTAACCTTTACAGTAAGTGCCTGTTTGGGTATATACGACTATATATAACATTACCCCAAAGAATGCAATTGTGTAACATTAAACATTTTACTAACGCTTGGTGCATGTTGAAAAAAAGTATTAATTCGTTATATAACTAACATATACATTGCATGATTTATATAATCACCTTAGCTGAATTATATTATTTATATTTAATTATATTAATTACAAAAAAAAGTTTATTCATAACTTATATGTATGGAATACCTTGGAAATTCCATAAAAAATTGGTAGTGTGTCTAAATAAGTGTCAAGATAGTTTAGAGATGATTTACTAGCAATTGCATTAGAATGAAAGGTCTATAAATAAAAAAAAATTAAAACGTTAAGAGCAAATAGTACCGCGTCATCGCATTTCAGAACTATTGCGGGTAGTGCAAGATTTAATTCGGTGCCAGGAAAAAGCTACATATGACCGACCACCGTAGATAGATAGATGTTTAAGAGGTGGCCAGAAGCCTATTCCACTGCGACCTTTTCAGATCTATTGTGGTCCTCGAATAACTAGATTACATCCCCCAGTCCGACTCTCTTAACGAAGTCTATGATCTTTGAGACTGTAACCTTCATGTAGTCCCTTGCAATGGATATTTTTCTCCTAAAGTAAGGAACCGCATATTTACCAGTCCATCGCACTGACATAAGATCTGCTCTGGTGTTTCCTCTTCTAGGTGACAGAATCTGCACAGATCCGTCTCTTTCAACCCCATCAGCTTAAGATGCCTGTTTAGCTTACAGTGCCCCGTCAATAGACTTACTACAGTTTTGACCGTTTTCCTGTCTTTACTCAATAAGTCTGACGTAAACTTTTGCGAATGTTCCATTGTGAACTGTTTCGCTTGCCTTTGTCCTGGTGAATTCCACCACCATTCCCGTGATTTTGTGCCACCCATGGTTTCATGACCGTTTTTATTATATTTTTTGCAATGCCGCAGAAAGGTTCCGGTCCAATAAAAGGCATTGATGAGCCTAGTTTAGCCATTTTATCTGCCTTTTCATTGCCTTTTAGACCCCTATGACCTGGTACCCAAGCTACCGTAACCTTGCTACGATCCCCCAGAGTATTCCGAGCATGCACACAGTCCCATACTAGCCTAGAATTGACCTCTACAGAATCTAGTGCCCTTAGCACCGCCTGACTGTCTGTGAAGATGACTATTAAACGGTACGTCCTATATCCAGCCTTTTAATTTCTTCTACACAATAGTGAATTGCCGTAATTTCTGCTTGAAAAATCGTGGCATTTTGGGGTAGACTTACTGGGACGCCATATGGCGTCTTTGAGCCGTACGTGTACCAGGTTGACTCCGCCTCTACGGGTACACCTTTTTCCCAGTCTTCCCTACCTGGTATAACTATTTTAAATTTATTGTCAAAGCTATATCTCGTGATTGTTGCGTCAATTGGTTGCCCCACAATGTTATCCGCTTTTAGTTCCTCGATTAGCTTACCATTATCAGCCCCATGCGATTGGCTTATGTGCTGCTGATTATGTATTAATCTGTGCATAGCTGCTCTCGCTTCGCCCTGTATATATAACAGGTCGGCTGAAAAGTCCCCGGTCTACCATAGTAAAACACAATATTTTGACAAAATTCATTTTTTTTTATTCGACATAGTTGCCTTCAGGGGCGATACAGCGATTATAGCGACCTTCCAACTTTTCGATACCATTTTTGTAGTACTCCATCGGTTTGTCCTCAAAATAGGCTTCAGTTTCGGCGATTACCTCAGTATCAGAGCCAAATTTTTTTCCCGCGAGCATTCTCTTCAGGTCAGAGAAAAGGAAAAAGTCGCTGGGGGCTAGATCTGGAGAATACGAAGGGTGAGGAAGCAATTCGAAGCCCAATTCATGCAATTTTGCCATCGTTTTCGATGATTTGTGACACGGTGCATTGTCTTGATGAAACAACACTTTTTTCTTCTTCATATGGGGCCGTTTTTTAGCGATTTCGGTCTTCAATCGCTCCAATAATGCACAGTAATAGTCGCTGTTGATTGTTTTTCCCTTTTCCAAATAGTCGATGAACAATATACCGTGTGTATCCCAAAAAACTGAGGCCATAACTTTGCCAGCTGACTGTTGAGTCTTTCCACGCTTTGGTGGCGGTTCACCGGCCGCAGTCCACTCAGCTGACTGTCGATTGGACTCAGGCGTGTAGTGATGGAGCCAAGTTTCATCCATAGTCACATATCGACGCAAAAAATCGGGTTTATTACGACTTAACAGCTGCAAACACTGCTCAGAATCATCAATTCGTTGCTATTTTTGGTCGATTGTGAGCACGCGCGGCACCCATTTCGCACAGAGCTTCCGCATACCCAAATATACGTGAACGATATGTCCAACACGTTCCATAGATATCTTTAGAGTGTCAGCTATCTCGATCATATTCACTTTACGGTCACTCAAAATCATTTTGTGGATTTTTTTGATATTTTCGTCGGTAACCACCTCTTTTGGGCGTCCACTGCGTTCACCGTCTTCGGTGCTCATTTCACCACGCTTGAATTTTGCGTACCAGTCAATGATTGTTGATTTCCCTGGCGCAGAGTCCGGAAACTCATTATCAAGCCAAGCTTTTGCTTCAACTGTATTTTTTCCTTTCAAATAACAATATTTAATAAGCACACGAAATTCTTTTTTTTCCATCTTTTTGAAAATAACAAAAGTTGCTTCACTAAAAATGCAATATCTCACAAACTAATAGTCCGACAGGTGTCAAATTTTTACACGAATCTTTTGAAGGTTGATACTATCTAAAAATGAAATGGATTTAATTCTAGTGTCGTCATCTATAGGTCAGACCGGGGACTTTTCAGCCGACCTGTTATGTGTAGTGGTGGAATGTTTAACAAGACTTCCAGTGCAGCTAAAGGAGTTTTTATGGCCCCCGTAACGCACAGGCAAGCTAACCTTTGTATGTTATTTAACACCCTTACTGCTCCTGTTTGCTGTGTCTTTGTCCACCATACCACTGACCCGTAGGTTATTATGGGTCTAATAACCCTTGTATATAACCATATGGTCATTTTGGGGTTAAGCCCCCAATTTTTTCCACACATTCGTGTACATCTGCCCAAGGACAATATAGCTTTCTGCATGGTTTTTTTTATGTGTGTGTTCCATGAGAGTGATCTAGGAATACTCCTAGGTATTTTATTTCTTTGACAACTGGAATCACTGTTCCCCCCAGTGTTAGTGGTTTTAGACCGGCCAATATTGTCTTTTTCGTGAAGTTGATAATTTGTGTTTTTTGAGCATTGACTGTTAGTCTCTCTCGCTTACACCAATTTTCAACCGTGTTTAGGGCTATCTGCATTCTGTCAGATAATACCCCGGCAAATTTGCCTCTGATGACAATCACTATGTCATCTGCATATCCTAGACACTGAAAGTCTTTTTTGGATTATTCGTTGAGGAGATCGTCTACTAGGGTTGCCCAAAGTAGTGGTGACTGAACTCCTCCTTGTGGACAACCTCCACCTGCTTTCGCTTTGATGATAGCTTGCCCTAGTGAGGATATTACAATCCTATTCTCTAGAACTGCCCTTCTGCCTATCACTTGAGGTGTGCCCCGTCTACTCATTGCATCTATCAATGAGTTCGTTGTAACATTGTTAAACGCTCCTTCGATGTCCAGACCACCACCGTAATGTTTTCGTGATTTATTACAGATAGTGAGCAGGACCGGATCTTTGTGTGCTTGGCCCCCCTGCAAAATAATTGTAAAGGTCCCCCCTATCTAGTGGGATGACTATAGATGTACGATTACCGGGAAGTCTGGGGATTTTTTATAAAGGACTTCTCATTGAAAACTCATCTCAAAATCAAGAAATTTGAATAAATAAACTAAAATTTTGGATGTCTGCTAAAAAAACAAAAAGTAATTAAACCAAAAGTTATAAATAAAATTTATAATTTAAGATTACAGTATTTAAAAAAGAAAATTTTTCTTAAACATTATGTTGAAAACTTGGACTAAGAATGCTCTGGATTTTTAAGACAATTTGGAGTTTTTTTATACAGGGTGTACCAACCTTACGACAAAGTTCGGTATATGGGTAGTTTTAGAAGATATCAAAAATTGTTATTAACAAAAATAGTAGATGTCTTTAGAGTCCATATTTTGAAATTACCTTAAACTATACAGAGTGTTGTATAACTCCGTTACAAACCAAACATATGATTTTTTAATTGGGAACCCCTGTATATTATACCGAATTCGGACTGCTCACATTTTTTTGAAGCTTTTTATATAAGGTTTTGATACCTTATACAGAGTCCTTCAGAAGGTATGGACCCGTTTATGTGAAAATCGTAGGTAAATCAACGCTCTGTATCTTATTGTACGTTTAAGAAAAAAAAGTATTTTGTCTAACAGAGTTTCGTAATATGATACAATATCACCGTATTCTATTAAATATTAATTATATTCCCTTTTGTATACAGGGTGGAAGATAACTCGAACCTTTCATTATCTCTCTTTTTTCAAATGGAGCACCCTGTGTTTTACATCATAAATAGAATATCCGATCATGTAACTTTAATTTCTTTTAACCATTCCCTATACCCAAAGTTTATGTTCTTGGAAGATACGAAACTCCCAACTGTTAGTTGTAATCCATATATATATAAAATTAAAAAAATTGTCGCACAGTTAACACTAACTGGCACTCTAATTCGTTTTCTCTGGATAAAAGCTCATATAGGCCTTGAAGAAAATGAACATGTCGATAAAGTTGCTAAAAATAGTATTGGTACTGGAAATCCACATCCAGACTACGACTTATGCCTTGCTGATTACTGTGTTTCTCTCAAAAATAAACTTCGTTTAATGTGGGCGAACTCATGGAGTGAATTTTCTTTTACTAACCCAACAAGATACACGATGTTACACCCGACCATTCCCACCAAATATTGGCACAATCAGTTTAATTTACCTCGCAGATTTATTACCACAATCATTAGACTTAAATTTGGACACGCATGTTATCCCAAACATCTTTTTCGTTTAAATATTATACCCAGTGATAACTGCGAACACTGTGGAGGTGATTTAGAGCACATTTTCTTTGAATGCACAAAGTATCGGAATCTGTCAGATGAATTGTATAAAAATCTTTGCAGTGCAAATATTACCGCTCCGTTTAACATATTGTCCATATTGGCTTCAGCTAAAAAAGAAATCTTTGATTGTTTGATAGAATTTTTGTCAAAAGCAGATATAAGATTGTAGTAGATTTGTTACCTTTGTTTTACATAACCAAATACCTATTGTTATTACCCTACCCACACCGCGGCCTATGTCTTGTGTATCTTAAAAAAAATGTCCTGATGGGTCCCTGGAAGAGAAACGAGTGTCCCTGTTTAACTCCCTTTGAAATCAACGTCTTTTAATACCCTCATACTCATTAAGTGACTGGCTGAATGACAAAAGTCCAAGCCAAAAAAAAAAAGTTTATGACAACAGAGTTAATAGAGAGTTTGCGGTAAGGTATTTTACGTTATAAAAATTTCCGTTATAAAGTATAACGTAAAAATGTAGTAAAAATTATACCGTATAAAGCTTTTTTGTACGATATTTTAAAAAATAACGTTAACCAATCAGATATTAATTCTTATAATTTACTTCCATGGTACAACAAATTTACATTGTAAATTGTTGTATCATGCATGTTTATCATTAGTTTCAATCCTGTTAGGTATTTGCAAAACTTTATCGAGTTCAATAATGTCTTGTTTCTTAAAACGAAACAAGAAACTACTTATATGTCTGTGACTTTTACGTAGTAAGGGTTTGTACAATATATTTCATGTAGAATAAAGTCTTTTATTTCTTTCTTCGACTGCTTTCTGTAAAGCAGTAAATAGAAGGAATTATTTTTATATATTAATTTTGTTAATTATTTGTAGCGGTCTTTTTTAAACTTGCACTAGTGACATATCATATGAGGCTATCAGCGCAAAAGTGGTGTAACCCCCGGCACTTTACTTAGAAAAAAAAGAATTTAAAATTTGCTAAGATAGATTTGTTTTTATTAATTTATTTTTTATTCAGCGCCATCTGTTGTTTTGATAACAAATGGTGGCTTACTCCACTTTTGTGTTCAAAGTTAATAATGTATGGAATGTAGTTTACACCAAAACTGCAACCAACACAAATAGTGGGTTACACCACTTTTGCGCTGATAGCCTCATATGTAACCTTGATTTTTAAGATACGATAACCGCAAGCTATGTTTACAAATTTTACGATACACTACAGTATAACGGAAAATAAGAGTCTAACGTAACGTAAAACGACTGACCGCAAACTCTCTATTTTGTAATATTTATTGTAAACTATAATTATTAACCTATTATGTGAAAGGGAGAAATGTTGAATGTAACAAATCCATAAAAATAATAAATTCTAATAAACAATCTAAATAAAGCAAGTCACCAAAAGTATAATTCTAACCATCATATTTAAACTAATAGCGGTTTCGACCTACCACACTTTGTTTACACTCTACACTTGGACTGAACTCAACCAGTGCAATAAAATATAATACCGGTGTAAGTGTAGAACGAATAAGTCGAACGTTATTTGACTTTTGAGATGGTTTATGTCATATGTCAAATATTTTTTGATATTTGAGAATTTCCAAGAATTTGTTTCTGTTTTTGCTTTCATTTGCAAATCAGTTATGTTTGCAGAGCACGAAATAATAAAATGTCCATCGTACAAATACAATTATTTACATATTATTTGATACTCCACTTGTCATTCCTGTCAAGTGCGCCTTTACACCGTCGTCTCTACCGAGTGTAAGAATTTCTGCACTACAGTTGTAATCAGTGTACACTTACGTATAAGTCGAACAAGTTGCACTGAACTATGTCAGTGTAATGTTGTATGTCGAACACTCAATTCGAAATGAATGCAAGAAAGTGCAACACTAGTGCAATAAGTCGAAACCGCTATAAATGTTCAAAGTGTTCACCATTAACATCAATGCAGTGCTGCAGTCTAAGTTCAAATAATTAACATTTTTGAGCATATCAACGTTAACAGATTGAAATGCCGATGTGATTCTTTCTTTCATGTCGTGTCTAGTAGTCGGGGAAGTTTTTATAAACAAATTTTGTTTCTCCTACACAAATGTTTCTCCTACACAAATCCCCTTTGATATCGAAGGTAAATATAATAATTTGAGGTAATTATATCGGCATCTCAATCAACTATTCACGACGTGTGGGTCAAAAACCACGGTCTCAATTTTGTAAGCTAAGGTGAGATTATGTTAACATTTTTGGAAATATATAAAACTATTATCGAATAGTCAACATTTGTTTATATTTTTCATCGTTTTGTAAATATTCATTATCTACTTTTGTACATTTTTAAATAACATCATTCCAACCATGCATTCCATTGTAATATTTTATACACTCCGCCAAAAAAGTATCGCATCACTTATAAAATTACAAATATTTATTACCGCATTTGGTTAATTTAAATTATTTCTTTATGGCCCTTAAGAATATTAAGGCTAGAATAAATATTAAAATAAAATTTGTAAATACAGCTTACTGTTTAAGAAAAAAAGTGATAATTGCTATTTTGTCTGGTTTTTATATTATCAGTCTTTATTTTACTTTGGTAAAGAGTATACAGTTTGCGTTTAAATTAAAATTTTGTATTAAATATCGAGTATGGAAGGTCGTGACAATATAAATTTAAATTTAACGAGGGATCAAGTTGTTAGAATAATTTCCCTCATTGAAGATGGAAGGAGTCAGAGATATGTGGCAAATTTAGTGGGTGTAAATCAGTCGACAGTATCACGAGTGGTAGTAAGGTACCGAGAGACTGGTCTTTATGAAAGACGAGCTGTAACAGGTCGGCCAAGAGCAACTACGCATGCAGACAATAGATTTTTAGTCCTTCAGGCTTTGCGTCGAAGACATGTGACTGCAACATGTTCAACATAACTTAGCCGAGACTCGAAATGTACGTGTGTCTTCAGAAACTGTTAGGCACATCTTAAGACAGTCTGGAATTAGGGCCAGAGTAGCTGCCACTGCCCCGAGACTTACAAGGGAACACCGTATAGCACGACTAACATTTGCAAGAGAGCACGTAAACTGGAATATCGACGATTGGGGTAACATACTCTTTACGGATGAGTCAAGATTTTGTTTATATACTTCGGATCGAAGAATACCAGTTTATAGACGAGATGGCGAGCGTTATTTTCAATGCGACCTAAGACCGGCGACAAACTTTGGAGGAGGATCTATTATGCTCTGGGGCGGAATATCTCTAAGGGGTCGAACCGAATTGGTACAGCTAGATGGAGGATCCTTAACTGCTGATAGGTACATAAGAGAAATTTTGGAGATGCATGTTGTTCCTTACGCCCCATTTATTGGTGATGACTTCGTTTTAATGCATGACAATGCACGCCCACACGTCGCAAGAATCGTTACAGAGTACCTTCAAGAGGTAAATTTACAAGTTTTAGATTGGCCAGCGCGCAGCCCAGACTTAAATCCAATAGAACATGTTTGGGACTATCTTTACAGAAGGGTGAGATCCGGTAATGTGACGCCAGCTAATCTTCAGGACCTGCAACGGTTGTTAACCATAGAATGGGATAATATTGATCAAGATTATCAAAGAAGATTAATTGGATGTATGCCACAACGTTGTCTAGATGTTATAAGAGCTAGAGGAGGCAATACGTCTTACTAAATTACCATTACTTTTGATTTTTATTTATTTTAAATCAATGCTGTTTATGCGCTTACTTCTAATTTATGAAAAAAATTAAATAAACCCTCTGTTTTTCGTACATTCTGCATTTTTCTTTAGATACTTATTGCTTACTTAAAAAACCAAAAGAAACAACAGTAAAAAAATCATATTTTAAATTATTTTTAATACAATATTTGTAGTTTTATAGGTGATGCGATACTTTTTTGGCGGAGTGTATTTTGTAATGTGACTTAACCATAGCTATTGTTTCATTTATTGAAAAAACTGTGAGTTTTTATACAGGATTTCATTCCCATTTTAGCTGGGATATCTCCGTATACAGTGGCGGCTCGTAAGTTAAGTTCTAAAACAGGGTCGGCACAAGTAAAATCTTACTTATATTTTTGTACATAAAATCCACTCGTCACTGTCCGTGTATAAAACAATACCTTCACTTCATATGTAAATAAAACAATATTCATCTTACTAACCCACTGAAAAGTGTTTTTGTTTAATTTTAACATATGTTTTTGTTTATTTAGGGATAACTGCTTCACTGACAAATACTTCAGGGGGTGTGCCGAAAGCTTACTAATGGAAGAAGAATGGGAACAGTTGGAAAAAATGATCGAATACGTTGGAAAGTGAGCTTTTGTCCTTTACCACCCAGTGCCCTTTCATTCTAGTCGATAAATCTATCACCAGTAGGCGAATAATTCTAATTAATTTGACAGAATCTGTGAATGGGTTGTTTCCTACTGTATCTGGTACTATTATTTATTTATTTATTTAAAGAAAAAGACATATTCTCCATACACCCAATACAATAATTTTTATTAGTAATTTCTAATTGACCAGTTGCAGTAGGAACTGACAGAATCATTCAACCATATATTTATAGGAACTTTTTGAATGTTATATATTTTTTACATCTGGATGAATGCACTATAATTTTGTAACACTCGTACAAGGTGCGTAATAATCGTGGATGTGTGAATTTTCGAGAACAACCAGAGAACTGTTCTAAAATAGTAATTTTTGTGCGCAGTGCTATACTGAGTTGCGCAGTGCACTAATTTGGTCTCGTGAGTGGTAATATTATCGTTCTAGAACGGTTCTTTGCTTGGTTGGAACAAACCCTATATCTAATTCTAACCACATTTGAAGCGAATATTTAAAGGCAAACATTTGTTTCAAATAAATATGCTTTAACCTTCCCGACTGTATTTCTGGGTATACGACAGAACTGTAATTGTTAAACCAATATTTGATTAATCATTTTGATTCAGAGTAAAAGTGTTACTATGGTATAATTCTAGCATTTTCTCTGTCGTACTATTTTTCCAATCTCCAGGCTAAAAGTATTGAGTGTGAACTTCTGTAACACAAAGAAATTTCTTCCTATTTTAGGAAATTTCTTGTGACGTTCAATGACATATAATATGAAATAGACCGATGATATTTAAGAAAAATAGGCGACGCCATGAGCAAAAATAATCCGCCATGATGTGCTAAAATGTACACATTGTTACAGGGGCGGATTTAGCTTTGACGTACTTAGTTCAAAAATTATATTCGGGATCATAATCTTAAAATAAATATTTTTAAAGTCAAAAGAAAAGTAGATCCCCAAATTTTTATGAATTATGTTTGATTTTACTAACCCTTACTATGTGAAAGTCCATATTATTAAGAATAACTAAACTATTTATTTAGTTTAGTTGTTTACTGTTCTTAATGAATTATGTTCATTTTTATTAAATAAAATTACTTCTAATTCATGAATCAATCTGATTTTTTACGAATTTAAGGTACCAATACAATACATGTAAAGTGTTTTTAAAAACACAGGGGTTCTGTTTTTTCGAGGAAATCTACAAACATAAAAAAGTTCTTGTAACAATTTAAACTGGTAAACTTTTACAAATTCACAGGTGAAAATTTATATTGGTATTATAAATAAGTAAAGACTACACACGAAAAAAAAGAAATTTCTTTTCTATCCATATTGTCGCTGGTACAGTATTTCACACTACACCGAACCATCTTGAGGAAAAAATTGTTTACTTATGTTTATAAATCCAAGTAAAAAGTCAATAACAATAAGAAAAAACACAATCAAAATAACCAAATATCAACAATCAATAACAATAAGCAAAAACACAAACACAATTATAACAAAATGGCAAATATATATTTGATTGATAACCCATAGAACACAACCAATACGAAAACCATAAACAAACACTAATGTTTATGAGCACAACAACGTCATTGGAGCACAATTTCTGAGATAAAACATAAACAAACCTTTAATTAAAAATAGATAGGTACCAAATCATCCATAGTGTCTCCTTTTGAAATGATAATATATTTGAATATGTATTATATGTCATTGGTGCATTATTCCGTATGTCTATTCGGAGGTTTTCGAGTAATTCCGTCTGAATATTCCGAAGAAACAGCTGAAGCTAAAAAGGTCTTTCTATGGCTGATCTGTGGTTTCAAAAAAAAAATATTAGTAGGGCTTTATTTTAACGCACGCGCATACGCAGAGTAAAAAAGTTATACATTTTTTAATTTCCCATTATAATTCTATGGAGAATGCGAAAAAGACTCAATAACGGCCCTAACCTTTAATTAAAATATTCGTTAAATGTAAATTCACTCATCCCAGCAGAAACAATCAAGTCAAACCTAACCAAACATAACCTAACCTATTCTAACCTAACCGAACCTAATCAAACCTAACCTAACCTAACCTAACCTATTCTAACTTAACCTAACCTAACCTAACCTAACCTAACCTAACCCAACCTACCAAACCTATTCAACCTAACTTTAGATTCAAATCCAAACTGTAAGAGATGATATATGAGAGAATTAGAGTAGCTCGTGGCTATACAAGGAGAATTTTTTGATTTTTTTTCCTTATCCGAGATTTGAACTCGGACCGTCGCAGGCGAAGTGGGAATATAATCACTGAGCTATTGTCGGCTATTACTGTTGTTTGTTTGACCTTATATATCTAATGTTTGATCCCCATAGACATATAATGGGAAATTAAATAATTCGTAACTTTTTTGTTCTGCGTATGCGCAGAAGATAGGTGTCAATCGACTCAGCTCCTCAAGGGCTTTCGATTGATGTATCACATGACTGACATGACCATTTTTATTGCGTGCGTTAAAGTAAAGTCGAGCCAAAATGGTGTCACCTTAAGAAGGTCTATACCGTAGGTACATAATAATGCACTGTCAGGTTATTTTTTTATTAGTTTTATTTTTAATTAAAAATGAGTATTTTATTCATTTTTCCTAACTTTGTGGCTGCTGTTATTATTAATTTAATAGGCTGACGATAAAAATGTAAACAATACTTAATTTACTACTTGGCTAACATGAATTAATTGTACAAACATTTTGGAAGGAATAGAGATTTTAAAATTTCATTAGAGCAGTGGGAACTAACAATAGATTTGTTTTTAATTTCTATCTCTATCGAGTTACAGAGTACGCAGGCTTGAAATATATTTTTCACCTTTTGACTTTCTATGATGTAATGGTTGCATAGTCATTGGCGCTGGCTGGTAGAGTCGCCGAACAGTACACACGTGTATTAGTATTGTGCAATTATTTACGTTTTCAAAATATAACTTTGAGCAGCAGTACTCTTTTCAATTAAGTACCCACATCCTGATATCACTCCAGTTTGAATGGCATTTATCTTCGCGAACAGCAGTTTTTATGGTCTGCTGGAACTATTACACAGAAGCTGCTGTTCTCAGAACATCACAATGCAGTCATTATATATCTAAACAGCTAGGAGATGAATAAAATCATTTTTGTTGAATGTTACGTAACTCCAGTTCTCGAAATATTGAATAGGATCACACGATTATTATTCACCCCATGTACGATGACGTATTAATGGAGGCTGGTGAAATTTGTTTGTCTCACCATAATATTATTTATATTTAAAATTAATTTATTTACTTTTGTTGAGATTATTTTTTATTATTTAAGAATTCGTCTATAGATAGAAGAAAAATAAATTGACGATGACATATGTGATGTTGTTCTTTGATATATTTTTCTTTTTCTTTATGTTTTCGCGGACATTCCAATATCAGTATTGTATTTTAAGAATGTATTGTTACTTTACTTTAGGTTTTATATGCCGGTGTCTAGAAGTATCTGACTATTTTTTTATATTTGTATTTTTGTTTGTCATCGATCCACTGAAATTGAGTACAAAATAGATAAGAGGTGGAAATATACAGGAAACAAGGTGAATATGTCAATTAACAATCCGTTAATGAAAGAAAATTTTATTTAAACATTTAGCTCTGTATTAAATGATTCGTTCCTGAGTGACAAAACATTTTTTTAAATAAATTAAGCACATATCTACTTCTTTTTTAAGTACCTACCTTCACAAACTGCACACTTTATTTGATATATTGATCTTTATTCAAGAAAAGTTGAGAGTTAGGCACCACTGAGGTTTAAAACTGGCATTGATTCATTTTTACTGTTCAGTAATTTATTAGACAAGAAAATAAAGTCACAATTGAAAACTGTTGCTCGCTACTTATGTCTACAAGTAGTTGGTTAGGTTAGGCAGTAGATATTATGCAGATATAAATGGAATGCTATTGGTACTAGGTATACTAAAAGAATTTGTTTTGGAAGATCTTAATTAATCTTAATGCATCAGTATGCTAATCATGCCAATGAAAAACCATTTTGCTGAATTTACCATCAACAATTTGTGCATTAACCCTAACCTCAAAATTAGCAAACCTAGAAACATTGAATATAAAGTTCTCACAATTTAATTTAAATTCAGTTCTATAATGATCATTGAAAATTAACAAAAAGTAGCCTCAGTTTTTACTTAACTGGTCATTTTTTATGAAAATGCGTGCTGGCGTTCATCATTTAGGTATTAAGTAATACTGGGTTAAATTAATTCAGTAAGAACCACGCTTTATATGGTTTAATTCTCAACTTTTCCTAAAAATATTGTTCCATAATTAGCCATTCCAGACGTCATTGACAGGTCGGCCATGTTGTCTGAGTGGTACACAATCCTATATAAACGCGTGTTGCTCTTTGTAAAACTGCAACGTATTATTTTTCTGGGTTAAATATTGTAAAACCCTGAAAATCTATAATATTTGCTTAATGTTTCCTTTTTTCCTATTGCATTCTGTATTGTATTGTATTCTTGCCACGTAAGCAAAATGGCTGATCTGTCAAGTGTTCTGGAAAGCTCAATAGTCGATTCAAAATAAACTACAGTCCTCTTGCGGATATTCAATGTACTACATGAAAGTACATCAGATGTTTGTTTACATTTCAGTTTGTATATGGATTATATACGCTTACCTTGTAAAATATTACAGAAGTGGTATTCGAGAAGATTATTTTTTGAACCATTCTGTACAAACACTAACTTCCTAAAACAATTTTTGTTTCCTAATTTACACAAACAAATACAATACAAACCAAAGCTATTTAATTTGATTTTTTGAATTTTTGACAGTTCTAAGAGTTTATCAATTCTAATAAAACCACTAGTGGTTTTATCATTTTGACCGGAATGATTGGCTAGCATTTAGCATAAAAAATTGAAGATTAATCTGTTGTTCAGCTCTCCTGAATTGAGAAAGAGCTGCCATTGTATTCTAAAAGTTAATTTTGTAATTAAACATTGAAATTAAGTTCAAATGATTAGTTGTTAATTAATCTTAAGACTACAACTATAAAGTTGCTCAAAATCACACTACAATGTAGGTATTTTTAATTTTTAACCCTTTAAGTCTGAAATAAATGTTTAACAAAAATCCTGTTGATGAATATATAAAATTTTACTGTATAATTCCACTTTGTATAGTTGCAAATTTAAAAGATTTTAACGTCGATTTAGTGCTGGAAACTGTATTACTTATTATTATTATTATAATTATTGACGTGGAAAAGTTAAATTCCATTCGTTCGTGACAGCTTTAAGTAAATAGTCTACTAGTCCATTAAAGTAATTTCAAAACGCATTTTTTGTTGTTTTATTTCCATTTCCTCAAGTTACAAATAAAGAAAACATCAACATTGGAAATTGTTTTGATACGGCAACGTTGAAAAATAATAACGTCTTCAACGATACCAAAATCTAAAATATCTATTACAACATTATTTACCTACATGTTGAAATAATAGATTTACTGTGTGGTTATATTTTAATACTTAACCAATGTTATCACCATCGCCAATTTCACAAAAATGTCTATGGTTCTTATACACACCAAAATCTATTTTTGTCACATGATTTGTAATTGGATGTATTTCGATGGTTTCGCACTTCGGAAGAGAGAAATAAAAAAAGAAGAAGATTAAACGTAACTCGATTATACATACGTATACGTTTTATGACCTATTTTACTCTAGTTGTGTGTAAAGATTTCACTTTTTTTTCCTGCTTCGTTTTACTCTTTTATATCTAACTAATTCTCCACCGAAACTTTGTGGAAGAGCACCGAACAGATCTTCTTCTGACATATTAGTGAGTTTTCTTTGTTCTGCGTCGTTTTCTTCTTTGAAAATTCGTCTCCGATACCTAGAAAGCGGCAACATACTTCTTTGTCTTACTGCGACCAGTTGATTTCTAGCGGAATCTCCTCCGTTCGCTTCTATCAGTTCATTAAAAATTTCTCTTTTGTTTCTAGATTCGTCTATCGGTTCTAGGCGATAGATATTCGGTTGAAGGTCAACGAAATATTCTCCGTTTCGGAAAGACTTGGCGTCCGCGTATTTTCTGGGTTTAATCGATCGTTTCTCGTAATCACTTTCGTGATAATCATCTTCGTAATAATCTTGATTGAAAGAACTGATATCGTTATCCTCGAACGGTATCTCATCCTCTTCCATGTAATCAGAATAATCGCCATCTATCGACGCGATGTTGTCCATGTATTGACGGTTGTCGCATTTACAGTTTGCCCCGTTTCTATCACAGCTGCATTGTTTCACAGCTTTTTTATCGATAGATTTCGAATCGATATCGTTGACGTCTTCGTAGTAATCGAAGTTTTGGTTATTGTTTCTACATTTGCAGTGAGCTCCGTCTTTGTCGCAGCTGCACCACTGTTGAATGGATTTTTTGCTAACGTATTTCGATGGCAAATCGTCCTCGTAGGCTTCTTCTTCGTCGACGTTCGGTGATTCCATATTTTTTACACATTCGCATTCGGTGTCGTCCTTGTTGCAATAGCAGTTTTCTGCTCCGCGCAATTTATCATCATCTGAAACTTAAAAATGTATTATAGACCGGAAAGTTCATAGGGCCTATTGGTCAATGCTCATAAAACCGCAGTGGTCGCCTTCACCAGGAAATGGACTAGTTTAGTAGGATCATATTAATCAAAATGATAGCAATATATATTTAGGATAAGATACCTACTTACTTATATTGGTATTCATTTTGCAATTAATTTTTCTCATTTCGTAAAATTTAGCAATAAATAATTAGTAAGTTTTAAACGTCGCGCCAACTAATAACCAATAATGAAGTGTGTTTAAAAGTCAACGTTGTCATATTATAGCTACGTTCGTTTCAAGTATCCTCAAAGAACTGGCACAAAACACCGTGTTCTGTGACTAATTGATTGTACCAGTTGACAAGATATATGACAGGAGAGAAAATCGTGTTTATCTGTAAAAACAAACAAGACTCCTATTCTTGAAGGTGATAGAATAGAACAGCCAATAGAAAGTGGGTGTGGTTCTATTGAAAATGCCAAAACTGTATTCTTGAAATTCGTTCTCTCACTGTTCCGATAGAAGGGTTGCTCCCCGAGAGAACAATTACTTCTATTGGTTATTTTTGAAGGAACCACTATAACATCAAGAGAAGGTGTTAGGAATTTTTATTTTCAAACCAAAAATAGTATAGAAGTAATTTCTTTCATAAACCAAACACAACCAAACAACAAATTAAACTAACGAAAATGACAGTTGTTTGTTTAGTGTTTTACTCCTTATTTGATAAAGTGTCAATCAGAGAACAAAAATATCGATATGTTTATCTCTTTTTAATGACAACAAATAAGAGAGGGAGATAAGTTTCTCGGTTAATATTAAAGCATATCGACAACATCACAAATTTTCTACCAATCTTATTGAAACACGTCACTTACCACTTGTGACGTATGTAACCATTAAATTTAAATTTCAAAAGCCGATTATGGCTAGAGGATTAATTTTATAAAAATTTTATTTGTACAGTTGAACCACTAAAAACCTATTTTATAAGATGCAAATATAAAAAAAAATCACTAAACTAGTCCATTATCACTACAAGGCTTAAAGCCACCAATGTCAAGGGATTAAAGATTCCATTTGCAAATCAGGCTAAACACCTAGGTATAATCTTTCATCAGAAGCTGGAATCCACAGGTCCAAAAAATCACACAAAAGTCTGCAATTACCTTTGGGAGATGTAGATGGTTGTGCGGGACAACATGGAGACTCAACTCAAAGGGGAACCTTTGGTTCTACAAGAGGGTCATAAGACCAATATTGACGTATGGTTTGGTGTACAAAAACCGAGCAGGGTGGGAATTTTCAAATGTTTCGTGGGGTCAGAGACAACCAAAGAGACGGTCAAGTACAATCCTTGTTTAGTTCACAAGTTTATGAAATTTCACATCTCTGTCATATTTTCGGAAAGTTAGCGCAGATGGCACTAGGAGCATGGAATTTTTGACACAACGGCAAACCTTAGAACATAAAGTTTGTTTGATATTCTGTGGTAAATGTGAAATGTGACGTGCCAACTGCCAAAGTATTTAGTCATAGATTAGAAAGAAGTTTATAGATAGCCGACTCTAACGGTTTTTTAAAAACGTGTTTACAGCGCCGCTCGTGACCTGAGCACTAACTATATAATTGTATTTTTATTTTATTGGTTAATTTAAAATATTTATATTAAAATATTTTTAAAATATTCTGATAAATATAATAAATATATTTTTCAAAATATTTTTAAAGTATTTTAATATTGTTAACAATTTGGTATGACATATATAGAAATAAAAATAAAATAAGTAATAATTCTTTATTTTTGCAAAATAATTTTATTACAATTAGCAGTCAAATTTATTTTTCTTGTTTCCCCAATTATTTTTAAAATGGGATCTATTGCATTCTGGTGTCCTAGGAGTAGCTTCTGTTGTTAGAGGATCATCAGAACAATGAGAGATGCTGGTTTCTGAAAAATAAATATTAAATATTATAAAACTGAGTTGTTAATATAAAACTCATAATTAGAAATTGTGAATAATATTGTACATTAACCTATAATAGTAAGGTATTTCAGCTTCCCTATTTGTAGGCTCTTGTTGTTTAAAAAAGTTTTTGCTTTAATTCAGAATCAAAATTTTAAAATCATTCTCTTACCTGGAAATTTTAGAGTAGGCACAGCATCTAATTATAAATCGGAAACATTTCTATTCTGTGACAAGAAGCAGTCTTTTGTAAAGTGGTCAATGCAGATTCTAATATTTATAACGGTCGTTTCCAGTCACATTAACCAAATCTGGTCTATTTAAAGCATCACACCATTTTCTTCGGATCTATAAATATAATGTAACATAAAAATAATATAATATGCATCATATACTAATACATAGGTATACGCTGAAGCTTTAAAAAACAAATTCTTACCTGTGGATACTTTGGTAAAAAATGCACTTTTTATAAAGGCAACCCGTAACAGAACACATAAAAACCATATTTTAATAAATAACTGCAAAAACTCTAACTGGAAAATATAAATACTAAGGAGAAAATATAACTAATAACGAGAAAATACAATAATTACTAAGAAAATACAATACTAACTATCCTACAAGTACAAAAACTCTAGCTGGAAAATATATCTACTAACGAGAAAATACAATACTAACTGTCAAACAATATTGTTGACAACATTTAAATTCAGAATTGTTATGTCAGTAACGAATTTCCTGTTGATTATGATTTTATTTTCGATAGTGGCGACTTCCGTGACCTGAGCATTTACTACTAAACGTGGACCTGCCATTTGAGGGGAGTGCCCAGGGCATGTATTTAGTCGCCATTATTGTTTTGACGAATTGTATTAACTGTGTTATAAACTGTGTAACAGTGGGTTGTAGAACAATTATTTTAGACTTTTGTTTGGTGATTAGTTTGTGTGTAACGATGTGTTTTTTTATGCATCCTTTTATTCTATATCTAGTCATTTCTTTGAAAAGTTAAGAACCACTTCCATATTCCACGTTTGGTATGTTTTCATTGCTCCTGTAATTTGTCCAATAGGCCATATATTATGTCGATGACCACAATAATGTTTATGTATACGATAACTATATTTGTTTACATCATTTATGTTTCATATAAAACCACTTTTTGTATTTTTCAATAAAGTATGTTTTTTTTTAGTTTTGTATTTAATTTTTAATGAAAGAAATAAGAAAATAAACGAAAAAGGGTTTGCCCGAGCTTTTTTAAATTTCCTGAGAAGCGCGAGTGCCATCTCAACTCACTTTCTGGTTCTGGTGGACCAATTCATTACTGTAGAACAAAAATTTAACATGTACTTGGGTGTCTCTTGGTTGTCTCTGGTGGGGTTCGAAGGCTAGTATGCCTGAACATCACGGAAGCATTAGAGGATCTACTAAACTTACCACCTTTACATAATTATATTCAATACTAAATAGACTGATGCAAGGTCAGGCCCCAATAAGCTGTAGGCAAGGTATCGACCAGGAAAAGTTATATCAGGAAACTAAAGCAGGGTTTTAAGGCTGTCCGTAAAACTAATGGTCCCTGGGTGTAACTTTCATCAAAGTTTTCAGGTAACAAAACCAAAAAAAGAGGTCAGGAAAACTAGTTTTCCTGTAGAGGCAGGAAACTAAAGACGGCTTCAAAACCTTTGTGGGCAGATGACAATGTCAAGCGGCACTAGGGGCACTTGTCTGGGTACCGGTGCACAAGGGAACAATTCAGGGCTGATAAATATAGACCCGGGACAGGGCCGGATCTACCAAACAGCAAGACCCCGCAGTGCGGGGGGCCCGAACCTACAGGAGATGGAAAGGGGCCCGAAGACCTCGGACTCCTAAGGTTTCGGCCCGGGCCCTGTTGTGTTATCAAAAGTATTCACTCAACTGAACATTGCATCTAAATGTCTCCAAGGAAAGGAAACAGACCTAGAAAAAGCAGCAACCATTCTTCAAAAAAAAATTAGAGAAGACTATAGGAATATAAAAGACGAAGCTGCTGCCCCCGCGAAGAAATGGAAAATAGAGCCAATCTTCTTGTAAAATAGGCAATTAGTCAAACATTATTTTGATGAGCTTACCAAAGACCACAGGTTCTCAGATGGAGAAGAGATTTTCCATATTAACGTGTTCAATAAAATCTTTGATGTTATCAACGGGGCCTCTACAATTATTTTGCGGGAAGGTGCCATCAGCGACTGGGTGCAAATAAAGTTTCTTTAATGGTGTCCAAACAGTTCATAAGGGGACATTCACTGCAAACCTGACATTGCAGGCTAAATAGGCACATGAATGAGTCTTATAGGCCAGCCGGACCTAAACTTATTACGCAGTTTCTGCCTGGAAGAGAATGAAACCGAAATCCATGCCCTACGCCACTGTGAAGGATTGTCAAGACTGCGGTTTGTAGAACTTCTAGAGGACAAATTAGAAGCAGCAGGCTATATGAAACGGCCACTATCAAATCATCAAAAAGGCAGAACTAGATGAGGTACTTTAAAAATACAAGAGCAGCACAATAGATCTTCAAAGGGCGCTGTGTATCAGGCTGTCAAGTTGGCCCGATTTATAATCTTGTCATCTTAAGGGTGAATTAACAAACGTGTTATTAATATCCTAGGTCTTACGTTAGACAATAAAATATTATGATTTAATTAGTAGTTTTATTGAACCCTTTTATTAGCAAATGTTTGTTCGACTATTTTGTTCGTGAAATATAATTATTCTGGTGTTATATAACCTACAAATTTAATTTTAAAATACCCGATACGCTGCTTTATTAAAGTTTAAAAAACAAAACTTACCTTCTTCCTCTTCTTCATTTCCAATTAACTCTTCCTCTTCTTCGTCGTTATCTAGTTCCATAGCGTCAACCTGTCTTTTTGATCTACGATTGTTACCCTTAGTATCGATTTTTTTTACTTCGTCATTCGTTTTATTTGGCTCACCAGGTGAGTTTTTATCGAATGTTTTTACTTGCTCTTGAGTCGACCTCTTTCTTCGTATGTGAATTTTATTTTCTTCCGTATTGAAGTTGGGATCGATATCTTTATTTTCTTCGTCCAAAAGCGTAGTGGTCGTCTGTCTTTTCTGACGTTTCAGATCGTCTTCTTTATCGGCGAGGGTATTTATTTCTTTTATTACTTCGTCTTTGATTCTTTTGATTTTATCCCGTATTTCGCGTTCTACTCTTTTTTCGTATTGGACCACCTGGTGGGATCCTTCCGATTTGCAATCCGATCCAACGCCATTACCGTCGGATCTTTTAACCAGCGTCACATCGTTGTCTTCGGAAGATTTCTTTACAATCTTGGTGGCTTTATTCAAATCCAAACCGTTGGCATCGCTAAAAAATACTGGTGTTTATTCATACAGTATGATGCAAATGTATGGAATAAATTCATTATTTCAGAAACAGACGACTTATACTGGCGTTTCAAGAAAATCCTCATAATGTCCACCAATCAACTGTTGTAAGAGTGCTAAAAAAGGAGAAGTTGCATCTATACAAAGTACATCTGGTCCAGGAGCTATTAGAAAATGACTTTGATAGAAGAATCAAATTCTGTGAAATCGTTATGGAACAACGTAACAGAGACCCGGGTTTCATACAAAAGGTACTTTTTTTCAAATGAAGCGTATTTTATGATGAACGGTCACGTAAATCGCCAGACACGTCGATATTGGGCAAGTGAAAATCCACATGTTTGGGTCGACATTATAAACAATCAAATTGTAGGGCCATATTTTTTTGAGAAAACCTAACTGCTGCTAGTTATCTGGAATTTCTTAAAAATTATCTGTTGACATAGCTGAATTAGCTATTTCCAAATAGAAATGATTTATGGTACCAACAGGATGGGGCTCCCCCACACTCTATAGCTTTGAGGTACGAAATTACCTTAATAACGTTTTCCCAGGAAGGTAGATAGGTAGAAGGGGGCCTATCGAATGGCCTCCAAGGTCTCCAGATTTGACTCCCTTAGACTTTATTTGGTGGATATTTAAAGAGCAGAGTATATCAAAATCGACCAAATAATGTGGAAGAGTTGAAGGAGCGAATCCGAACAGAAATAGCACAAATAACACCTGAAGTCCTCGAAAACGTTAGGAAAGAATTTACTGCTCGCCTTTCTCATTGTATCATTGCTGAAGGTCGGCAATTTGAACATTTGTTGTAATTTAATTGTATTTAAGTAAACATTTATTCCAAGTTAATTGTATTAATAAACCAACAGTTTTGGTTAACTCTGTAGAAATAAATATTCAAATGATTACATTGTTGCAAAGGCGATAAGGAGACCTTTCAAATGAGCTGTCACGTGACCTCGGTTTGTAATTAAAAAATCGTCGATGACGTCTTTACGCCATCACTAATGACGTAATGTCCAACACATCTATAGCAGTTGATGGCCATTCAAAAATTAAAGTTGACCTGTTTTAAGATTTTTTTAAAAATCGTCTGTTTCTGAAATAATGAATTTATTCCATACATTTGCATCATACTGTATACAGGAAAATAAAAATACACTCACTGTCTACTAAAACAATACAGGAAGAGAGATAGTTTTTTTTTGGAAAATGAAGCAGGAATTACAGGCAAATCAGATCAACTTGAAATTTTTCAAATTGTGTGCCTCTTCGTTAAATTGGCCAGAAAAAAATTGGAAAATTGTTTATTTTGGCCATAATTTTTTATCTGATTATTGTAAAAGGGTCTTTGGTCTCGATATTTTCCCCATTTTGTCATCTTGTAAAATGATGGTAATGATTTTTGCGTGAAAGTTATTTTTCCAGATATTTACGACATAAGTTTACCTCTGCTTCCCACTGTGCACCTTGCCTAGCAAAAATTGAAGTTACTTCAAGTATCTACTATACTAAGTGACATAAAAATCTGAACACCCAGTTGATCAGGTGGTCAATGTCCTCCTGTGGTATCTCATTCCAGGCAACCACCAACTCCTCTCGAAGTTCTTCTAGAGTCTGAGAAGGACGTTACAAATCGAGCAATCTCCTACCCATCATATCCCACACGTGCTCAATTGGGGATAAGTCGGGAGATCTTGGTAGCCAAGGTAACAATGTGACATTATTATGTCGAAAGAAGTCTATTGTGACTCTTGCGACATGTGGTCGAGCATTATCTTGTTGGAAAGTTGGATTTGCCAGGGTGTCAAGATAGGGTAAAAGATGGGGTTCTAAAACTTCTTGGCTATAAGGCTGCGCGTTCATGTTACCTCTGATGAAGATTAAAGGTGATCTCGAACCTGTAGCATCCCAAACCATAACTCCAACAGTTTGATGAACATGCCTTTCAACAAAAACCGTGGATTTCTCCTTTCACCACGTCGTCTTCTAACCCTCGCTCGACCGTCGTGTATGCCTAAACAAAATCGAGACTCGTCACTAAAGACAATACTGTTCCATTCCTGATCCCAGACTGACCGTTCTGTGCACCACTCAAGGCGATTACGTCGGTGTTCTCGAGTTAAAGGGAGGACCCAGTGTGGTCGGTATGAAAACAGGCCAAAACTTCTGATTCGTCGGTAAACACTGCGCATGCCAATAGGTCTTGCGTGTTCTGCATACCATTAGTTTGCAATGGACCTGGTAGTGCAGAAACCGAGGCAGAAACGGTCCCTTAAGGCCAATAATCTTAGGCGGTGGTCTGCACGGTCTGTTGTTCTACGGGGGCGTCCAGAGCCCCTTGCTCTTTGCGTACGGCCTTCTCGAAGCCAAGCCTGACTACACCTAACCACGGTGTCTACACTTCTTTGCACTCTAACTGCAATTTCCCGAAAATAAAATCCAGCTTCCCGAAGTCCCACTATACGACCCATATCAAACTCACTAAGTTGAAGAAATCGTACAGGTCTCCGTACCCTAGGCATCGTAACCAATCGTAAAGAATGTCAAGAACCAAAATCCGCAAAATTTGGATCTTTACTACGGCTACAATATTCATTTTTGGATTGTTCAAAAAAAGCAGTATAAAAACCGGAATCTTCAACTGATAAGGCTGAAAATTTTATCAAATGTTTATTTCAGTAAAATAACTAAATTCATTTTATTAAAATAAAATCATTTAAACTGGTTGTTTGGATTTTTATGTCACTTAGTATATTTGCCTGTAATTATTGCTCCAAGATTTTACCTTCTTTCCTTTATTAAAATAAGTTTAAAAATAATTGAAATCTTACTTCGTGGTGCTGTTTCCGGTGGTGGATAAAACATTTAAATCAGTGCCGTTTAACGCTGCACTTATATCAGGATCCATCTCCTCGTCTCTTCTAGTCCTTTTTTCTACCTTTCCCTCTTTTACTAATTCAATTTTATTCGTTCCTATTTCCAAATTTTCGTCTTCTATTTGTTCTTCTGTATCCCGTTTAACATCTTCGTTTACATAGTCGTTCAACAAGCCCATATCGGTTAAAACAGACTTTAGTTTTCCTTCCACTTCCGAAGTATCCATATTATTTGCCGGCAAATTGTTGTCGATCAACTCTGGATTATCTTCTCGCTTGGACATCGTTCTGTGCTTTATCAAATCTTTTCGGTTGTGTAATTGAAATTTCGTAAAAACCGAGGGATAATTTTCGTCAACAAAAGTGGCTCTGTTTAAACGTTTTTCGTCTAAGAGTTCATTGTTCATATCGCGGTCGTTAAACATATCCTCGCCTTGTTTGCCATTAAAAAAAATTGGATGGATATCCACCAAAGTGGGTTCTCCTCTAATCGGCAAGAATTTGTAAGAGTCTTCAAACGGCTAAAAACATTTTTACAAGTAGGTATTTAATTATAATCGGTCGTCAGAGCTTTTATGCAACCGTGTATACAACCATAGAGTTTTAAACGAGTGTTTTATGAGTTGCATAAGTAGTAGTGAACGTAAATGTAGACAATATTTATCTACAAAAGTTTAACTACTTTGCAACAATTAAATTATTTATGGTATTCTGAGGATCTTTTGATCATCTATGTAAAAATAAATATGGAAATAAATTTTACTTTCAATCACAATTATTTTTTATAAATAAAAAATGAGGTTTTCTTTCTATATGGTTACCTGTAAGATTCCTACTGGCGCATGATTTTTGTATAAAACGGCACATTGAGCGTCTTCCGCTTTTCTTGTTTCCGCATCATCTGCTAATCGCTTAGTTAATCCATGATGTCTAGTACCAAATTTATGTTTGTGCTTATGGTGAAAACTACTACGTAAAGGTATATCTTTAAATTTGATAGCAGACTTTCGTTCTTCTCTCAAATTGCTAAATTGAAAATATTTTTTTAAAAATCTTATATTATTGTTGAAAAAACAGAATATAACACTTTGCAGCTAGCAGCCAAAAGCAATAAACGCTGATCAGAGAAATCAAAAGACAGAGGATGGCACTACCTTGTGCCTTTATCAATTAATTTTACTTAGGATTACACATTTTACAAACTACTTACTTGTCTTTCGTATTGGTGTCTAAATTCAATTCATGTAATTTGGTGGTACTGACAGCCAAACTTGCAAATAAAATTAAAAATATAGCGGTATAATTTAACATTGTAGTAGAAGGTATAATGTAAAATAATTTAAATATATAATATAATGTAAAATTGACAAATGTTTACTTTATTGAAAACTGTCAAATGTGGGACATTGACATTTTAGTTACAATCTTTAATTTTATTGGTCTCTTATTACCTGTGCTGCATTTTCTGAGGATTAGTTATTCATGTACCAAACGCAGTAAAGTGGTTCTATATAGAGCTAGTATAAAACGAGATCGATAAAGACACTTTACTGACATGGTGCGTACAAAATTTTATCGCCAACTGTAAAAATTGATACGAAGGTGGTCTTTATTTCGGGATTAGGGAACAAAAACAAATATTGATCCTCGAAAATCACTTTATTGTTTTTAAAAATATTCCCAATGAAGATCTATATACTTTTGCATGCGTTTGAACCAATTGTCGAAGCACTAACCACTCTGATTGAGGTATCTCCAAAACATGCATTCTGAATGCATGAAAAACGTTGACCTCTTAGTTTGTTTTTTATGTCTGGGAATAAAAAGAAGTTAGGTTAGGTTAGGTTAAGTTAGGTTATTCGGTGCCAAGTCAGGACTATACGGCGGATGAGTCATCAAATCGAATATTTATGTGATATTGAATGTATGCTGGTCCCACTAATGCCTAAGGTTGTCTGAATCTCAAGATAGGTCACATGACGATCTTGCAATATCAGTTCGCGCACAGCATCAATGGTTTTCGGAACAACTGATGTTGGACGACCTGCACGAAATTCGTCTTGGATTAAAAAATAATCGCACGAAAATATTCACGATTTAATACCATTTTTGGGCCGAGATGAATCAAACAACACAAATAGCGCTCGTATGTCAAAATGTTCTGAGTATGTATAACCTCAAAAATGTCCAACTTTACGATAGAGCTGTCAGTTGCCAGATTGCCAAATCCTGTAATATAAAAGGCAACCCTCGTAATTGAAAAAATCGAGACATTATAACGTTTTATTCCAAGAATAAATACGGACCAAATCTATTTATTCTTTATTATATTGGATGCACACCCTCCAAAGATATTTCTTCTTTGAATTTCAGGAGGCATGCACTGTATATCTTCCATTATATTTTATAAATTTAGCAATTTAAAACAAAATTATTGGCGGTGACGTAACTTTTCTACTGGGGAATTAAAGTAGGTAAGGGGAACCGCCTTAAACACTGAATATATATTTAAATTTTCCGAAAAAATAGGGTCCCATGAATTCAATCCATGGTTTTCTCTTGCCCTATTATCTATAATTCTGACAGATGACCTCGCAATTTAATGTGAAAATAGCTTCATCAGAAAATATAAGAGAAGGTCTAGCTGCTTCGCTTTTATCTGGCCATCCTCGTTAAATTCTTGTATAAGTGTGCCTCTAAGGGGTGCCATTTTTACAGTTTTATTCCTTTTTTGCAAATGCTAAATAATAATGGATTTGTTTTCCCCATTCTAGTAGTTAGAGGGCGCACCCTTTGCTCGTTTTCGCCATAAATATTATTGCCACAGCCGTCAACGTGTTGCCAACTTTTTGTACCAAGAGTATTCGGTACATTCCCCAATGGACTAGTTTAGTAGGATCATATTAATCAAAATGATAGCAATATATATTTAGGATAAGATACCTACTTACTTATATTGGTATTCATTTTGCAAGTAATTTTTCTCATTTCGTAAAATTTAACAGTAAATAATTAGTAAGTTTTAAACGTAGCGCCAACTAATAACCAATAATGAAGTGTGTTTAAAAGTCAACGTTGTCACATTTTAGCTACGTTCGTTTCAAGTATTCTCAAAAAACTGGCGGCACAAAACACCGTGTTCTGTGACAAACTGATTGTACCAGTTGACAAGATATATGACAGGAGAGAAAATCGTGTTTATGTGTAATAAACAAACAAGACCCCTATTCTTGACGGTGATAGAATAGAACAGCTAATAGAAAGTGGGCGTGGTTCTATTGAAAATGCCAAAACCGTATTCTTGAAATTCGTTCTCTCACTGTACCGATAGAAGGGTTGCTCGCCGAGAGAACAATTACTTCTATTGGTTATTTTTGAAGGAACCGCTATAACACCAAGAGAAGGTGTTAGGGATTTTTATTTTCGAACCAAAAATAGTATAGAAGTAATTTCTTTCATAAACCAAACAACAAATTTAACTAACGAAAATGACAGAATATTTTGTTTAGTGTTTTACTCCTTATTTGATAAAGTGTCAATCAGAGAACAAAAATATCAATATGTTTATCTCTTTTCAATGACAACAAATAAGAGAGAGAGATAAGTTTCTCGGTTAATATTAAAGCATATCGACAACATCGCAAATTTTCTACCAATCTCATTGAAACACGTCACTTACCACTTATGACGTATGTAACCATTAAATTTAAATTTCAAAAGCCGATTATGGCTAGAGGATTAATTTTATAAAAATTTTATTTGTACAGTTGAACCACTAAAAACCTATTTTATAAGATGCAAATATAAAAAAAAATCACTAAACTAGTCCATTACTTACCCTCAATCATTTATTATATTTATGAAAGAAAAACAAAAGTTTGCCTTGGTTTTTCACATAAATAAACTCTCCTAGGTAAAACACACTATTTAACAGATAAATAAAATCTGTCAAGTTTATTTAACTATAAAGATATTTATAATAATTTAACTTTAAAAACAGTCTCAGGCAAATCAACAAATTTTGGTAAATAGTGAAAAAAACGTTCTACAATTTTCTAAATGGTTTATTAATTTGAATGTTTTATTATTGTTACAGCTTCTTTACCAATACCTACCACTTATAGCTGCAGTTGGATAAATAATCAGCAAGATTGGTAAACATTTACAGCCCATAAAAAATGGGTCATAAATTGTGATTTGGTTCCTTTCCCGTTTATAATTTGATATAAGTGAACTAATTAAATCAAAACAAATATTTGTTTAGAAGTATATTGTATTTATCAATATTTTCCAATTTTTGATCCTTTTTACGGTTTGCTAAACGTATTCAGTTGACAATAGAAGCCGAATAAAAAGGTTAATCTTTATAATCAATTTAAAAGTTTTGAATTTACGAGAAAAGTTCTATTTTATAAATTTTTTTTAATATCAGTTTTAAGATATCTCATCTAAATTTGCATATCAAACCAATCTCAATTGCTGTACACGTTTAAAAGATATACCAGCAGTTTCATACAATATTTTACAACCATGAGAGTGATTTATGGGTTATTTATTTTAATTGCCATTGGAAAATGTGATCCAATATATGAAAAATTTGGATTATCTGGAAACGGTTTGAGCGATGCTGGATCCGAAGTCTTAACAAAACAATTTGTAAAGAAACTACAATTTGTACTGACAAATAATATTGTGAGGTTTGTATTATTAAATTACTATTAATAAGTTTCTTATTTCTACATGTCTACAACTTAGAGGTGCAATTTTAATAAAGAGAACATGGAAATTATATACAATTATTTTAATTATCACAACCAGTAGAATCATTAGGTATATTTTACAAGTACCTATAATCCATTTTTAGATAGCTTAAGTAGATCAAGCTCTGGGATGTAATTATTTTTTTTTTATAATTTCTAATCATTGTTCAATTTATCAATAAGTAATTAACTATATATTTTTTAGCTCTGGTGAATTCGACATTATATTGAATGAATATGTTGACAAAATATTCGACAATCTGCAAACACTAATTAGAAGCAATAACATGAGTATTATTAATATAACAGATGCTCATCTGAAAGTAAGCAGTATTTTAATATTACATTTATTTTTTAAATTCAAAAGTCCACAATGGCCAATCAGCGACCTTAAAATGTGCATAGTTTTTACTTAGGGTTAAAGCCTCTGCAGTAGCCTGTTTGCTGAAAGCTTATATGAGTTAGGTACTTAGAATATTTGAGAACAGGAATATTCTATTGTTTAATGGCTGCATTATTGCAGTACAAATTTAGGGTCAGCTGGGTTTGACTCTAAGGAATTCCACAGAATGGTTCTGAACGAATAAGAACTTTAGCACATATTCTTGCCAGTCTGTCTACCTGCTCCCTGGAACCAAACTCAGAACTTCTTACCAGCCTTCTTCCATCCATCCTTGGATATAGGCCTCTCCCAACTGTTTCTATTGGTCTCTATCTTGGCCAAATTTTTCCAATTCGTTCCACCTATTTTTCAGATGTAGTTAAACCACTTCATCTATGGCCTTCCTCTTGATATCTTGCCATTGTAGGGTCTCCAAAGTTGCATTATAGCATTTTTGGAATAGCAGAACTACTCTGTTGTTATTCTCCAGAGTGTTCAGCACCTGTCTGCAGTTCTCGATTAGCCTCGATCTGGTGTTCCATTTGTTACTTTTTAATAGTGATGAGCGAGACTTGTCTCGGTCTTGCATTTTCTGCAAGACCAAGACCAACTTCAGGCTGCAAGATCAAGTCCAAGACCAAGCAGTGCAAGACTTATGCAAGACCAAGACTAAGCATTGCAAGATATACGCAAGACCAAGACCAAGCCTGCAAGAGTCTTGCGTCTTTTAAACATATAAACCGAAAAATAAAGCAGCCATGGATTATTTTACTCTAAAGCTTTGGTGTTCTAGGATAGCGGTGCCGCAATAAAGCGGCCGTAATATGAAGTGTACCATAGTGGTAGCGATGAGCAAGCGCCAGCTACAGAAGAGGCAATAGAAGCCCGTCTATCCGAAGATGAAGATATCATTGATTTTGATAAGCTTTATTCAGCACCATCTAACTCATCAAGCTCTATTATATCTCACTCTCAAAATCGAAGAAAGGAAATAGAAGAATATCTTGGTCAAAATTTGCAAGGGTCTTGGTGCAAAAGCAAAACCTAACCTAACCTAACCCTGCAAGAACAAGACCAAGACTGCTTATTTGACTGCAAGACCAAGACCAAGACTAACCCGGTCTTGGTCTTAGTCTTGCATTTGCTCATCTACCTTTAAAGTTTTTTTCCAGTCCATTTGTTCCTGAAAAAAGTCCAAAATGTATGGGATAGAATTATATTAAACTTTTAGACAGTTTCTTTAACTATTTCAGTACAAGGAAGCTTGGTAAAATTTGTCTGTATATCCACATTTCAAAAGAAAGTTTTTCTTCAATTTATTATTTCCAGTGGCCAAGTTTTGGAAGTATGTGACAATGGGAAAAATTAGTGTATTAAGTAACTTGGTCTGTAGTATTTCCATGTTTTCAGTGATTTTTGTTGCAGCTTCTATTATAAGAGGCAAAATAGAAAACCTCAATGATCCCAAAACTTCCAATCTTTTGGATGTTCCTGCTGTTTTGTTTCTATAGCATAACTTGAGTTTTCCTTTCGTATTTCATCTACTCCTCTTATCAAGCCTTATCATTATTTGGAATACCTGTTCCATTAAACAAATTCTTACTAATGTAGCATCCAATTGGGGATGCCTCTTGCATTTTACTTGCCAAAAGTGATAATTTTATTCCAGTTTGAACCAGCTGGACATCTCGATATGTGGTCCGGAAGACTGGAGGATATTGATACAATTTCTAGAAGAGAAGACGTTCATCTAACATACGATTCTTCGAGCAAACGGATTTGTTTACAAATTCCAATAAAGTTTGATGACCTTAAGGTTAGTCAATTAAAGTGAAATTATAAATAAGTGTTAGTATAACCAAGGACAATATTTCTTTTACAGTTCTTTTATGACAATTATCATGCAAAAGTACTTCTTATAAATATTTATGGAGCAGTGCATGGTTCTGTCAAGGATATCAAAGTTAATGCTGATCTTTGTTTCGATTTTGCCACATACACAGTGTCTCTAGACCATTATGATATGAAAGATTCTGGGTAAGTTGTTAATAAAAAGAAATATGGATATAGTTTTATTCATATGTTTGTATATTTATAGAAAGGTTACTGTAAAATTTACTGGAAATGAGGTAGTTGACTGGTTGCTAAATGCCATGACTGCTGTTGTCGACACTTTCTTGGGTCAAGTCATAATCAACGTATTGGCGAAATTAATAAGAGAAACTCTCAGAGATTTCTGCGAGACAATAAACGAAGAAATAGCCAAAATAATAAATCAGTAAAACAAAAAATGTATTGATGTTTAATATTATTGTAAAATTAAAATATTAATAAACGTTGATAATTGAAATAAATCATTCAAAAATTATTATAAAACTATTAGTGGAAAATTTTCCTGGTTGGAAGTTCCTTTTAAGAAATTCCATCCACATGGGAATGATGAGTTTCTACCCTTGGAACCTCATGTGTCCCCAAAAATTTCCACATTGAATTATGGCCCGTGCACCCCTCTCTTAAGTTTCCCTTCAAAAGTCCTTCAAAAATTTAATTCTACAACAGTTAAAACGTATAAGCTGCTTTCATTTTTGGGATTTGCTATTACTCCACAATTTATCTCCTCAAGTTTTACTTTTTCTGATGTTTTCCATTATATCCCCTATTTTTCCTATTGGGGTTTAAATTTAAAAGGAGTATTACATTATTTCCACTATTTCCATATCGGTCTCTACATTTTGAGATGCTCTAATAAGTATACTATTATCTCCTAAAAACTTTTAATCTACTGTGTTTTCTTTTGTCTCACGACTTTTTGTGGTAAGTTTTGTTTACTTATTGTACCTATTACGTTTGATAATGAATTTTTTCACCAATTTGTCTTGAATAGCATTTTACTATCAGACTGGAGTTTTTATGAGTTGTTTCTTGACTTTGTCTCATCCTGTCAGTATTAATTATAATTTTATAGATATTTTTAAACATTTTATCATGTTTTTAATGTAAACTCAATCTTAACAATGTTAACTTTATTATACTATTTGGTTTCATCCTACTGGTGCACACTCATTTCGAAGTTTATTCATCTGAAAAATTTGTAAGGAAGTGTATTGAATGTTTAACTTGATATGGTACTCTTAAGATCCTCTTTCCATTCTTTTGTCATTCTTTCAACCTGATGATGGTCCTATAGGACCGAAACTAGTTGCAACAATTAATAAAACAGTTGTGGGATAGACTTTCGAGTTTCCTTTGAACCTTTTCTGTTTCAACCCACATTTGAGATACGGATAGCTTACAAGATTTATTTTTTTGAATTAAAATTGTTCGTATTGGGAAAATGGAATACAAATGTAGGCGGTAACTTTGCATATTGATCAAACAAAATGGATACCAGCCAACAACTACCAGAAAATTTTACTTTAGAATTAATAATTTCTGCTGTGCAAGAACTGGTAGATCAATTATCAATTCTGAAAATAATATACAATTGGCCTGATGAAGAAGTTGGCGACTTTCGGTATTTAAGCCTGGAGGAAAGATTTGGGGAGACGGAATCTCAAACTAAATCCGCTAAAAACTTTAATTGTATATTAATAATCGCTACTAGACTTTTGGAAGAGTTAAAAAATGAAAAAGGTTTCATTAAGTTTACTGAAATAGTATGTGCATTACAAAAAATGAAATCCGATGAAGAAAATCTCTTACAAGAGGTAGAAAACAAAAAGAACACCATTGAACAACTAAAAACGTTTGTTGATAACGAACAAATGGTTTATATTGAGAAGACCATGAGTACTATTGCTAATATTGGAAAAGTCAAAGACGAACTTGAAGTAAGTTTAGTATTTACTATAATTGTTTTATTTAATTTGTAATTTTAGAATTTTCAAATCGAGAGTGAAATAAAATTGAACTATATTCAATCTCTACAAAATTCCAAGCTAGAAATGAATGAAATTAAATTATCTAATAAAATTGAAGATGAAACCAAAAAAATTAATACAACAAAAATAAAAATCGATCAGGATATTCGTGTACATAAAGAAATGGAGACTGCTATGGGCGAAATGATTAACGTAAATATTTCTCCAATTATTTTTTCCATTAAACTGTACTTGCATATATTTTTGCAGGAACTGGAAACTAAAGTGAAAGAATGGGAAGATAAATACAGCGAAAAGTTGAAAGAAATGAATGAAAAATTGGACGTTCTATATGGAAAGCACAACAAGCAACTAGAAATTATTGCAAATTTTAAAGAATTGGTGGGTAATGAATAAAGTTCAGGCATTATTTCCTGCAAAATGTTCTGTTTTAGTATTCAAAACGACAACAGGAGATAGAAGACTACAAACAATATAAAATTGAACAAGAAATATTACGAAAAGAAATGGAAAAGAGAAATAAAGCTGCTACGAAAATACAGGCATGGTGGAGGGGTACAATGGTTAGGAAAGGGTTTGGAAAATACCGAAAAAAGAAAGAAAAGAAAGGAAAAAAGAAAAGCTCAGAAAAAAAAGAAAATAAATAAACAATAACTATAACCTGTAATGTAAAAGTAAGCACAGTTATAAGAAATTACAAGTTTTTTTTTTAAATATATTAATGATAATAATTTATATTTACTGGTTTTATCTAAACAATGTAAAAAATTAGATTCTAATACTTTAAGCCATTTAAATAATAGAAATAGTGACCATTTCCTTAAAAAAAAACTTTTATTCTGTGTAAAAATGTTTTTTTTTAATCCTGTTTTAAAAATTTTAACAAAAAAGGTTTAGGAATTTTTTCAATAATAACAATATTTTACCTTTCATAAAATAAATCTGTATAGTGTTTAATCTTCGTACTATTTTTCGCATATCTCTTCACAATTCTTTAATACTTCATCAAAATTAGAATGTTTATGAATCATAAAGTATCCTTGAACTTGAGCTGGACTAATATTTTTATTAAATTCAGCAAGTTTTGCCGCAAATATTTTCGCCTGAGATGGAGCCTCTACACCATCATAGAATCTAAGGAACATTTTCTCAATTTGTAAACTTGAACACCAACCAATATATTCTTGAATGTCAACTCGACCAGGTCTTATTAAAGCTGGATCTAGTCTATAAGAAACAATGAAATATAATTGAAAACAAATTAAATAATTTAAAAGTTAAGATCAAAAATTATGGTACATATTTGTTATTTTTTATGACACAAGAAAAACAAGAAACAAATAGAATATTTTAACTTAACCTTTAATTTTGTACTTTTCAAAACTCAAATTATACAAATATATATTTTTAAATAGCTTACCTTTCTCTATAATTTGTTGTCATAAATACAATCCTTGCTTCAGTACTAGCTACACCATCAAGACAATTCAATAGTCCACTAAATGTAATCCTATTTAACCCTTCATATGCTGCTTTTTGACGGGGAGTATCTTCTCTTGATACAAATGCTGCATCAATGTCTTCTAACAAAATTATACTCTGTTGTGGAGCTACACTAAGGAGATGGTTAAGTCGATCATCTGATAAACTTCTTTCTGACAAGTTCAAAATACAAATTGAAAAACCTAATTCACCAGCTAAGGCTGTTATGTATGATGATTTTCCACATCCTGGAGGTCCATAAAGAAGGTACCCTAAAATTTAATGGAAAATATGAGAAATACAATGTGGTAGCAGAAATACTTTCAAGTTTAATGGTCTTACATACTTTGTTTACTGTTATAAAAAAATGCAATTTAAATTACCACGTCTATAGGGAATTCCTCTATCTATATACCATGCAGGATTTGAAATAAATTCTTGGCAGTCTTTAAGAATCCTCTCACTTATTCCATTATCTAAAATAACAGAAGAAATTGGCCTTTTTCTTCTAGGGTGGCCTAAAGGTCTCCATTCACTTCCCATTGCATTGTACATTATCGTTTTGCCTTCATGCTTTTCCAAAGCCATTGTTCTTGCTGAAATTAGATTGATTTTAAAACTAACACTATTTATATAAACTCTGAAAATTAAAGTTGATTATGGACATTATAAATTATACTGTTAATTTATGAATTTCCAAGAAAATAGTTTTTACTTACCTTCTTCCAATATTTGAAAAAACATTTGTTTATTCTGGCCAAGTGCTGTTAATTGTACTGTTTCCCATGGTGTACCCATGTGCAAATCTAAAGCATGTTGCTCCCTAGTTCTTTCTACCCTTATCCATGTTCTCCCATATCTAAAATAACATATTATGTATTAAAACAAAAAATAGATTCAAAAACAACCTATCTGTGAATCATAATAAGAATATATCTATATATCTAACTTAATAGTTACAATTACAAACAACGTTTGATATGGCAAAAGAAATATATATTATTTGGTATATAAGAAAATACCTTATTCTGTTATGAACAAAACTCACTCCCTACCGAAAAAAATGTGTTCCTATACTCGGTATGAAATCATATTTAGTTTTAATGAGGCCACTATCTTTTTGTTCAAAACTTGTTTCAACACTTAAATGCTGCGTTTGTCTTGCACCTTTTGTCGTCATCCATTGCAAAAGCCACTGATACGATTTGTCTCTACAAGGTACTTCAAGAGTAATCATATAATGTCTTCGAAATAACACCAAAGAAGCCTGGAAGCCCTTCCTCATTACCGCTGCTGCAGCTCCAACGCCAAAAAGACCAAACCCAGCTCCAAAATATGGGTTCTCAGAAAGTGTAGATAAATATTCCGTGAGAGGCATGATTGTTTAAAACCCTGTACATCAAAATATATTTATAAAATCATACTTTTTTAGGTTACATCAAACTAAGAACATGACCTAACCTCAATTTATAAATGTCAACTACGAACGAAACGAAATGTCAGTTCCAAACCAATGATATTAGATTATAAATAAACCAATAAAAAATAATTTCGTTGAAAACCGTGTGGCATAACTGCCTGAAAAATGCATAAAATCAAAATCTAAATTTAATCCTTAGATAAATTATTAAATTTTATCATCAAAATTTTTCGAAAAAGCTTCAAAAGTCGAAGCTACAGAAAATAATATATGTGTTTTATAATTTGTAGAACTAATTACTTATTATTACTAATTGCATAATATGTTTAAATACCTTATGTTTAAACGGAAACATTATGGTGCTTATTCATTCCTGAATCATTTTTTCTAACCATATTTTGTAAAATGTTAATTTATTCACCATTTATTATTTGTATAGGCAACAATTAATGCAGCATGACCTTATTTTTATAACATACTATTAAATTGCTATTTACTTGTAAGTAGGACAACGTTAACATTTCCAAATTAAAATACTTTGTATCCTCGTTGGAGAATTAAAAAAAAATTCAGGAAAAAAATGTGTAAGATATATAAATAATCTCCGATTTTAAAATTAAATCTAAATTATAATATGTGTGACATACATTAAAATTAATATTGCTTTGTTCTTTTTCCCACAGTAATTGGTTATCAAAATAGATACCGCACAATGAGAGAAAACCCATTTCCTAATTAACGCTTATAACCGGTTACCGTAACAATATCTTAAAAATAGATTTTAAAGCTTGAGAGATTTGCTCATTTACCATTATTAAATTTTTCAATAATGGTATTGGGTACACAAAAATAAATAATTTATAAAGTGTTTTTTAATTTGGTTGGGAAAAAATCGGTTTGCGAAAAATACAGTATGCACCAAAAAACGACACTGAAAACTAAAGCATTATTAAACATGAAAAATTGAACAACATTACAAATAATGCGAATGTTAAGTTTTGTTTCTATACAAAATGGGTTCAAAGTGTTCGCCATTGCGTTCCAAGCAGAACTGATAACGTTTAACAAGATTGCTAAGCATGTTATTAAAAATAGTCTGCTGCATTCTTCTGAAAAAGGTCAAAATTTTTAACACCACCTGATGTCTACATTTGGGGGTATGATGACGGATTCCATAAAAATAATAAATAATTTTTTTAACATTTGTAGCAACCACATTTTTTAATTCTTATTTATTGCTAAGCTTGTTTGTGAGTTAGGAAGTATGCTTAATTTTATATTTTTTGGATAATTATTTAATTCCAGGTGAATTATTAGCAAAGTGTCCATACGTCCATATTTTCCCACAGGAGTAGATTTACAATATCCCATCTAGGTACGTGGGAATCCCGCATACGACTTGAAATCGAACCTTTAATATTTCCAAATATCTTTCTTCTTAGTAACCCTCGGACGCGTGCTATACCCACATATAATGCCTTTAAAGTCACCCCCCAGGATAAATTTTACAGGTGCAGAATCGCATCGGCCCAAGTGATGCATGCGCTCAAAAAATCAATATTGAATTGCCACGTATTTTTGTACCTAAAGTTCAAGTCATTGAGATTCTTTCAAGGGAATGGAAGCAGAAAACCGATTTGTCGAATTTAGATTTCAAAATGTCATTTAATTCCTGGCGAGAATCTTTTTATTTTAGGTAAAAGTGTAAAAGGTTTACCTTCATGAAGATATCACATATCCGCAATAAACATTGCTATTTCAATTATAAATTATGTTTTCTTTTGTTCCTACATAATAAATTTTTACTAAAGAAATATAACTAATTAGAATTTGCGTTTTGGAAGTCGTCTAAATTGTTTGGAGTCCACCCCTGCAGCCTCAAGTACAGATCTGACACCCTCTTAAAAACCTCATAAAGTCATGCGACAACATATGGTGGTTATGGTGGTAGTAAAGTTATTATGCAGTCACTTTACTCGGTATCTAAATTGAAGATCAGTGGATCTGTAGCAATGTTAACAATGAAAAGTTTTACATAATTGGGGGAAAATAATAAGTACTTATACCGATGGACAGCGTCATTTATGGTAATTTTCTATTTTTTTTGTTGTAAAAATTTCATTTATGTTAAGTCCGTTACTAATGAGGGTCGATTGAGTAGCATATAGATCAGTTTTTTAACGATTTACAAGGTATTATAATTTTGAATTAAATTCAAAACCCTGGCGTAATGTTGAAAGTAAACATGATGTGTTTTTTCTGTTTCTATAACTAAGCTTGAGACTTGAGACACAAGCAATTGCAGAATAGTTCTCGTTCTTGTTGACTATTAAAATAAAAATCCATTATTACAATAATATAATAAGTTTATTAAATGAAAGTTTACATTTATACCTATTCACAGTTAAACACTGCTACGTCCACATAAAAAAATTCTGGATGCAACAATGTATTACATGTTTATGGTAAAAAAAGTTTAAAAATTTCACATTAACAAAAAACAAGAAAAAAAAATACAAACACAAAAAGTCAAGTTAAATACAATTTATAAATTAATGAATAAAAAACTATTCATTTTTGTGAATAAATCACTTTTGCTCGTTCAATATGAACAAGAAATATTATCTTTTGCTAAAATATAATGTTAAATTGATACTTTTATAAATATTTATAATTGTCTGAGTTGCATTATCTATGCAACCAAATATACACTTACCTAGGTCTATAAGTGCAATTTTGGTATACAGAAACAACAAAAAATGGAGGATTACAGGTGAAGAATGGAATAATAGAACCCTGTGTATGTGCTGAGTTTATTCTGAATTTTAGTGTAATATTACATACTAATAATACTACGAGTCTGTAACAAAATGAATTGAATTATTTGAGCTAGGAGTTCTACATAGGGGTGATTGGCGCATACAACACGAGTTAAATGTAAATGAAAATATTCAAAATAGGTACATTACTAACACATAACATTTCTCTAGTTCCAATTAGTTTCACCAACTGACCATTTTACTTTTAATTGTTATGGAGCTCACAAAAAAAATTAAAGCTAATAAAGAATTTTGATGTAAATTCCTGAGGAAGGTGGTTATTTTATTTTAATTAATTATATTTCCATGCAATATCTAACATAGTTCAAATCCTAATTTTTAACATGACTAACAATTAAAATAAATTTTATAAATAAAGTTAAAAAATTCATCACTATAAGAAATATTGGGGTCGTAGCAAAAATCGTGTACACAACGCGTGGGAAAGTGTATTTCTTGTACTCGTTACGTTTCAGCACTACTGCTAAACTTCAATCGTGCGTAATATTTCACCTTCCACACTTGTTATGTAATATATTATTTGACAATTGCTAGAATAATAGATTTTTCCATGCTCCTTTTTTGAATTTCACGTTGTCCCTTTGCCACTGGTGGAAAAGGTTTTTCCAAAAACAAATCACATTTTCCTGTTTTATATATATTATTACTAGTTCTTCACTACTTCTTAGTACCAGAAGCAGTTCTGATCCTCCTTGGGGTAGCCTCTGGATGTCTTGACAAGAGGTCCGGCAATTCGTTACAACGTACGGGTATGTGTTGAACTGTGTAGTCCAATTCTTGTAGTAGCAGAGCCAATTTGGTTAACTTCGCCTTTTCGTCCTTTAATCTGTCTAACCAAACCAATACCATATTGTCTGTGCAGATGGTGAATTTGGCGTTTCGGAGGTAATGTCTGAATCTCTTAAGATCCCAGATAAGAGCGAGGTATTCAACTCCATTAACGCGATATTTTCTTTCCGCTGAGGTGAGCTTGGTACTAGGAATTATATGTTTATTTTGTTATCTTGTGTTTTCTGGAAAAAGACTGCGCCGTTTCCTAAGGAGGATGCATATGCCTGGAGGCTAAATAGTTGGTGTGAATTTGGTCTTGCTAGACTCAGCGCCTGGGAGAAGGCTTCTTTAACAGCTTTAAAGGCGGCGTCTGTTGAAGAGGTCCATTTGAAACGCTTTTTGGCTGTACTTAAATACGTCATAGGAGCCAAAAGTCCTGCGTCTCCTGGGATGAATTTTAGTAGCCATTCAATTTTTCCTATGAATCTTTTGACTTGCTTAAGACTGACTGAAAGAGGACAATCCTTGATTTTTAAGATATGTTTTTCTAGGGGCCGGTGTTCTGATGTGCTGCTGTTACCCCAATTATTCTAGTTTTTAGCTTGCGAATTGGCATTTTTTCGGTGATACGGAGAGGCTATTGGCTTGTAGATGTTGTAGACTAGTTTCAGGAGTTTGTCTTCTTTGTATTTCCAAATTATAGGTAAATAGGTAAATTTTACCAAAATTTATTCATCTCCCATTCGCCCCTTTCTGAAAATAGGACAGTAAAATGGCTTATGGTAGTTGTATTGAGATTGTATTGTAACTGGTAAAATTTCTAATACTGATAACCATCTTGTAGATGTTAGATATTATTATTTTGTGTGAATTTGTAGATAGACCTATTTATTCGGGACATGACCGACCCTTGTAAATAAACTTAATCCCCAAAAACCATTTAATGTAGGCGTTTTAAAAATTGCCACTCCTATGTTTTTGAAGCATGGCGTTTTTATAACTTCGGTAGGTAAAGGAAATTCACATTTAACATATATATGCTATTCTAAAGCCGACTGTACCTTGTCTAGATCTCCATTCTAGGATGTTCTTGGTTTTTTATCTCTGGCAGAGAACAGAAACTTTGACGTCACACTTTCTCTGTCCATTCTAGATTTTCCAATGTTCATGGACGTGTGTTATTTATTAATTTATTCTTGAGAGTCCACAACTTTAGTTATTTTCTTCTTCATATTATGTTATATTAAATGTAGATTTAGTAATTGAACGCCCATGTAATATTTTAAGATGACAATGAAACGAAAAATTGTTCGGGTGTGTGTACTTCCTTTTGTAATAGTTCACCGAAAGCTGTTCGTGACGCAGAGTGTACAATCATAATCATATTTCACAGTAGAGAAAAGAGTGGGTAGAAAATAAAAGTCTCGGTACATTTTTTTCCGTTTGAAGTGTTTGTTCACGGCGAATAGCATGTCCCGCATAGCTGACACTGTTGGTACATGTGACCCCTACGCCATCATCAATTGAGCGAGTTAAACTAAATTGATTCTAATGGGGTCTTAATTGGATCTAATTGGGGAGATGATACAGCTTCGCAACAAGTGTATATATGTCTAAATCGACAAAACATTTACTTATTTTGCTAGTAGAGATTCGTGGATCTATGTTTTCATTTCGGCAATATAAATGTTGAGTATTTGAAGCAAAAGAATCCATGATTATTTGAAAATCTACCCGTGGTAGATTTGTAGAATTTGATTTAGTAAATCCAGAATACATTCTTGCTAAATCGCCTAATTTAACTCATTAAATTAAAAAATTAGCCCAAACAAATCATCCAACACATTAAAATAACAAATATAAAACTAACGAATACCAAAGAATGTTTTGTTTAGTAGTTTACTCATAATTTAATAAAAATGTCAATTACAGATCGATAGGTTTTCTGCTTTTAGAATATATTACAAATTTCCATTTGTTTATATTATGCCAGTAAATAAAATGTTTATTTAGTGATGTTTAGCATCAAATTTTACCTTGATATTTTTCGGGTAACACTGATGGATTTTGACCCATAATACCTAACATACTTGTTTGAAATAAAATGTGATAAAGATATTTTCGAAGAACCACTTTTTTATTATTGTTATCACAAAACCTCGTCAATGATTTCGTATATTTTACACTATTTAATATACTAGGTATTATCGTCAAATTTCTACTAAGAATAATACACAGCTATTCGTTTAAATTTTACTTCCACGATTTATTAAAAAATTCACTCTCAAATTACAATAGCTGTTTCGCTAGAATTAGCATCGTCAGATTGACATATTAAAGTTACTTTTTGTTTGTTATTTATAGCTAGGTACCTGAGGTTGATTGGGTAGTATTAAGACTAGACCATATATGGAAGTAATAACACCTAGATTTTATTAGCCCTAATGGATTATCCTGGATGCATTTCCCTCTAAGATCAGTGTAACTGTGATAACAATGATATAGAAAAACCAATAAGTGTTACAAAATTACGTGTTACCTTGTATAAAATGAAGACTCAATGAAAGTAAACATTTTAATAGTGGAGAACTTCCAAGATTTATTTGTTCATTATAACAACTTTAAATTGTGGATCTGCTAGATGTCTTTATTTAAAGTTCTTCAAGGAAATCTAAATTTTTTTTTTATAACAAGTGTGTAGTATTTGGATGCCATTGGTGTGTATGAGTGAGGTTGGATGTTCAAGTAGGTGTTTTGCATAATATGACTGGTTGTTTATATCTACAGTGTGTAAAAGCCAAATGGAATAAATTCATTATCTCGGTTACTGTACATATTTATAAAAAATCCCGAAACACGTCAAATTTAAATTATAACTTGACATTCTTTAACTTGAAAATGCAACCCCTACCTTCAACCCCCTTAGAATGACAGGTACAACCCCCAATTTTTTAAATGGGAAGTATAGACTTGTGATATATCATTTGAAAGGTCTCTTCATTCTCTATTCGAAAATGTTATTGTTTTTAAATTTGATGCAAAAATTCGCTAAAATATACTCGAAACTTATTACAATATACTTAAAACTTATTTCCCGTTTAGGTCTTGATAATGAGAAAGTGAACAAAAACCATAGCAATGTGGTTTTTAGATGGTAACCATTAAAAAACTTTAAAGAATTTCCGTGGCAACGCTATTTTAATAAGCAGTAGTAAATTGTTTTATTTAAGTTGTCATTGTTGTGATTTAAGTATAAAGTTAGTTCAATTCAATTCTGAAAAATGGTTAGATTAACGGAAATGCATAAAATAACAGTTTTACAAATAATTGGTTACGGAGATAACATCCGAACACAACAGGAAGTAACTCACCTATTTCATGAGAAATTTCCTAATTTACCGCCTATATCCCAAGGAACAATAAGTAAAATAGAAAAGCAGTTTCGCGAGTTTGGTCATGTAAGGCAGATAAAAAAGCAGCTGCCAATGCACTGAGTGATGAACTCAAATTAGATGTGTTGCTTGAGTTTCAGGAAAACCCACATACATCGAGTAGACAGGCATCCACTACATTCAATGCTAGCCATACATCGATAGCAAACATATTAAAAGAAAATAAATTGCATCCGTATAAGATGATACCTACTCAGGAGCTCATGGAAGACGATTTTGATAGGAGAACTTTTTTTTGTGAGCAAATGATAGACATGTTGGATAACAATATTATCCAATTAGAAGACGTTATATTTTCTAATGAGTGTACTTTTTTACTTAACGGTCATGCTAATCGGCAAAATTGCCGCTATTGGTCCACGGAAAATCCTCACCTCACTGGATGAGAGAAGAACACATTCAATACCCTCAAAAGGTTAATGTTTTGGCAGGGATTGTAGGGAACAATATCATTGGTCCCTTTTTAATTGAGGGCAACTTGAATGGCAACAATTATTTGGCACTACTTCAAAATGATGTCATTCCAACGTTGGCAAATTTATATCCTGATCCAGGTAACCCTCAAGTTCCAGCGAATACGATATGGTTGGAGCACCACCATATTACCAACTTAATTTCCGGCAGTACCTCGATACAATATTTCCCAATCGGTGGATAGGGAGGCGAGGATCGATTGAATGGCCACCGCGATCACCTGATCTTACATTATTAGATTTCTTTTTATGGGGATATGTGAAGAGCCATGTGTACAAAACTAAACCTTCTGATTTAAATTACTTAAAAGAACGAATAACGCTTGCGATTAGGTCGATCACGCCTGATATGTTAAATAATGTTAGAAGACAGTTTTATTTGAGATTAGGATGTTGCCAAGACGTTCGCGGAGAACATTTTGAACATCTACTTCATTAACATTCATAGTTCTTTTTCGTGTTCTACATTTTATTACGTTCTGCATTACATTTTAGTTTTTGATTGTATTGTAGCGAATTTCGGTAACAACATGATTTTAATTTTTTTATGTTAATTTTTGCATCAAATTTAAAAACAATAACATTTTTGAATAGAGAACCTTTTGAAAGAGACCTTTCAAATGATATATCACAAGCCTATACTTCCCATTTAAAAAATTTGGGGTTGGACCTGTCATTCTAAGGGGGTTGAAGGTAGGGGTTGCATTTTCACGTTAAAGAATGTCAAGTTATAATTTAAATTTGACGTGTTTCGGGATTTTTTATAAATATGTACAGTAACCGAAATAATGAATTTATTCCATTTGGCTTTTACACACTGTATATTATGCTCTCAAGTGTTCATTGAATCTTACTTCAGAATTTCTTTGTGCTTGACCAGTATTTTGTAAACACCAGATTTTTTAAATTTTCTTTACATATAACAATTTTGTACCAACATTATTTAGTGTTTTAAGTTATATTATTGCTGATGTTGCCGAAGCTATTATTTTTTAAATTGTATTGGAAATATTTCCACAATATGTAATATTTTTATAACTTTTAATTTCTTTAGTTTGTTTAGGTAATATTAGTTCTAGTAACATTTTTTACTATTTCTTATTAATTAATTTAATTATCAAATGAATTGGACAGCCATTAGATGTAGCCATTTTTTATGATATTAATTTCTTTATTAAAGTTATTTTTGTCCACTGAATTTAAAACAGCTGTCATTGTAATTGAAAAGCGATTTTTTTTAATAGTGGAGAACTTCCAAGATTTATTTGTTCATTAACAATACATTAACAATTATTTATAGTAGATTGTAGATTGTAGATTGCAGAAGGGGTCGATTGGCCCAGTTGACCTTACTACACTGCGACCTATAAGATCTTGTGTGTATACCCTACATCTATATTTTAGTCCAAAAGGTCTAGGCTTCTAAGAAAGTCCATTATCCGTTTTGGAGCTAGGTTTGTAATCTGATCAGGATCAAGGAATACCTGTTCCAGATATTTATGGCGTTGCCGAACAATTACTCTGCAATTGCAGATAATATGTTCTGACGTCTCATCTGCCTCATCGCAGAATCTGATGCATGTCCCACTGTCCAATATGCCCATTTTGCAGAGATGGTATCTGAGTGAGCAGTGTCCAGTGAGAATTCCTGTGATTACTCTGAGATCAGATTTCTGAAGCTCTAAGAGTAATTTCGCGTAGCGGGCAGAGGGTCGTAATAACCTTTTTGCCTGTCTTTGGCCTGGAACATTTTTCCAGTAGGCTGCACTGAGTTCTTTTTCATATTTTCGAACTTCTTCCATTCAGTTCAGGTCCGATAAAAGGAGCACAAGCTCCTTCCTTTGCGAGACTATCGGCAATCTCATTTCCGACAATTCCTTTATGTCCTGGCATCCATAGCAACGTTAATTTGTTGCGACTAGCCAGTTGTTTATTATTTATAGTAAGTACATATTATATTTATCGAATATTTCAGTGCATCATTTTAAAATCATTATATTATGTATGAGTTTTAAAATTGAAATTTGAAAAATGAAATTCCCGATTAAAATTCACATTTAGTCCAACCAAATAATTTAGCAACAATTTAGATTAGTCACGAATCTCATAACATATTTACGTCTTCAATGTCAGTTGGTTTTTTCAAATAGGTATGCATGTATCAGTGAGTAAAAAGTAAATGAAGATCATTACAAACATATAAGACCAACAATGTTCGTCAAATATGTGGAATTTCCATAATCAATATTCGTCAAAGATTGAGATATGTAAAAAAATTGCCAAATCAATACCTTCACTTACTCAAAATCATTCATATTTATAATCAACTTTATAAAGTGTAGTTTTACCTATACCCATTTGTATTTGTATGAAACAAACATAGGGGACGAGACAGGTCTCGAGGTCCCGTCTGGAAAGAAATGTTTATTTTGTGTAACTTTAACTATGTTTTATGAAACAATAACTATTTATTAAGCTATACTCCAACCAACCACTAGTTTAAGGATTCTGCAATATTTTACAAAAAGTTTTGATCATTTTTTGTAAGGTAACCAAACCTGGCCTATCTGTATTCTTTCATTCTAAAAAAACCAATTTTAGATTATTTGTATAATTCGTATGGTTATACAGGCTTGATATAGTTTACAAAGGTCATCGTGAAATTTTCTACCAAATTATTGCATGGTGTTTAGTTCTATTTTAAACAAATAATCATTTTCAGAAATTAGAAGGCTCTTTGGATCAATGAATTTTATGCAGCTAGTTTTTGAATTGCCTTCTTCTCACAAAGATGTTAGTACATAAATATGTGCCTATAGCCTGCAGATCCAACATCAATAAACAAAGTAAATGTTAAAAATATATTCATAAATAAATCAGTCAATTCTACTTACCTCTTAATATTTGACTTATTCAAATTTTGGTATTTACTTATTTATTATGTTTTGCTCTGTATGGACGTACCTTAACATTTCTTTTAAGAATTTTATAATTTATTAACTAAATTCTAAGTTTAAGTCATACAGATTTAAAATAATGTTTTATCTAGAAAAAAAAAATAATAAACAAAATAGAACGTGGATCTAGTTTCTCGGATGTTATATAAAACTATTTGTACACATTTAAAGTATTAGAATAATTTACAAAATAACAATTATTATTAATAATAAATTAAATTCATAACAAAGCTTGGTAATTCCGAATTCAGTTTAATCGTTTATCACATAAAGCATAATTCAGTAACCGCAAATTATTAAAACAATAATAACAAAACAAATGAAAGTCATTTTTTATACAAATAGTATATTAAACAACGCATTTCGTATCGCTTTCTGTTCAAGTTTTTTAAAAAGGCATATTAAATAAGTTTTTTATTATATTTTTTATATTTTGCCATTTTATAATTTTTTAAAATAATTTATTATTTGTATGTATATTACGAAAATTTTGATTCTAAAAAGTATGTTGGTAGCACTGTATAATTTATTTGACAGTTTTGACATTTAAAGTATCAAATGTTAATGTTTTAAAATAGTTTAAAATGAATAATACACCAATAATAATATATTATATTAGTAAAAGATGATATTCATAATCACAAATACTTTCTTAAAGAACAATATAAAATTAATAAATTGCTATTAGCCTCAAACGTCATTGTCAATAGTCTTGTCATTAGATACTTTACTCATGTCGCCAACCATTTAAAACAAAAATTTGCGTGCGTAAAAGTTACATTCCGATACGCAAATGCGTTTTATAATAAAGATTTTTATAAATGCAAAATATAACAACAATTTTAAAAACAAGCTTTTACTTTTTTCATACAAGTTGGTCCTGGGATTAATATTTAATTTATAAATAAATACGTAACAATAAAATTATTGTTACGTAAAAATTAATTAGTAGGTTAGCTTTAGTTTCTTATTAATGGTTTATAATTATATCCCATAAATCTTGAATAATTTACTTAATTATGTAATAATGCATCAGCAAACAGGTTTGAAAATCATCGGGTCGTAAGGTCCGTATGCACCAACAGTCTGTTCTAATTCAACCCACGGTTCAAACGTCAGAAACTGCAAAATTGATAAGCAATTCGTCGTTAAATCTAACATCAGTTTATTTGATATTGTAAATATATTTATGTTCTGTGTCTGTTTTTGAAATTAATGTATTACTCCTAGATATATAGCTATTACTGATCACAGAAAATACAGTTAGCAGCTCTTCTAGTAGTGTACAACATTACGTTTTACAATGTAGGTATACTAAAAGTACCTTAAATTGCAGAAAAAAAATGGATCTATCTTTTACATATTCTTCTTCTGATGATGATATCGAAATTATAATTTTTTTTCTATTTTCAATATACTTTTTACAATTTTTAAACAAGCAGTACTCACAGAAAGCTACTATATGCTGATAAAAAATCAACTGACATTACTCGACAAAAATCCTAAAAAAGTAAAGCGTTCTGCTTTATAATACAGGGTCCATCTATAAACTGACACATTTTAACTGCTTATAAGTCGAGAACGAAAAATGACAACAATGTGCGGTTTTCACAGAACTTCATCAATATCTTTAAAGTTTTTTTTGACAGTGTTGCCAAGTTTCAAAATTTACCTGAAATAGGAGAGAAAAAATTGATGATTTTCAAAGGCCGATTTCTCAAAAATTTTCAAAAAGGTGTCATTTACTAAGACAATTTATACATTTTCGGAAAGGGGATTTAACAGGCTTTCATGTGCAATTAAAACGTACAGGGTGTTACATTTAAAATTTTTGAGAAATCGGCCTTTGAAAATCATCAATTTTTTTTCTCCTATTTCAGGTAAATTTTGAAACTTGGCAATACTGTCAAAAAAAACTTTAAAAATATTGATGAAGTTCTGTGAAAACCGCACATTGTTGTCATTTTCCGTTCTCGACTTATAAGCAGTTAAAATGTGTCAGTTTATAGATGGACACCCTGTATAATAATAACATATTTTTCCTACGCCTATGTCTGTAAACGTCAAAAATCCCACTGTCAACATTGCTTGTAAGTGACATTTAACAATAACATGCGCGTAATAAGATTTCATAACATTTTTTGGGTTTGTAGTTGTCACTTTGACGTTTTAGGAAAGCACACAATTTTTAATAGAAAATCGCAATATTGAATGTGATTTCAGAAAAAATAGTATGTGCACCTCGGAGTAAAAGGACATTCCCAAACTCCAATGTTTGTTGGCCTCGGCATTGCCTCGGCCAACAATTTACATTGTCGTCCGGAATGTATCGCTTTTACTCCTAGATACACAATATACTATTGTAATTAATATTCCAGATTCTGAAACTAAAACGAGACGTTCATTTGCAGTACCAGATACGTTTTATACCATATATGTCAAAAGTACATGAGTTTGCTTCCTCCTGGAGTGGAACATCCTTTATTTGTTAATTACAGAAATGGAAAATGTAAAAACCAGGTTGTAGGGATAAACACAATCAGTAATACACCACGTAAAATTGCTGAATATATTCAGCTGCCGGAACCAAAGCAATATACTCGCCACTGTTTTAGGAGATCGGCAGTCACTATATTAGTTGATGCAAGAGGTGGTATTGGACTAGTTGGCTGGCAATCTTCTACAGTGGCGGAAGGCTATGTGAATCAGTCACATAAACATTTAAAAGACAACACTTCACGAATGTCGGAAGCGATCGCCCATAATAATTATCAACAATTTACAAAAATTATTCTGTTATTAATAATTATTATATTAAAGTTTAAATAATTGCGATTTCCCTTATTTCATAGAAGAAAATAGATGGGAGTAGAAAAAGTATAGTACGTGATACGAGCTGTAATCCCATTACGCACTAGTAAAATTTACACAATCGCCGCTGCGCGACTTCATGCGTAAACTTTTTTACTTCGTGCGTAATACTTTACTTACAACTTAAGTTATGTAATATACTATTATTGTAAAGATCAGCATATCATTGCACAGTAATACTGATCTTAGTGGGAATTACATCCAGGATAATCCCTTAGGGCTAATAAAATCGCGAAGTCTACGAAAAGATATGAAGCTGTTTTGCAACTGGCGTGAACAACATAATTTAAAAAATACGGCTGATGAAAATATGATGTTGGCTTACTTTTTGAATGTGGTAAAAACAGTTTTTTTTAAAGAATATTCTTTTCAACAGTTTAAATTTTCAGTCAAAAACATTCAACCCTTCTTCATTATGGTCCAAATACTCGATGGTAAAATCAATGATTATGGTTAATGAGACTGTCAACATATCAAGTTTCCAAAGTTGACAGCTTTTTTGAAAAAACAAAGGAACAAATTGAAAGCTTCATGAGGGACGCTCCAGATAAAGAATATCTATTACTCAAAGTGATAGCATTACTTGGAGTTGCTGGAGGTTGCCGAAAGGAAGAGATCTATATAATTTAGAAGTTAGTGATGTTGAGGATACGGGTACTCAGCTAGTAGTTAAGATTAACCAGACAAAAACGCATATTCGACGAGCTTTCACTGTGATTAACAGTGATGAGGTCACTATTTGTATGTGTTTAGAAAATACATGAATTTACGACAACACGTCTCTCTGAAAGCTCTTTTGGTGGGTTATAGACAAGGAAAATGTTTGTCTCAAAGAACTGGTTGGTATACATAATGTTGGCGGAGCACCTAATAAAATAGCTGAATTCTTAAAACTAGACCAACTAGAAAAGTATACAGGTCACTGCTTCAGGAGGACATCCTCAACGTTGTTGGCCAATGCTTGAGCTGACCTTAAAGTTCTAAAACAGCAAGGTGGATGGAAGAGTTCTTCAGGTGCAGAAAAGTATACAGGGTGTTTCATTAAGAATTATCCATATAGTAACTGGAGAAACTTTAGCACTAAATATGAAGATTTAAGCCAAAACACTTAAGTAAAATATTCCTCCTAACCGAGATATAGGGTGTTTTATTTTAACTATTTTAAATGATTGTATCCCATATTTTTGACACCTTCCAATATTTTTTCTTCATACTTGGCAAAAAGTTTACACATATTAGGTTACTTTAAACAGTGGCAAAAGATAGTTTTTCTCGATTACCAGAGGCGTGCAGTAGGGATGGATACTGTCTTTTATCCCCCTACAATTTACGCCACTGTCGTAATAATTGTTTCTGCATGTTTTTTTGATTCTCCGTCACTTTCTACGTAAATATCATCCTCTTGTCTCAATACCATAGAGTGAGTAGTTTTCGAGTTATTTGCATTTAAAGGTAATGTTTAAAATATCCATTTTTGTTTTATTGCTTATTTAACATGAGTTTCCTTAATAATTTAACCACCTTGATAACAAAATTTGTTAATTCTAATCGTAAATTCACAAGCCTCAATAACTATTTCACTAAATAAATAAAGTTTATTAGTTTCAGTAAATTTCATTTCAAAAGATTTTTTCATATCAATGTTTTTTAATTTTAAATTTATGAAAATTCAGAAATTTGATTTTTATTATCAGATACTAATGAATAAGATAAAATTCGCAGCAAATTCGGAGGTCCTTTTGAATTACCTGCAAATTTAAATGGCCGTTCATATCTGGAATTACTTCAAAATCCAGCTGGAAAACTTACTATTAAACCAAAGAAGAAGTTTGTGGTTTATGCAAGACGGCGCCCCACCACATTATCCTTTAGCGGTTCGAAATTATCTAAACAATACATTTCCTCATAGAAGGATAGGGCGAGGGAGTGAATTTCCATGGCCTACTCGGAGTCCCGATTTTAATCTCCTAGACTTTTATTTTTGGGGACATATGAAGACACTTGTGTAAGCTCAAGAAATTAATACCCGACAGGAATTATGGCAACAAATAGAAAATGTTGCAAATTTTATTAGGAATCAACCCAACATATTTCTAAAGGTTAGAATTTTTTGTTACAGTAGTCCAAATAAATAATTGTTTCAGTACGTTTATTTTATGTATTCATCATGTTATTTCATAATAAAAATCATAGTTCTATTTTTTTATAAATTTAAAACTGAAATTTTGATAAATATTAATATGAAAAAATCATTTGAAACTAATAAATTTTATTTATTTAGTGAAATAGTTATTGACTCTTGTGGATTTACGATTAGAATTAACAAATTTTGTTATCAAGGTGGTTAAATTATTAAGGAAACTCATGTTAAATAAGCAATAAAACAAAAATGGATATTTTAAACATTACCTTTAAATGCAAATAATTCGATAACTACTCACTCTATGGTATTGAGACAAGAGGATGATATTTACGTAGAAAGTGACGGAGAATCAAAAAAACATGCAGAAACAATTATTACGACAGTGGCGTAAATTGTAGGGGGATACAAGAAAGTATCCATCCCTACCGCACGCCTCTGGTAATCGAGAAAAACTTTTGCCACTGTTTAAAGTAACCTAATATGTGTAAACTTTTTGCCAAGTATGAAGAAAAAATATTGGAAGGTGTCAAAAATATGGGATACAATTATTTAAAATAGTTAAAATAAAACACCCTATATCTCGGTTAGAAGGAATATTTTATTTAAGTGTTTTGGCTTAAATCTTCATATTTAGTGCTAAGGTTTCTCCAGTTACTATATGGATAATTCTTAATGAAACACCCTGTATAGAAGAATCGATTGAAGGCAAGAACAAGATTGCAAGAATGATCCAAAAGGGCGAAACTTTTGTTGAAGTGCTACATCACAGCCACACGTCTTCCGCGATTACAGAAAATACTGTAAATCCATCAACAACTCCATTAATACATATTGCTGGCAACAGCAGTTGTACAATTAATGTCAATGTTCAAAAACTAGAATAAAAGCTTAGTTTATGTTAATTTACTTATTATTTCAAACAACATTTGGAGAATTGAAGAGTACTGTAAAGTATGAGTAGTATTAGTATGAAAAAAAATATTATATATAAACATATCATTGAAATATTGTACAAAACATAAATAATAATAAACGCTTAACCCCCGTAAAAACACTTTCTAATAAACATGTTGTTCCCCTTGCTGACTGAACCTCGTATAACATATTTCTACAAGTGTGCCGATGATTTACGAGTGCTCCTAAAAAATGCGACACATTTGCACTACAACAAAGGAGTTACCAGATTTATTAGATGTACGATGGTTTAATTTGTACACACTTGAACCTGCACATTACGAATTGCTATATCCGCACAATAAATTCACTCACTAAATAAACACCTATACATTATTAATTTAAGTCCTATTTGATCTATCGGCTGTCGATTTACATCCCATTAGTTTTTTTCTAAAAAATATCGTCTCACCTTTATGTATATTACGCGACTATATTATAAAAACACAACCCTTCATAAAGCAGGACCATATTTGACTGGATATACATTAAGTGTGTAAAATGTTTTAATAGCAACAATTGGACAATATTGGACTGAATTGCATTAAGGAATCTGGTCTGGTTAAACTAATATACTAATAGCTGCACTAATAGTCATTGTCGCTAATGGGGAAAAATTGGGTAAATTGATAAATTCACTTATGGGTGATTGAGGCAAATGCGTGTGCGCCTGCCTTTTAAGATTCGTTAACTTTGTTTATGAATAGCTTAATTGACATATTATAACTGTTAATTTCTTTTAATTTGTTCAGTTACGGGTGTGCTATCGTAAGGGTGGAACGTTGTATCGAAACTTCGTGGTCGGTTGTTGAAAATAATTAAATGAACGTGCGAAGTTTTGGATTTTGTGCAAGTATTTCTACGTTGACAAAAATACAAATATTAATTGTGTATGATGATAATTGGATGAGTTGTGTGGATATGTTGATTAAATAGTGAGTCTAAAAAATGTATTTCTATTTTTAAAATGGTGCCTTACGAACAACTACATTCGCGCAGCTGTATTTTTATGTTTAAAAACGGTGTACGGGAGAAGAACCAAAAGTAAAGATTTTTCTAGAAACGTCATAATTTTTGACGCTGTCAGTATCTAAAATGCCATTTTATGACACTGGTTTTAAAAGTAATTGAGATTAAAAAAGAAATTTTTAAAATAAATATTGGAAGTTCTGTTAAAATGAAGAGTTTTTATTATTCTAAGTAAGATGGGCTTCCAAAAAGTAAGGATTAGTACAATAAATATAATCAAAATGGAGTATTTATTCAATTAAACGTACAATTACTGAAACTACAATTATGATAAGAAACTCCATGGCCAGTCTCATTGGTAGATGTAAAAGAATTCATTCTGCTGAAGTTTGTATACCAGGGCAAAGAACAATGTTATCCGTCTAAGTTTTGGACAACATTTGATCCGCAATGTTCTATCTGAAAGTGGGAAACAATGTTCAGTATAAAGATGGAAATCAGGCAAATATGGAAATTCAGCAATTTTGTTAAAAATGAAAGTTTTATGTTTTTTTCTTGCTAGTCTAACAATATAACTTCTCATATAACGTTGTCAGATAACCTATAAATACGTTTTAGAGTCTTATAATTCATCAAAATTTTCCACTGACCTCCCGCCCCAAATTGCACCCTAAATCCCGCACAGTCTACTGAAAATTGTATTAACACTGATGTACCCCAAGGCAGCCTTCTACGACCATTATTGTTCATTTTATATATGAGTCTAAGAACATTAAAAATAGAACTTTTTAACAAAACCACTATTTATTTAAAAAATTGCTTTTTTAAAACTGAATGCCAGCTGTTTCGCTAAAAACTAGCATCGTCAGATTGAGATATTGAAGTTAATTCATCTTCGAGAGAAGAATTATAATGAGTGATTTAAACCTCTTTATTGTTTTGATTTTGTTAATTTGTTTACAGATGACTCGGAAATCGCTTGTTCTCATAATAAATTATGCTGTTCAAAGAATAAGGTTAACTCTATCAATAATTACTTAATATAATAAACTTAAACTTAACATATGTATAAAAAACAAAAGCTGTGATAATAAATAGCAAATATAAATATAGATTTGAATGAAATTAATATTACAATTAACAATAACATTGAAATTGTAACATCAAACTAAATATCTTGGCTTTTAACTTGATTACTTCTTATTATTTGGTATTCATTTTAATTATGTTTAAAAAAGGGTTCAAAAAACTATATACTATTTTGCAGGAAACTATAGAAACTTATCCGAGGAAAATAGAATCACTGTTTATTGTTTAATTGTTCAACCTCATTGCTATATTGTCCTTTAGTTATGTTCCTATTTTTTATTCTTATTTATTTAACCTAAATCAGACTGCTAAGTTACAAAAACTTCAAAATCGAGGTATGAGGATAATCTTAAATTGTGGTACTTAAACATACTTTGTATAACAAATATGCTTACATCTTTAAAATAGATTTCAGTAAGTATATTATATTATTTTTATTTGACAACGGTATTCTTATATTAAATAATTTAGCACCACCTTACTTTCAGTAATACATAAATTTTAAAAATAACGTTCATAACTATTGTACCAGAAATAACTTATAACTGTTGTAACTTATAGTTACAACAAATAAAGGAACGTCTTTCTGTTTATTTCTGTCTTTCTATGTGTAATTTTAATATTTGAAATACTTTAATATAATTTAAATTGTAATTGCTGATTATTTTCTTTATATTTCAAAAATTTTTTGTAGATATTTAGGGTTACCTACTTCAACAAAGATATTTCATTCATATTTCTTCTACAAATGAAAAAATCTTATTCCATACATGTAGCAGGTAATTTTTATTCTAAGGGTATTAGTTTAAATTTTTTGGGCAATTAAATCACACTCCCTTTGTTTAATTTCCCAAAATAATTAACAAAAGAAAATAAATACACCACAAGGAACATACAGAAGGTATTTGATTTTACATATTTTTTCATATATTTTCATAAAAAAAAACATAAATCAGATTAATAGGTGTATCTTATACTCAAAATATCTTTTTGTAATTTCAAAATAAGTTTTTATATTTTGCACTTCATTCTTCATTATAAAACGCATTTGCGTATCGTAATGTAACTTTTACGCACGCAAATTTTTGTTTTAAATGGTTGGCGACATGAGTGAAGTATCTAAAGGCAAGACTATTGACAATGACATTTGTGGCTACTAGCAATTTATTAATTTTATATTGTTCTTTAAGAAAGTATCTGTGAATATGAATATAATATTTTACTTATATAATATATTATTATTGGTATATTATTCATTTTAAAATATTTTAAAACATTAACATTTGATAATTTAAATGTCACAACTGTCAAATTTTATAAATTACTCAGTGCTGCCGACATACTTTTTAAAATAAAATTTTTCGTAATTACATAAAAATAAAAAATTAATTTAAAAAATGGTAAAAAGGGCAAAATATAAAAAATATTATAAACAACTTATTTCATATGGCTGTTGTGATACTCGTTCTTTAAAAAACTCATCGCTTCGCGATTCGTTTTTTAAACTTGAACTCGTGTCATAACAGAATTCCATATGAAATGCGTTGTTTAATATACTATTATAGTTATTAGTTAGTTAGTTTTAACTTTTCAAAAGAGTTTATTGAACTAAAGCTAATTAGACTATATTAAATAAAAATATATTTCCTATATCCTAGCAATAATTAGGTTGAATTAAGAGTGTAGGTGCTGATAAGACCATTTATTATTTTAAAAAAATTTAAATGCAGAAAAAAAGGTCTCTATAGTCCCGAGGGCAGAAAGTCAGTAAACATTCATAAAATGTTTATTTAAATTAGTTGTAAAGTTAGAGAAAACTAAATGTAATTTTTAATGCATAATAACTTATTTGATTCAAAATTCTAAGAATAATTAAAAAACATATTGACATATTATGTCAAACGGCTGTCATTGAGGTTAAAAAAGCAGTTTTTTAAATAAATATTGGAAGCATTGGAAGTTTTGTTAAAACGAAGAGTTTTTTATTATTCTTAGTAAGATGAACTTCCAAAAAGTAAGGGTTAGTACAATAAATTTAGATTCAAATTTGTTTTTAATCTGAAGGACTTTCTGCCCTTAACAATATATTTATAAAGAGATTCTAAAAGAAAAAAAATTAAAACTTCAAACAGGAACCACAGGAAAAGAAAAAAATAAATACCATGTCCATTGCAATATTGTATAACTAGAGAATATTTTGTATTTGTTGGGATGGGGTTGATATTTCAACTCTGGCTGTTAAAATTTTGCGCCTACACTCTTAAAAACAGCTTGACTATTTTACAAATCGTTAAAACTCAAATTCCCACAAGAAACTCAGTTATTAATGGAAACCCGCACATCGTAGCAGTAGCCACGTGACCAGCATCTAATATCCCAACCCGAGAAAATATCAAAAAGTAACAATAGAACCTGCGGTGCCCTTAGCATGTAGGTATACATGACAACGTAAAAAGGACCCAACGCCCTATTTCGTCGACAAGCCACATCCCTCGCTAACGCGACCAATGGCGATGAGTTAAACTGAGAAAGCGTTTAACATCATTGGCCAGAATCTCGGATGCCAATTGAGCTCGTTAAATATAAATTGACTAAAATAATAACGTCAGAAGTCAGTTTATCTGTTTAAGTGAAGCTCGTAACAATTGTTTGATTATAAAAATTATCGGTAAATTGAAGTAGATTGGTCTGATTCTTTGGATCAATTAAAATAATGGAAGGTGCGCCTTTCGACGAACAAACTTTTAATGATTTCAACAATCAACCGTTGCCGTCTTTGGCATCGACTCTGCTCAACAAAAATCAGGAAAATTTAAACGTGCACTCGATACAGGTGATGCTTGGTCTTCAACAACAACACGACATGTTCGGTAATATGGAATACAAAGGATCGCCGCAAAAATTGGATGGCTCGCCGATACACCATCAAGATTTGGGCATGTACTCGCCAGGAATGGAAAATTTAAACAACAATACCAACGGTGCTAAAAGGAAGAACGAAGATGTAGTGTTACTTCAATCGCAGAATTTGAGTTCCACCGAGATCGGCAGCACTCAAAACGCACCTACAAAGAAAAACGATAAGAAGAAGAATGATAGCGGAGTAAAGAAGAAAAAAACAAGGTTAGTTTTTATTTTTATTTTTGATGGTACGTTCATTAAAAAATAATAACGAAAAAATATATTTAAAAGGTTATTAACCAAACTGTGTTTGATTGTTTCAAATGCACTTTTCGTATTTTATAAAAATAGTATACTATTTAAAATTGTCACAAGAGCTTATTATGTCCGGAAATATTTTTGAGGGCACGAATATTTTGAAAATTTTCTTAAAATATTCCTGTCCGAAAGAAAATGTCCAGGAATAATTTAAGCTTCCGTTGTATTTGGTAAGAAAATTTCACATAATAATTTGAAAATAATTATTAATGCAATCTGACGTCTGTCACAAAGCCTCATAATTGACTTGGAAAGTAGTGACATAAATGATACCATGTTTTTTGAATTGATGAGTTCTATGCAAGGGAAATGCTGCCAACAAAACTAACAAAAAAATACTGAAAAAGGTTAGTCCCATAAGGAAGCGGTTTTTCCAATACATTTTTAGTTTTTCTTACCATTTACCATCCATGTTGTACCCGAAAAGTATGGGAGTCTTTTAAGAAATTTTTAATTTGGAGTATTTTACATAAGTTGACGAAAAACTAAATGTCAGCTGTCAACACATAAACGTATCGTATTTTTCACAGTAAATGATATTGGCTTATTAACTGCAACAAACTACCCGATTTAATCTCATTGTGTAGAAAATCATCAGGTAAAAGATGCAAATGAGCTACAGGGTCGAACTTAAGAAATTTGAATTTTGCATAATATAGGAGATATACAAGTAATTTATTTAAATGTTACAATTCTTTTCTATACAAGGTGTCCAGGAACTTAATGCCAAAAATTCGGGAGCAAATAGAAGAGGTCAAAATAATGTTAGAAGTTCAAATAAATTTTTGTCATACGAGCCTTCGCTTCCGAGTTATACAGGGTGTTTCAAAAAAAGGTAACATCGTCTCTAGGATAGGTAAAAAATGAAAAATAATTGGGGTTTGCTTAGTAAAATTTTTTTCTAACGCCATCCATTTTCAAGATAAAGGGCGTTGAAGAAAATAAAATATTACACATTTCTTACGATTTTGCCGAAACTACTGGCACCATTGCAATGAAATTTTATACGAATATGTTTTGTAAGCTGATATATCCCATGAATAACTAACTCTCATAGAGGGCGCTAGTTACACGATTCATACAACGTATTATTCAACATAACTTTTTTTAGGGTAGAATTATTAGTCAAAACTCCAAGTGAACATAAACATCGTTTAATTCTACACCAAAAAGGTACTCTTGGTAAAACTGGATATTATGTACCGTTTTCGGAATATTTTGATTTGAAAATTATGAAGTAATAACCGCTCCTCGTATAAGTTAATGATAAATTTAATAATTAAAAAAACTTATAATAAGAACTTATACGAGGAGCGGTTATTACTTCATAATTTTCAAATCAAAATATTCCGAAAACGATACATAATATCGAGTTTTACCAAAAGTACCTTTTTGGTGTAGAATTAAACGATGTTTATGTTCACTTGGAGTTATGACTAATAATTCTACCCTAAAAAAAGTTATGTTGAATAATACGTTGTATGAATCGTGTAACTAGCGCCCTCTATGAGAGTTAGTTATAAAAATAAATTCATGGGATATATCAGCTTCCAAAACATATTCGTATAAAATTTCATTGCAATGGTGCCAGTAGTTTCTGCAAAATCGTAAGAAATGTGTAATTTTTCATTTTCTTCAACGCCCTTTATCTTGAAATCGGATGGCGTTAGAAAAAATTTCACTAAGCCAAACCCCAATTATTTTTCTGTTTTTTACTTATCCTAGAGACGGTGTTACCTTTTTTTGAAACACCCTGTAGACCTCTAAAGTTTCGAAATAAAAACCTTTGTTTTGTCATAATTTCTAAACTATACATTAGAATACTCTAAAATTCCAGTGACGAATTGCATACATCCATGTCCTGTGTTTGACGGTATAAATGAATCTACATTACGTACAGATAAGCAGAGACGGCTTGTGCCCATTGGTTAATAATCCGTAATTTTAAAAGGGACCATCTGAATAATATTTAAATTTCAAAAATAAATTTTCCAATCCATTTACTAATGAAAATGTACTCTTGTTTGAACTCGATAGAATTAAGGGTTTAGGAGAAATTTGAACTTTTAGATCTGATCGCCATATTTTGTAAAGACAGACATTCTGAAGGGAACTATCAATAATTGTCACAACTTATAATTAAAAATTCCTTAAGATCTTCAAAAAGCTCTGCTGTCGTATCTTCGTGATAATCAACATAAGAGTCCTTAATATTTTTGGCAGAAACCCACATAGCGTTTGGGATCCAACCATTTTCTGATCCTGCGTGTAATATTGTGATGCTCTTCCCTTTATTTGATGGTGCTTTTGTTTTACACTTATCAGAGGAATCATACCATCCTTTGGAAGGGGTGTCATGCGGTTCAAACCTCGTCGAGGTAGAGTATTGGCCGATTGTCAGACCGGTATTTTCTTATTGACGTTATATATTCAGAACGCCAGTTTATTAAACGTGTGGATTCCATTATTACTTGTCTTTTGTCAATTTTGCGATATTTAAAGCCCATTGCAGACAGAGCTCGCCAAAGAGTAGTGAGGCCACAATTGTTGTGAGTTTCGTCATTGATGAGCCGCTGTTTCAGACTTGATTGTAGGGACACGCTGCTCATCTTACATAGTGTAGATTTTTCGCCTTATCAAATCTTTTTCCCAGTCGTCTAGACTTTTTGTGACACCGGAATCTTTACGCTTTTTTCTTGATTCCATGGAATTTTCAACAATTCGTCTAACTGAAGTAAGAGGCGCCTTCGTAAAATTACTGGTTACTCTTGCTGCAGTTACGCGTTACAAGATAAGTGATTTTTCTTTAACGAACCACTGGAAGAAAGAAGCACTATTACTTTTTATCCACGGACGCCACATACTGTACGTTGGGGTATAAAATCTTTGCTATTAGTGTCTGTATTCTGTAATAACAAATAAATGTTATAAAATTTTTGCACGCCGTAACACAAGTGAACACTTCCAATGAAATACAAAGACTAAAATGAGCAACAAGTGTAAGCTGTAATCCTCTACAATCCCTCTACGAGAAACAAAATTACCTGAATCAGGTCCTTTTACATTTATGACGTGCATCTCGGATTTTACAACTTAAAGGTCTAATTGGTTTTATTATAATCCTTCAGTCAATACAATTTATTGTGAAAACTACTATATTAGGGTGGTACGAGAGGTGGTATTATTCATTATACAGCTTCGTTTGTTTGGCTTTGTTTGTGTTTCTTAGTTACTGATTTTTATTATTCTACTTTTATCTGTTAGTGATTTGTGTTTCTCTGATCTGCTTTTATTATTGCAAATATCCTCGAGAAGAGTTAGAAATTTTACAGCCTATCTAGTCTAGTAATAGATTTCAGTTGGACATGGATTCTATAGTGCTTCAATCAAAACTATTCGGTCTCGGGAAAAAATAATTGAACCGACAACACTGCGCGGCTGTCGCGTAGAAATTTGAAGTGGTAGCGCAAGCGCCTAGGCGGATGGTCAAAATAGTAGATTATCATATTTTTCTTAATTCTTGGTCTCGGTTTTCGATACCGAAACATGACCGAGACGTCTCGCGAATCTCTCTTTTAGACCATCTTGTTGCCACCATTATAATTTGCCGAATCTTAAGAATTAAAATATTTATGCACCATTATTGGACTTTCTGAAGGATTAATTAATTTATAGACATAAAAAATACACCACGTGCCGAAAAAAGGGTCGTCACGACCGGCATAGTCAAATTCAAACAGCTGTCGTCACGTGAACAACTGTTATCTATATTAGTAAATTAAAGCACTTACGAAATGCAATTTTATGGAAATATCAGTGAAACGATCTAGATATATTCTACTGAAGGAAAAACCTCTGTTCACAGTTGAGATTCACTGATTTAAGTACGCTTAATTACCCATTCAATTTGACGATTTATGTTTACGATATTGTTATTAAAAGCTTTTGATCTCATCTATCAATATATGTTTCATAGTTTAAGCTTAAAAATTAGTATGAATAGTTCGTAACTATTATTACCTATATTTATTAGTAAAAATGATAATTCTCATTAGCGACAAAAACCAAGGTCGGCAAATAAAAATCAAATGCATTATTTCTCCGAAACTATACCCATACCTACTTCCCATAAACCATTTCTGTCCATTACGAATTTATTGTGATATTGCTATAAAAATTAAAATAGAAACAAAGGCGTAACAATGCTACTTAACCTTTCAAGTTTGTTTATCAATGTACGAACGTTTATGTCACAGAGTCGTAAAAAAAATGTTTGTTCACGGTTTATAAAACAAAGTAAGTAATAGGAAATATTCGACATCACTAAAAAGATCCTGAGTATTGTTTAGAGCGGTGTTTTTACGTATTACCTATATTGTGTTTTAAATAAATGAAAATGTTTTAAAATCATCCACCTTTCTATTTTATCTAATTTTGAAAATCAACTAAAATTGCAGAATAACTTTGTCCATTTAATCGATAGTTATAGTCTATTTTTGTGATCCATAGTCGTGCCACTTCTTTTTTTAGGTAGGTATACAGGTAAAATATTTGTCAAAATTTGTATAAAGTGTAGATTGTAAAATATAGTGTAGATTACAAGTTTAAACTAATCAAAGTACTTACCATAATTATTAACTAATTAAAAATAACAACATGCGTTATTTATTTTTAAAATAATTATCAGGGTATCTGATTTAAATGTTTTGTAATGAAAAGACTAAACAATAAAATTTTTATTATAAAAATTAACAGCTATTTATTACAAATCAAGATCAGAGTCAGATGGCTTTCAGAACCAATGTGTATAATAATTTTTTCTCAATTATTTCGTCAGTAATATTTTCTTCTATCAATACACCAATCTTTATGGTTTATGAATACTAAAATGTTGAATCTGGAACCGTTGGCGAAACTGATACCGAAAACCGTTTACACTACCACTACACCAACACACACTTTTATATGCCTGACGCGCGTTTCGCGCGAGACCGAAGGTCTCTGAAGAAGATAACTTGGTTATCGAAACGCGCGTCAGGCATATAAAAGTGTGTGTTGGTGTAGTGGTAGTGTAAACGGTTTTCGGTATTTATGGTTTATGGCCTGAGCTGCCGGGGCTATCCGGCAAATAGAAGTTCGACAGCTAGCTTTTGACAGCTAAAAAGTGTTTTTCGTTGTGGTATTCGTGGTTAGCAAGACGCGGTGTTCTATGGCACAGAGTAATAATACAAATCAGAGTATCGACTCTATATGGAGGGGGTAAGCATCCATTTTCAGGTATCGCCATGACACTTTGGGAGTATCCATGTGAATAAATCAGTGGTAGCGTTTGTATTGTGTGGAATAGTGCATTAAACTATTTAATTCAGGTACAGAAAACTGCGAAGGAGATGCGGAACAAATGTTACTTACATTAAAATAAATACTACTGATGCATGTAATCCTTTTCAGTGTTCTGTATCTGATAAAGATACAGATTGATGTGTTTTTTTTAATTATTGATATCCTTCCTTACTAACGAGGAAAATTGCGTGCAAGACATACGTACTCGGTCATTTATTTTGCGTAGAAATTCTATTTATATGTAATTATTTAACCTAAAAAATCAATTTTACTTTTTCTAAAAACAAATAAATCAACGTTTAGTTAATATTATTAATCTTGTTGAAAACAAATTCTATTTTTCTAAAATAACAATTATCTTAACAATCAAGAAAAATTTCAAGTACGGGTTTTATTTATAACAATTTTTTTTTAGTACTACCCTGAGCTTATACCACAAAACAGAATATTGGTTAGCACAAAACAGACTATCCAATATTCTGTTTTGTGGTTTATACTCCCAAAAAATGGCTGCTCTTGTCTTATGAACATCAAATGAGCCGACAGCGAGTCGATACTCTGATTTGTATTATATACTCTGTGTCTATGGCAAGACGTAGTCATTAGTTAGCAGTGGAAGGGAAAAATTCAAATATATTTGCGTATGAGTATTAAATAACAAGATAGGTCTATTGAGTTTAGTTCACAATGATATAGTGGGGATCTAACTGCAGTGATTCCATGATTTTTTGCAATTCCATTAACTGCATATTTTTTGAAGATCCCTTTTTCAAGAGATCACAAGGAATAAAGCTCTTTTCTTAAAGATCCGAACCATTTTGTAATTTTTTTGTAGTCAATTGGCAGTGGGCAATTTTTTAACAAATATCGAGTGATCACTTACAATTAACTTTCTTAACTTCCGATGTGTACAACTAGGTATCATTCTACGTCTTCCCTGATGTTGGATTTTAAATCAGTGGATAAATCATACAAAAAAGCCTGTTTTCTACTTCTATATAACAGTTTCATCCAACAGAAGTTTTTTTGTGAATGGCCCTCGTTGATCCGAGTTGCGTTTCATTCAGATACAATATTTTTCTTTTTTGGTTTCTTATTTCTTTTATGGTACTTAGGGGATTTCTCCTCCATATTACAATATCGCTTTTTTCCTTTTTTTCTTTAAAAGTTTCTAGATTTAACTGTACAATATTGCAGAAATACCAGGAAAAAACTAAAATATACTGGATCTTTACTTATAACTTTGTGCTAAAAATATTTTTTAACAAATTTTGCTCATTCGCAAAATATTTTCCAATTTCTAATGATTTACACATACTATACAAAATATTTATACATATTCTATCTTACACCAGATACAATAATAAAAATCATATTCACGGGAAACCCGATTAGGTATACCACTTCCGTTGAAAAGGGATCCTGGAAAAATTTGAAAATTTGGAAATCGCATATTCCAATTTTTAACTTTTTTCCAATTATTTATTCCTACGAATTGCAACAACTCTTATCTAGGAATTTATAAATTTATTCTCTTTTTCTGTTTCCGTTACTCAACCTCGCATTATTAAAAGATAAAAACTTATTAGTCGTCTCTCTCTTTCTTTGATACTTAAAATCCAGATATATTATTATGACATCTGATTATTATTATTATTATTATTAATTATTATTATTATCTAAAATTTTTAGCCATAACAACAAAGTCGAGTCTGTTGTGTTTTATTAATATTAATTTGCTAGTTTTATAATGACAGATTAACAAAATTAGAGATTTCCAAAATAAAAAATTAATAAAAAAAGAACATACAATAAAAAACATTACTTTAAAAAATTTAGAGGGGCGCTACTGACTTAAACAGTAACAAGTGTTAATCTAAGAACATTAAAAAATTATATAATATTTGGAAAATATTTTCAATACAATTTCAAAAATAATAACTTCGGCAACATCAACATTAATATCTTTTAAAACAAAATAATATTAAACTAAATGTTCAAAGTGTTCACCGTTAACATCAAATCAATGCTGCATTCTTAGTTCAAATGATTGACTAACATTTTTCATAACATATTACGGTTAGAATTACACTTTTGGAAACTTGTTTTATTTATAATGAATTATTTATTAAAATTTATTATTTTTAAGGATTGTTTGCTACATTCAACGTTTATTCCTTTCACATAATAGGTCAATAATTATGGTTTCCAATAAATAGTACAAAATAACTCTGTTTTCATAAACTTTGGGTATAGGGAATGGTTAACCAATATTAAAGTTACATAATCGGATATTCTATTTATGATATAAAATACAGAGTCTTCCATTTAAAATAAAGAGAGAAAATGAAAAGTTCGAGTTATCGTCCACCCTGTACACAAAAGGGAAAATAATTAATATTTAATAGAATACGTTGTTATTGTATCATATTACGAAACTCTGTTACACAAAATACTTTTTTTTCTTCAACGTACAATAAGATACAGAGCGTTGATTTACCTACGATTTTCACATACAGTTGACAGAAGCAAACATGAACCCTGGGTGGGCGTGTCCTTGTCGCTGTAGTTGTATTTTCATCTCACTTATGCAGCCACTAAAATTGATATTATCGTTAACATTGGCTCGTGATTGGCTGATTGTGATAACCTTGAAATTAGTTGGCATATTTTCCGCGGACCATGTTTGCTTCTGTCGACTGTAAACGTGTCCATACCTTCTGAAGGACTCTGTATAACATATCAAAACCTTATACCAAAAGCTTCAAAAAAATGTGAGCAGTCCGAATTCGGTATAATATACACTTCGAGCATATATACTAACGTAGAGACAGCGTCCAAATGAGCTTTGTTTTGTATCAGGGGGGAAAAATAAATGTCATATAGTGTCCAGCAATCTCATTGGACCGTTTTGAATTTGCCTGTCAAGTCGAATTGTCACATATGTCATTATTGTCAATTTGTTTTGCATTTAGAAGTTATTTTTACAATTTAATAGTGTTTAGATGTTACTTTTAAAGCCATTTTTTAAATTATTTTGAGTATATATTATATGGTGAGAGTTTGTGTGATTTGTAAATAGAGACATAAAGCAATTCTAAAAATTTATCACGTATCCTTATCCGTATACGTAACGTAAAGGAGATACGTAACTAAGCCAAAAGAAGCATAAAGCAAATGTGTTTGCAACGTAACGTAACCATTCATGTGTTTTAATTTTTAACCTAAACAATAGCCCCGATATCTTCCTTAACAAAATAATGTCGTCATTGCCACTGTAAAATAATCTTTTTCTTTTTAAATCTCTGTTATCGCATATCACAGAAATGTTTGTTATGATTGATGAACAGAAAATAAGGTTATGATTTTTGAGTATACAACATCACTTTTATCGCTAAATTATTGAAAAACGCGATCACGGAACACAATAATATGATACGTTACGTTAGATACGTGTGACGGATTGATACGTTTCACGTAACGTAACGAAACCCACGTATCCTTTCTGCACATGCGCATTGCGATACGTATACGGATACGTAGTGATTTCTAGAACTGCTTTAACTGCCCTAATATAAACATGAAAATGAATCATCAAGGTCGTTTTACTAGTAAATATGCATTAGCGTCTCTTACACTTGTTTAAAAATAGGAAAATTCATAAAGCAAATATATCGCCATATTCTTAAGAATACTGAAAATCTAGAAATGTATGCAATAAATTCAATTTTCTATTTTATAAAATATCTTATGATTCCATGTAAATAATTAATTACTATTACTACTTAAATTCAAGTCTAAAAAATATTTTGTTACGTTTCAAAATGTATTATAAAGGTATTAATTTCAAACCCCCTAAAAATGATACGACACTGGTTGTAGTGTCTGACAGTTTCCCCTCTGATACAAAACAATCACTATTGCTTGCTGTCTACGTTAGTATATATGCTCGAAGAATATACATCAGGGGTTCTCATTTAAAAAATCATATATTTGGTTTGTAACGGAGTTACACAACACTCTGTATAATTTAAGGTAATTTCAAAATATGGACCCTAAAGACATCTACTATTTTTGTTATAGTCTTTCTAATGTTAATGTGATGACCCATATTTTCAATCCCTTTGAAGAAAAAAGCCGTCCAATGGCGTGCCTAATTTTTTTTTATAAATTCGAATATTGTGAAATAATGTTTTTTAAATGTAATTCAAATTAATATAGTGGATTAAAATTAACCTGCATCAAATTTGTGATACAATTTTTTCTAAATAATGCTCATTTAGCCAGACAATCTGAGAAGATTGTCTACAATTATATATATACTACTATTATAAATAACCGGAATTGTCAGAATCTTCAGAAGTTGAATCGTTTTCAAGATGAATAACTATTGGTGCTATGTTCGCAATAGGCGGTAAATCCGTATATTCTTTGTCGGTTTTTATTACATGGGCCACGCAATTTTCCCATATACCGCTATAATTTTCATTAAATACTTGCCGAATATTGTCAACGACGACTGCGCTCAAAGTTGGCGACTGATTAAATTTCCGTAAACGGCTTTTTACTGTACCCCAAACGATTTCTATTGGATTGAAGATACAATAGTATGGAGGTAATCGCAAAAGGGTATGACCGGACCTACTGCAAATATTATCAATGACATATTCTTTTTGGAAATTCCTACTTTTTATCATTTCAATCAATTCTTTTTTACCGGAATCTTATCAGGAATATCAATGTTTTTAGTTCTCATGAATTTTAAAATTTCATCTTTTTTCGTGGTGATATTGGGAATTTTATTTAATATTCGCGAATGATACGACGCGTTGTCCATTACAATTATCGAGCTCGGCGGAATATTAGGCAAAAGCTGTTCGCAGTGTTTCTAAACATTGATAGTTATAATCAGGAATATCCCGCAATTTATCGCGAATCAGTTCTAGAGTTGGTACCATATTGTCCTTATAAAACCCGTAAACAATCCGTTTAATATCATGTTTCGTAGCATTGTCAACCTTACTGAGTTTTTGATTTGAACGTTTTCGCTTTAAAGAATGATCCGTAACAGTGCCTAGTTTAATTACTTTGTAAATCGTTGTAAACCCGATTTTCGTAAATTCGTGAATTCTCGCGATAACCGCATTATCAGAAATTACAGAATTTTCTTTTTTCAAACACGCGTACATATTTAAAACAACTCACCCCAACGTCTATGAACAAATATTATATTGATAACAATTCACTCAACTACACGAACAAATAATAAATATTATATTGATATCAATTCACTCAAGTCCACGAACAAATAAATATTATATTGATATCAATTCACTTAACTCACTCGACCAAGAAATTAGATATTACTATTATTTTAATTATTTCTTTAAAACGAAATTCACACACGCCCCTGAATCGAGACTGAATACTAATATCTCTGTATAAGCCACGCCCTAAATATTTTTATGTTACAGTGGTCCGCCTTAGTAAGTGACCCGTTACTCCATTATATTATAGACAATATTTAACTTGACGATTGTATTAGCTCGGACACCTGTGCTGTGATGTGCTGCGTTGTCAGATATACAAAATTTTCTTAAAAATAGTAGGCATATAAAAAGTTGTTTTAATTAATCTCTATTTTTACAGCAATTTCGAGCGACTTTTTTTAATGCTTACTAATAAATTTATATTATGTATTGTTTTTAAATATTTCCAAATTAGCTTTCTGAGAACATCACGAGCTAACAGTTTACTGAAGTAATGGGAGACATTTGTATAGTGAGCCCAACAATTTTAGAAAATATATCTGACAACATTGCTTTATTTCATGGTCATTACATTGAGAATAGAAAGACTATAATAACATTTTTGATATCTTCTAAAACAACCCATATACCGAACTTAGTCGTAAGGTTGGTATATTTCTAAAATAGTAGCAACTATTAGTTGTGCTCTTATATTTTAGAAACTCTATTCTTTGTTTTAAAATCGTTTATTTTTTTTTTCAGAACGACATTTACAGCCTTCCAGCTAGAAGAATTAGAAAGGGCTTTCGAAAGAGCTCCGTATCCAGACGTGTTCGCTCGAGAAGAACTGGCTCTCAAATTAAACCTAAGCGAGTCAAGGGTACAAGTTTGGTTCCAAAACAGAAGAGCGAAATGGCGGAAACGCGAGCCACCCAGAAAAACTGGTTACATCAGCTCAGCTTCGCCAAGTCCAAACATAGCGACGAACTTTAACAACACCATACCGTTTACACAAGCGAACACCTTGAACGCTTCGGCGCCTGTTGATTCATGGAGCTATCAGTCATACGAGTTGAGCCCCCATTTGAATTTACTTAACAGTACGTCTGGATCGTACTCCAGTTACGGATCTCCGGCTTCTTACTCGAGTTTTGGTTCCACGCAAAACAGTTACTCCTACATGTTGAACTCTCACGAGGGGCAGCTGTTTAGCGCGCCCATGCGCACTCACGAGTACACCACTGCCCCGCCAAATCCGAGTCCTCCGCTGGGTCGCGAATATTCCATGCTGCAAACACACTCTCCCACAGCCGACGAAAATTCCATAGGCGTTAAAATAGAGTACGTGGATCATAACGCAGCTCTAAACCAATCGCCGGATTGGTACGAAAACGGATCTCCGAAACACGAACCGAATTACCACGAAGATGGGAGGCTGAAAGAACTGAAGTCTGATAACGGGAACGGTAACCAAACGTACGTGACGTTACCCCCTTTTCGGAATTAGCAAAAATTGTAAATAGACATTATTTTTAGGAAATGTTTCAACTGTAATTAAGTAAGTTGTTGGCGAGAGCAATGTAGTCAAAAATGTCGATATGAGCAATTTAAAGTGTACTTTTCAAATATATTTATATATAAAGGTACATTTACATTCACCTACGCACCCGCTTTTTGACAAATGACATCGTTATGTATCCATTTACATTTGGAAACTTAGCTTTAGCTTAAACTATGGAGGGTAGAAGGAAGCAGAACCAACTCAGTATTCAAAAGTGTCCATCGAAAGAGAACAAATTGGGGGCGCCACAGTAGCAAGAGTAAGTGTCACAGTACGTTACAAATAGTAGAAAAGAAGAATTTGTCCTGTGATCGGCTATGTGAAAATTAATTGTTAGAGTAAACGAAATAGTTAAGATCTTAAATACTGCATAATTTTTAACTACAAAAGTCACGAAAAATATTAAATTTTTCAATCCAGCTCACTTCAGTCTGTTTGTAACCTATGGAATGGAAGGTTACTGAATTCACGTTGTCTTTTTACCCTTCTGCTACTCTCGCGCCATCTTCTATTTGGTTCTCCCTGGACAATTTTTTGACATTATTCCTAAGCTGCTACTCAATTTCACTCCAAATTTTAAGGTTATGTGTTTTATTCACAGAATTATTAATATATAATTCTGTGATTTCATTTGTGAGTGAGTGATACATTTTTCGGTTATTTATGATCTGAGCTATAGCTGCTATTACCGCCGCTAAAGAACATAATTTTAATGACTTTCTCATCCATTTTTAAGTTTTGCATTTTTATAAAACATAACCATTTGTAGGCATTAACTACTATAAACAAATGTCACTCAAGCAAGAAATTTAGCCCGTAATTGAATGTAAATGTACCTTAATTCAAAACTTTAAAATAAAGTATACAGGGGGTCTGTGGTGATTTTACAAAGACAAACAATTAATGAATTTGAAATTCTGCGATTTAGTCAAAGAGCTCTTTTTAAAATGGTAGGTAGGGGAGATTGGGGCTTGTTCTGCCTGGGGCAAGTAATTAAACAATTGAACAGATTGAACAATTTTACTTATGATTTACACTCGGCCACTTTGTTTTGAACTTATTTTTACTTGAAAGTAATTGTTAATCTAAAGTATTGAGGTACTTAACTTAAAAAGAACCAGTAGGTCTAGCATTATTTTAAGACATGGTATTTTAAATTGCTCATACTTTATTATAATTACGAACAAGGGCTAGGAACGAATTCTAGTCTAACCACGTCAGTTAGTGATGTAACTTGAATAATCTAAGCCTCATTCCGTACGAAAATTTGTCACTATCTAAACACTTTAATTGTAATGTTGCTCAAGGTAAAATCATTTATTGGTTACATCGCTAGTCTGTGCCATATAAATACGTGTATATTTTTAAATTGTGAATCCGAGTGCCATACTTAGTTTTAAAAAAAAATGATATTTGATATTCTTGTACATTCAACTATAATGCCAAAGTTGCCTTAGAACCATTAGTGCCATATTATATTTTTACAATTTTTTAATGTAAAAAATAAAATTACGTGTAAAATTTTCCAGCTTTGTTTTATTATTTAAACATAGGCTTTTATTGACAACAACATGATAAACTAAAAAACAATGCCAATTGCTGAGAGTTAATGAGGAAACACTTATATGTCTGTGGGGAACACAGTATAGCGTCAATTAAGTATTGTTCTTGTTCACCAGAAAAATTAATAAAATACTTCTCATTTTGAATTAAGAATAAAACTTCTAATAAAAAATAATAACCTAACAATGCTTTATGACGTACCTAGGGCATAAACCTTACGGTTACAATATTTGTTTTAATGTTTTGCGCCATAGAAACCACAAATCAGACATAGAAAGACCCTTTTAGCTGTTTCTATTTCTATCTTCAGAATATGCATACGAAACTACTCGAAAATCTCCGAATAGACATACAGAGTAACGTTACAAGAAATTTCCTAAAATAGAAAGAAATGTTATAGGCTTGACTTCAAAAAACGGATTATTCTGCATTTTTTTTGTCTTAAATACCTAATAGATCTTTTTGTTAATTTTGAGCGTAATTTCAACAGTTAAAGCCATTTTGTGTTAATAATGGAATTTCTAAAATAGATGGTCAGTATTTGGGAATTAAAGAAATGGATTCAAATATAACTCGTGCACACTAATCCCTTAAAAGGTACAAGAGTAAAGGTCTCAATGATCTGTATACTTAACTCGTGCTCGATTGAAAAATTTACCTGTTCAAATTACCATCCCATCTTGTCTAAACTCTATAGGAACAGGTATTATTGTTAAATTGGGTTTTCCTGAAGTACTTACTAGAAAGGATTTTGTTTCGGGTTTGATATTTATGAATGAGTTTTATTTCGTAATTGGAAGGGTTAAGAGCAGCTCTATAAACATGTCGATTCGCGAAGTAAGTCAACGTGGGAAAATATTATTAATTGTAGAACAACATAAATTTAATCAAAGCAGCAAAAAGTTAACATCTGGAGAAATTAAGTGGGTGTGTGTGAATAGAAAGTGTAACGCATATTTTCGGACAATCGGTGATTCCTAACCTAACCTAACCTCACTTAACCTAAGATATCAACATTTACTTTCGTTAAAACAGTATCTTGGTGTAATAGTATTAATAATATGTAGATAGTTATAAGTTTTTGATGTGCAATATATTTAATTAATACGTTTTATAGTAGTTTTATTTCAAATAAATGACAACTGTATATGTAGGTCTTGAATATTTAATTACATATAAAAAATAAGAATTATTTCGTTTTTGAACGGGCACGAGTTGGGAAACGCCGATAAATAAGGAAGGAAAAGGTAATATTATGTTAAATTCGTTAAAGAATTCCGCACAGGAATTAAAAAAGGTATTTCGCTAGACCCAAACTTTAAATTGTATTTTCTAATGTTTATTTTGATAATCGTTTTACCGTTATTAACAACCACTTTGCAAGTGATAAAAAATTAACACGTCGAATGGTGTTTCGAGTACAGTTCAAAAATAATTTATGTAAAATTAGATAAAATAAATGTTTAGCGTTAGTTTGTTGGCCTCTGTTTATCTTAACAATTTTACGTTGTCTTATAACAAAAATTATTTTAATGGACCCCGAAATAATTATAAAGTTAATATATTTTACAATTCTGCAAACTTATAATTTACAGTTATCTTTTCAATTTGGAGGTTTTGTTAAGCTAGTATTTTTTATTATAATTAATAAATATATACAGGGTGTACCAGGAATGAGAGGCCAAAAGCTGGGAATGAGAAGGTGATGTTAAAATAATGTCAGTACTTCATACCTATAACTTTTTTTCAACGGACCTCCTTTGTTGAGTTTACGGCTTTAAAGTTAGAAGTTAAAAATGAATTTTTGTTCAGAACAATTATATATTTCAGACTGACAATAAAAATATACAGACATTGACATTAAGTATACATAACAACAACGTTCCTTTTTTATATATATAGATCGTGATTACAAGATGTTTAATTGCTATTTCCAACACTCCCCCTGAATTCAACATCTTTGTAGTGAAATCACACCTAAACTAAAAGAATTCCTTTGGAAATTTTCCATCGATAAAGGTTTTGTTAAAATATCGGCTCTCTGATTCTTGCTATCAAGATATATTACATTTATCACACCATTTTGCTGAAGATCTCTCACAAAGTTGAATTTAACATCTACGTGCTTGAGACGATGATGATCAACTTTCTGCAAAAGATGTATACAGGATTGGCTATCTTCGAATATGGTAATTGGATCTTTAAAATCCACTTTTAAATCAACCAATAAATTCTTCAGCCATAGAAGTTCAGCTGCTGCGTTTGCTAATGCGACGTATTCGGCCTCAGTAGAAGACAATGCCACAGTATTCTGCTTCTTCGTTGACCAACATACTGTAGAGCCATATAATTGGAACAGGAATCCTGAAGTTGACTTCCTATCTTCACTCCCAGCCCAGTCTGAGTCTGCATAACCGATTAAGGGTTGGTTATTGTTGTTTGGAAAAAACAACCCATGGTGGATAGTTCCCTGGAGGTATCTCAACATTCTTTTCAGTCCTGACCAATGAATTTCTTTCGCATTACTTTGAAATCGGCTGAAGAAATTAACTCCAAAACTAAGGTCTGGCCTAGTATTCAACATAAGGAACATCAGGCAACCAATTAACTCCCGGTATGGTTTTTCCTCTATCACACAGGCTTGTGAATCTATCGGTTTCTTGATTTCTTCCAATACACTTGGTACTACTGGCGTTTTTGTAGGCTTACATTCTTCCATATTGAATCTCTTTAGTAAATTTCGTATGTAAAGTGGTTGACTCAGAAATATTCCATCATCAGAACGATCAATTTTAACACCAAGGAAATATTTGAGTTCTCCCAAATCTTTCATGCAGAACTCATTCTTCAATTTGAACTTGATTTCTTCTATTTTTTCCTTCCTATTACCTGCCAGAATCATGTCATCTACGTACAAAAGTAAAAAAATTTTGTATTCTTGGTTAATCAAGGAATATAAACATTTATCATGATTTGATCTTATGAATCCCAATTTTTGTATGAAGTCATTAAATCTGGCATTCCAGGCACGAGGAGCCTGTTTTAAACCATACAACGATTTATTCAACTTACAAACCAGCCTATCATCTGTGACAAAGCCCTTTGGTTGGATCATAAAGATTTCTTCACTCAGATAACCGTGAAGGAAGGCATTTTTAACATCCATCTGGTGAGCAATCAGTCTTTCTTTGTTTACTATTGATAATAATATTCTGACGGTGGTTAAACGAGCTACTGGCGAATACGTCTCATTGTAATCAAATCCTTTCTTCTGAGAACAACCTTTCACTACCAATCTTGCCTTATAGCGTTCTATTTCTCCATTTTCGTTCCTCTTTATCTTAAAGACCCATTTGTTATTAATTGCCTTCCTTCCTGTTGGCAAAGTCGTCAAGGTCCACGTCTCATTTTCATTAAGAGAATTCATTTCTTCATTTATTGCTTCATGCCATTTCTGCTTGTCTCTCCTATTCTCAATATCTTCGAAGCATTCCGGCAAATCATCGATGAATGATCCTGCATTCATTGCAAAAACACTATAATCTTCCAAGTATTTTGGTCTTTTCGAAATTCTGGAACTTTTACGCAGTTTTGGATCGTCTTCCTCTTCCATCATTTGATTATCAACTTCTATTGCAGAATTTTCATTCAACTCCTTCTCCTCGGATTCGCCTTGATCAATATCCTCTGGTATATTATAGTCATAGAAACTCTCATTTTCATAAGAGAATTTCAACTCGTCAAAGATGACATCTCTTCCGAATAATATCTTTCGATCTTCAGGACACCATAGCTTATATCCATTGCTGCAATATCCAATCATGAAACATTTCTTAGATCTCGTTCCAAATTTACTTCCTATTATTTCCTTTGGAATGTGCAAATAGGCCACACACCCAAAGATCCTCAGTTTTTGAACATCTGGTTTATGTCCATACCACAACTCAGCCGGAACTTTATTTTCTAGAGCCTTTGTGGGACTGCGATTGATGAGATATACGGCAGCTAGAACAGCTTCATTCCAAAATGATTTTTGTAGCTTTGAGTTCAACAGCATGCATCTTGCTTTGTCTATGATTGTCCTGTTCATACGTTCCGCAACTCCATTCTGCTCAGGCGTATATCTTATGGTGAACTCATATTGAATTCCACGGGTTTCGAAATAGTCTTTCATATCATTCGAGACATATTCTCGACCATTATCGCAACGAAAACGGCAAAGCTTTAGATTGAAAACAGCAGTAGCCATCGACTCATACTTCTTGAAGAACTTTAGTACTTCCGATTTGGCTTTGAGGGGGTAAGCAACAGTAAAATGAGTATAGTCATCAATAAACGTGATAATATACTTCATACAATCATGTGAAATAGGATGAACTGGTCCAAACAGATCACTGTGTACCAGTTGCAACGGTCTTGTAGCTCTTATCCTCTCCTGGTGATGAGGTTTCTTTGTTTGTTTTCCCTCTACACAGTACTGACATATCTGGTTAGATATGGTTTTCACATCCAGATCCATACCCCGAACCAAGGATTTCATCTTCTCCAGACCAGAATAACTGATATGGCCCATACGTTTATGCCAAACTTCAGCATTCTCACCAGTGACTGACGACACATTTGCATTTTCTGATTCTTCCAATAGAAAATCTAGTTCATACAATTTATGTTTTCTATATGCAATTACTACAACATTGTTTCTCTTCATTATTATGCCTTTTCCTTCTTTGAAATTCACTTCAAAGTCATTCATTTCGAGTTTCCTCACTGATAAAAGATTGAACTCTAAGCTAGGAACCAGCAAAACATCTCGAATGATAATGTCTCTATTATTTTCTCCAATGACTGCCTTCACTTTCACGTCGCCACATTTCGTAGCCATTAAACATTCTCCATTTTTAGCACTTTTTATTTTGACAGGGTCTGACAAAATTTTGACGTTTGTCAAAACTTTTTCATCTTTCACCATGTGTTCTGATGCGCCCGAGTCCAAATACCAGCTCAGTACGTTACTGTTCCCATAAACTGCCGGAAAAACAGAAGGCATCTTCTGCGTCGTCCTCATCAGGATCCACAGATGCTGATTTTGCCTGAGATGAAGATACTTGGTTTTGACTGCATTCACTTCTCCTATGTCCTACAAGTCCACATCCATAACATTTTAAACGAATCTTTCTTCCGTCATATTTACGTTGATTGAAATTGTTCCTACTGGTTGCTGCAGCAAAGACTGTGGGTGAAGGTAGCTCTTCCTTGCGATCCTTTCTAACACTATTACGTTTAGATTCTTCGTCGAAAAGTCTATTCTTCACGAAATTAATGGTTAAATTTTCTGCGCTTAGTGTTTCCAGAGCTGTTACTACAACTTCGTATTCCGCAGGCATAGTCAGTAAAAGGTGGCAAACAACATCAGATTCTTCTAGAGTAGCTCCACTGGAACGTAATTCCCGAATTAGTTTGTCAAACTTTAGGAAATGACTAACCAGAGATTCGCCCGACGAATTGAATTTCATGGTTAGCAACGTTTTTCTGAGTAAGAGTTGACTTGCGATTCCCTTTCTTTCGAAAGTATTTAGCAGCGCATTCCATATATCAAACGAAGTATCCTTATCCTTCACGTATTCCAAATGACTGTCGGAGATTCTCTGAATTATTTGTGACTTGCATTTCCTGTCACGTTTTCTCAATTCTTGTAATTCCCTTTCTGCTTCCAGCTGACAATCAACACCTTCCCTAGCCGATACAGTCACCATTTTCCGATATGACCCCTGTACAAACTTGAGCAAATCCAGCTCTTCCAACAGTGTCTCCATTCGGAACTTCCAGTTGCTGTAGTTAGTTCCATCGAACAAAGGAATCTTATATTTAACATCATCGTCAGCCATAGCTACTTTCACTTTAAATGCTCTTACTGTTGATAAGAATTAATGCCTGGGCCCATAACCTGATAGAATTTGTTGATAAAGGATGTGAAAAGCTATTCAGAACAATTATATATTTCAGACTGACAATAAAAATATACAGACATTGACATTAAGTATACATAACAACAACGTTCCTTTTTTATATATATAGATCGTGATTACAAGATGTTTAATTGCTATTTCCAACAAATGTACAAAAGAACAAGCCATGGTAAATATTTCGTTTTAAAATTTACGAGGGGGATCAAGAATTTTGGCGATGTGCTTTGAATATGCTTTAAATATGTAAAATTTATTTATTTTTTAATTACATCCATTAATCTTTAAATTTTTCGTTTATGATTAGCAAAAATCTGCTCATTTATCGGTTTCATTGAGAAATTCGTTGAAATTAATTTAATAAAAAGGAATAAAACAATCGGTGAAGGTTTAATCCTTACACTTATTACCTAATGTTTCTTCTTAAGCCTGTTATAAATACGTTAATAATAAGAAAAAGAGAATCCCTTCTCTTAAACTTTTACACCTTTGCATGGGAAAATCCATTGTTCCAAAAGAACTAAGAAATATGGAAGGATATGGAAGAAACTTCAACTGTAACTAACTTTAACTACCACTGACTGACATCTATCAAAGGACTGTCTTATACAGTGTGAAAAAGCCAAATTTAAAAAATTGCGGGTTGTAACTGTTACCCTTTAAATAATGTCCCGAGAGTTGTAAAAGTTCTGTTGTTATAAATGTTGAAAACTTGTCCCTTTCTGTAAAATCAATTGCGCCAATGATAATCAATTTAGATGAAGCTAACGATAGCGACACTGAACTAAATATAGAATAGAATTGTAACATTTAAATAAATTCCTTGTATATCTCCTATATTATGCAAACTTCAAATTTCTTAAGTTCGACCCTGTAGCACATTTGCATCTTTTACCTGATGATTTTCTACACAATGAGATTAAATCGGGTAGTTCATTGCAGTTAATAAGCCAATACCATTTACTGTGAAAAATACTATACCTACAAAATTTCTCTTCCAGAACAATATGTTAAGTTCTATTTTAAACTGTATACATAATAGAAAATAAATGATTTTAATAAAATACAATAATATTACCTATAAATAAACTTATAAACTAAGGTTTCCTTTATAAAGTAAGTTTATTTTTTCTGTGTGTAGGATATGACATTTTTAATCATATTAACCTTAGACCATATACAAATAGACTGGCTGTGACGTCATTTTTCTGAACAACATACTGAAGCCAATATTATCTCTCTTTGTCGCATGAAGTTCGTGGAGCTACGGGATGAGGTGTGTGGGCAGTACTGTTTACAAACAACAAATACCAGCAGCGCAAAGGTCTTTTAATAGGTACCTAACAAGGTTTTAACTCTAATCAAAATTCTTAAATCATAACTTTAACCCAAAATTAATACAACGAATCAACGAAAACAATAACACAAATAGTTTATGAACAGGGTAAGATTAATGTTTACATATGATTCGCAATGTTCCATGCTATAAGAGACAGTGCAGTCGAAGATATACGAAAACAACCGAAGAAGTTTTATTCAAACGTGGATTTGTTTGTAAACATATAGTTATAGAACACAACATAAAGTTATTTTGGCTTCACAACAAGGACAGAAAATTGACGTCTATTTGTATATGGTCTAAGATATTAACCATATTAAAAGACAATTTTTGACGAATAACTTTATTTAGTTAATTTAAATCTTATTAATATTGGTTATTACCACTAAGATAAAGTGTCTAACTGTCTCACTATATCTGTGATTAAAATATTTGGTTATTTTAGGTTATATTTGGTTAGAATGTATTTAAGAATATATAAATTTCATTTTTACATCAACTGCAGTCTTCTATAATTCTGTAATATTGTTAAAACATAATGTTTTCAATATAAAAAGCAGATACACTGATCTAAATGACTATTATTAATGTTTCAATACGTCTTGTACTACGACTTACCTAATTTTAAACAATGTATGCTCACGACTAGAGACAATTTTGTTCCTCCCCTAAAGTTCTTACTTCTTTTGTTAAGATTGGCTTCGACAACAAATTTTATGGCGATTCACCGCTTCAACACAATCACTGTATAAGTAGTACCTACTTAAACCTGTCCATTCCACTTGAGTCACGTTAGTTAGTTACAGGTATGGTGTAGTGAACATACAACTATAATAATCGACATCTTTGTGGTTTAGTTAAAATAAGTTGTTTTAATAACAAGGTAAGATTATTGTACTATTTGTGTAAAATAAAATAAGCAGTTTATAATCATGAATGCTAATCGAATCTTCTTAGAAGGTTATTAATATAAAAATTATTGTAAATAAATCAATCGGCCCCATGCATTTCACTAGATACTTAAGAATTTAAAGTCTTTATTATTTAATTAGTGTACTCATTCGGAATATAAAATAGGTATTACAAAACATGGAAAATAATCGTGTAGACTGTAGAGAGATCTTAAAAAGTAAGGTCAAGTTAAAAAAATGTAAACTTTCCTCCTTAATACTTTCTCTCTCTATAAACTGTAGGCACTGTTTACATGAGCTATTTTATTGTTTTGGCCTCGTCTGGCTTAGGAAGAGCTGTACTTCTATATTACTTTGTTTAATGTCGTTTTTAAAAAGAAGAAATCTTACGTTTTGGATGACTTCATTCACGATTCGACCTTCAATATCAATTTCAATGTTAATTTGCGGATTTCCCAAATAAAATTGTCTATAATTACTACTTAAAACCAAAAAGCAACAAATAATTTAGGTAACTTAAAAGTACAACTATAGTTGATAGTTGAATACAAAATTAACATAAGACATGGAATAACTAACAGTTCGAGTTCAATCAGCGTTATAAATTCATATAAAAATAAAAAGTGGTTTAAATGTCAACATGTTAAAATGTTGAATAAATTCGGTCCTTTATTTTTTCTACATTTACTTTTTGGCCAATCGAGTCGCTAGATCATTAATTAACATATTCAAACTGTAATTCTAATCAAAAAGTTCCTAATAATATTAATTTATTTTAATTTGAACTCTTCTATGAAAGGAACGGCCGAGGGAACGGCACTGTTATTGTTCTTTCTTTTGGCAAAGTATAATTGATTAATTGTTACTTTGAAACAAATGGGAATATTAAGATTTTGTTTTATTTTTTCATTCTGTATTAAAATAATACAATAAAACGTTTTTATTATACCTTTAAAATCATAATAACAAATATGATACTTGAAGAATAGAATATAATTATAAATAATCAACTGATCGTGTATAGCCAGAGGAAGAAATAAGAATATTAATGAAAAAACAGAACCTTATAACGACCAGAACAGCTTTGACATAAAAACAAACATCCATAATAAACCAAAAAAAGAAACAGGAAATATTTCCTCTCAAACCTATGCTTAATAAGGTTTTAACACTAAGCTAAGTAATAATAAGTCAGAAATAAAACTCATAATGCAAGAAAATGGTACAAAATTCATTAGATTTAATAAAAAATTAAATAAATGTAATTTACAAAATGTTATTACTAAATTAGTATCGTTTGATATGTAACTGACTCTAAAATACCTCCTAAAGTATATGTAAGTATAGTTCTAGTTAAAAAGCTATTAGATGAAAGAAATATCCATCCAGGTATAATATCAGATATAATTGATTATTAAAGTTATAAAAATATTACATATTGTGAAAATATTTCCAAAACAGTTACAAAAGTAATATCAGCATTAATATCATTTAAAACACAAAATAATGGTTAGGTTAGGTTAGGTTAGATACACAATTTTTAAATGTGAAAACAAAATTACCTAAAATAAAAAAAATTCCTGTCCAAAATGTAATGCTGTATGTATAGTTCAAACACAAAGAAATTTTGAAGATTCAATGTACACTTAGAGCATATAGATTACAAGTCCATTACATTACAAGATAAGTCCAACTATGCAAAACACCTACTTGAACATCAAAACTCACTCATACACATCAATGACATTCAAATACTACACATTTGTGATAAAAAATTTAGATTTCCTTGAAAAACTCAAAATAAAAAGACATCTAGCAGATCAACAACTTAAAGTAGTTAATGAACAAATAAATCTTGGAAGTTCTCCACTATTAAACTGTTTACTTTGATTGAGTCTTCATTTTGTATATATAGATAAGACATAATTGTAACACAAATATTATATTAAGTTATTGTAAAGATCAACATGAAATAGTTTTTTTCCTGGTTTTTCTATATCATTGCACAGTTATACTGATCTTAGAGGGAAATACATCCAGGATAATTCCTTAGGGCTAATAACATCTAGGCTTTAATATTGTTGTCTTATTACTTTACTTCCATACTTGGTCTAGTCTTAACCTACTTAATCAACATCAGCTAGTTTAAAAATAATTAGACATACTTTTTTGTTTTAAAAAGTTTTATTTTTGATGGACTTCCACAAAGTAAAGGTTAATACAATCAATTTTATACTTTGTGATTTTTAGACATAACTGTTTTTTATAACCTGACGATGGCCTACATGTTAGGTCGAAACTAGTTCCTGTTTGTCTGTTTTTAAGAGATGTCTATCTATTTCTTTCTGTCTAGACACATTTTTTTTTCTATTTTTTTTTATTTTCAAGGAATCTAAATCGTTCTCTACTTCTTTCTTCCACCTTTCTCTCGGTCTTCCTCTCTTTTTTTCCTCCAATACTTGTTTCTATTATATTATTCAGTATTCTCTCATGTGCCATTCTTTGTATATGTCCCATCCCCCTTAACTTTTTGTGTTTTACTATGGCAGTTATACTAGGTTCTGTGCATAAAAATGTTAGCTCTTGATTTGTTCTTCTTTCCCATTCTTCGTTTACTTGCTTTCCGCCATATATCTTTCTCAATACTTTTCTCTCTAATACCTACCTCTAGCATTTCTATATCCGTTTTTCTTAAAATCCACGTTTGGCAGGCCAATGTAACTATTGGTCTTATTATAGTTTTATACTAATTTATTTTTAACTTCCTTGACAAGAGTTTAGACTTCAGTAGATGGTTTACTCTATTATACAAGCATTTATTTCCTTTATTTATTATCATGGTGATTTCTTCTATAAGGCTTGGTAAACTTGGTAAAACCCTAATGTATAAATTTATCCACTTCTTGAAATTTGTAGTTTGTGTAGTATTGCCTTTAGTGAAATTTCTATCTGTCCATGTCACATATTCAGTTTTTTCTTCGTTATTATTTCTAGCCCCTTTACTTTTGCTATTACTTCCAATCTGATGATTATTGTTATACAAAATACCATTTCTACCGATTTTAGCTTCTCGGATTATTTTTTCTTGCACAAAATTGAATAGTATCGTCTTGTCTTAAACCTGTATCTACCGGAAATTTTTCAGATATTTCCCCTTTATTTTGATTCTATTTTCCAACTTAATTCAATAAAATTCTGAGACATTGACTTTGAGATTTTCTTGTGGTTTATTTTAAATATAAAAGGCAAAAAAATTAAAAAAGACAGTAATACTGATTTTAGTAGGCCAGAAAAAAATGCTCTAAACCAACTTGATAATTAAAAAAAAATAATCAACATGCGAACTTTGAAACTGCCCCTCGTATGTACCATAATCAAGATAGTGTTAATAATAGGAAATATGTTGCATTATTAGATACCTATTATAATCTATTACGACAACTGCATGCGAGGTTACGGTTTGTTTATATTACAATAATATAAAAGATAATTTTAACACTAACAACATAATTTACCTATACTCGTATGCATGTTTACTAATGTAGGTCTATAAAATATTTATAATTTCCCATTCATGAAATAACCGTAACGATGTTGAAATGAAACAGTAGCTTGTTATTTTTTTAAAAATATCAGTAATTTTGTGTTAATATATAATCACTTATTTCCTTTTCAATTATATGGACATCCATTTTTGTTCTTTAATACAATTGTTCCAAATAAAAATTAATTTTTATATTTTGCACTTATAAAAATCTTCATTATAAAACGCATTTGCGTATCGTAATGTAACTTTATATAATAGTTGAAAAAATCTTGAATTCAAGATGCTTAGAACTTCGTAGACGATAATGAAACTAGTCGTTTTTCATGTCTATATACTAAAGAATACTGATTTATACTTAGCATACAATAACACAGTCTTTGATTTTTCACTAAATTTTCTAAAACTAAATTTTCAAAACTTTAACATACACATTTTCTCAATAACATGGTTTTTTTTCTTATAACATGGTTTATTGTTCTTTTCCAATAATCAGCGTCTGGGTCATCTATATTTTGCCGCATTAATGCAATTACAGAAGGACATAATAATGTAGGTATAGTATTTTGGGTCCGCACTTTGTTCTTTAGTTTTCTCCACATATGCTCAATCGGGTTGAATACGCAGTAGTAAGGAGGAAGACGAAGAACTGTATGTCCTTTGGATGCTGCAATTGTGTCACATACATATGTCTTCTGTATGTTAAATGTCCTTAGAACCTCTAAAAGCTGTGTTTTTTTATATCCTTCTTCAAAGTACATGTTGTTTTGGAGCATAAATTCCTGGATTTCCGCTTTTGTATTTGAAGAGCCTGGAACCTTCTTCAATTGGCGACTATGGTAACTGGCATTGTCCATAACTATGACACTATGCGGGGGAATATTTGGCAGTAAAGTGTTTTCGAACCAATCTTCGAACAATTCGGCTGTATTATCTTGGTAGTAATCCAACGACGAATCTTGAATATTCTTCGCCGTAAGTTTCAAACCGTTTGGAATCCAACCATCTTCTGATCTAGCATGAATAATCGTGATCCGTTTTCTTTTGTTCGATGGAGCTTTTGATTGGCATCGCACTGTTCCATCGGTCCATCCTTTTGCCGGCGTATCATGGGTATCATACCAGGTCTCATCCAAATAGATTATTGGTCTTTGTAAAGACCTGTAATCACTTGCCTTTTGTCAATTTTGCAGTATTTGAAACCTAGTTTGGATCAAAGTGTCCATAGGTTTCCAATTGATATCCTGGAGCTCCTTAGTCTTGTTTGCAATGATCTGATAGTAGGCACCAAGTTTCCTTCGTACATAGACTATAGATAGTTCTCCTTATCAAATCTTTTTTTTTTTTTTTTTTTGGCCTTAGGTTCAAGACCTATTTAGCCAGACAATTTATTAATTACAATTATGATTACAAATTACAATCAAGTAAAAAATTACATTTTATAATAGTACATACATATATACTGATATGGTTTGTTTCGAGTAAAAAAAAAATTAAATATGAAATTTATGAAATTATTAATTTGGTGAATTCTATTTTATTAAAAAAAAAATAATAATAATAATTTTTATGTGTCAAAATTTATTTTGAGTGAAGTTTTTCGGAAACGTCAAAATTTGAAAGTTATGTCAAACATAGGATGTTAGTTTTTCGGATACATCAGAATTTGAAGTTTATGTCAACCATAGAATGTTAGTTTTTCGGAAACGTCAAAATTTGAAAGTTATGTCAAACATAGGATGCTAGTTTTAATAAAATTTATGTAATGTTTTGAAAAATGTATTAGTTTTAAGTATAGACAATAAGTGTCGGAGATAGTGATGAGGAAGATTCGTTGCGAAGTGATGAGAGTTTTTTGACAGAAAGTGAATTGAAAGAAAAGTCAAAGATAAAAAGTTAATTATATACAAATAAAAAAGGCAAAAAGCAAAGTTTATTGAAATTTTAAATTAGAAGAAATCAGTTAAATTATTAAATTCAAACAGCAACAAAAATTTATAAAGCAAAATTAATACATTTTACTGATTAGTTGTGCAACGGACGTAATAACATAAAATAAAAACCATTTAGAATAAACAACTGGAGGATAAAGGACGAGGACAACAACTGGACGACAAAAGGAAAAGGGACAATAACTGTATTACAAGAGAAAGAACAAATATAAAGAAAACAAGAGTGAAGGACAATAAGTGTAGATAAGGTTAGTTAAGTTAATTAAGGTAGTTAAGATAATAGGGTTAGATAAGTAGTTAGGTATTTGTCTAGGTAGAAATTTGTTTAAATAATTTTCCAGTACAAAAATTAAAATAAATTTGAGTTTAAATCCAGAACCCTAACATCCTGAAAAATAATTCAAATAAATTCAAAATTTAAAAGTTATCTAAAGAGCATACCATAACAAATTGGCGCCCAACGTGGGGCCCCATTAAATTCAATTAAAAAATTAATTAATAGTAGGGACTTCACAATATTTAATTTTGGATTAAAAAAAAAAAAAAATTATAATTTTAAAAAATAAGGTATTAATAAACTGAAAATTAAACTTTTTATAACATTTAGATAAGAAATAATTTAACATGGCAGACAAGAAGATGATTCTTAGGGATGGGAAGCAGTTATGTGAGGTCAAGGAAGGACAGGTAGTGAATCAAAGAGATACAGATCAGGCGGAGGTACAGGTTGACGAGGAGAGGAATAGAAGTACCGGAGATTTTATAGCAGAACAAGAGACAGATAGGAGACAAGAAAGGCAAGAAACGGCAAGGAGTGATTATTGGTTAAGGGAAATGTTTATGGAGTTGAATAAAAAATTGGATAGAAAATTTGATGAAAATAAAGAGGAAATGAAGAAGAATTTAGATGAAAATAAAGAGGAAATGAAGAAGACTTTAGATGAAAATAATGAGAGATTAAACAGAAAATTAGAGGAGAAATTGGATAAGAAATTTTTAGATGTAGAAAAGAAGTTTACCGAATTGAGGACAGAAATGAACACAGGCATGGAAGAAATACGAAAAATAAAACATGAAAACACAGAATGTAAAAAAGAAGTCGAAGGAATTAAACGAAAAATTGAAGAGACAAAAATAGAAGTTAGAAATGAAATGATAGGAAGATTGATGGAGGTGGAAAATCAACAGTCTACAGAAATTGATAATTTAAAAAAAAAAAGTAAATGAAGAAATAATGGATTTAAGGGAAGAGTTAAAAAAAGAAAATAGTACACTATTAAAAAAAGGCGAGGAAGAATATCTGAAACAATTATATGAAGAACAGAGAAAGGTTAGAAAAGAAATGGAATTACAAAGACAAAATACTGATAAGGAAGTAAAGAACAAATTAGAAGAAAAAAAAAATGTTATACTGCAAGTGCCAACGTCTATGAATTATTATATTTATGACAATTTAAAATTTGATGGGAACACGAAGAGATTGCATCCCAAGACTTTCCTGAAAATAGTGAAAAACAAGGTTAAAATCTGGGATAATTTTGATGACAAAAAAGAAATCATTAGAGGTTATCTGAAAGGACAAGCACAAACCTGGTTTACCAGTAGAGAAGAAGAAATAAATAATTTTACAAAATTTGAAGAAATGTTGATGAAGCAATATTGGGGTGAAGTCAACCAAAGTTACACCAGGGAGAAGCTGTATTTTGGTAAATATGACAAAAATAAAACTTCTATGTCAAATTATGCTTTATTGATGTATACACAGGCAAAATTTCTGGATCCTATTATGAAAGAAGAAGAAATTGTTACTTACTTATCGAGACATTTTAAACCACAAATTTCGGAAACAATAGTCACGAATAATATTAGGTCTTTTGAACAATTATCAAATTATCTGGTGAGAATAGAAAGAAATTTGCAAAATGAAAATGAGATACAACAGAGAGAACAACCACATGCACAAGTACAGATATCACAATACAGACGAAATTATACTCAAAATACAAATAATTACAATAGATATAATAGTAATCAACAAAATAATCCTAGGAATTCTAGAAATAATTTTAATGATAATAATAATCAATTTAATAACAATGACCACAGAGGACGTAATAACAGTAATTACATTGGGAATAATCAACAGGATAGAAATGGAACTAGGTATAACAATAATAATTACAACAATAGACAAGATACAAATAATAATCAACGTGTAAAAGAAGAAGAAAGAAGAATTCATCATATTCAGAGAGATAGAGAACAAGAAATTGTTGAAGTACCAGAACCAGAGATCATAAATGAAGAAATGGAAAATCAAAATTTTTTATCCAGCACATACCAAATATAAAAAATTCAATTTGTACATACGAACATCCAAGGGAATATATTAAATTTGGGGAGGAAGGAGATACAAACAAAATTTTGGATATATTGTATATTTTTGGACATATTAGGGGAAAACCAGTAAAAATATTAATAGATACAGGATCAGAGGCATCAATCATTAAAACGAGTATTATTGAGGAAAATTTGCAGCAATGTAAAGATAACATTATTAAAATACCAAAAACAACATTATTGGGAGCGAATGGCAAAAAGTTATGTGAAATAAATCATTCTATAATACAAAAGGTGGAATTTATGGAAGGAGTTGAAATTGAAATGCAATTTTTGATAATGGATAATTTAGAAACAGACATAGTTATTGGAATTGATGAGCTAGTTAAATGTAGAGCAAAAATAGATTTGGAAAAAATGGAATTGGAATTGAATGGAAATATAATTTTTTGTTTAAAAGAAGATAAGAAAAACATTCGGTTTGAACGAAATGATAAAATATTACTAACTATTAACAAGGAAATAAAAAAAAGAACAGATATAGAAATAGAATGTGACAATGAGAAATATGAAGAAAAGGTTCGAGACATTCTTATGAAATATAAAGGTTTAGTAAAAAATGAAATGAGAATGGCCAATAATTATGTACATAAAATAGAAGTTAAAGGCATTGATAATTTCAAGGTAAGAACATATCCCATACCTTATAGGTATAGAAAATCTGTTGAAACAGAGTTACAGAAAATGCTTAAAGATGGTATTATAGAAAGAAGTAATACCAAATATGTAAACCCTCTTGTGGTAGTTAAGAAAAATAATGGAGAGCTTCGACTTTGCTTAGATGCAAGAAATATTAATCAATTTTCAATACCACAATATGAGGCTCCTATGAATGTTGATGCAATTTTTGGAAGAATAACGAATACAAAAATATTTTCAAAGATAGATTTAAAACACAGTTTTTGGTTAATACCTTTAGATGTTAATAGTAGAGACTATACTGGTTTCTCTGTGGATGGAGTATTGTACAGGTTTTGTGTGGTGCCATTTGGTATACAAAGTGCATGCTCAGCCTTGGTAAGAGCACTACATCAAATACTTAATAAATATGAGGATTTTGTACTACATTACATTGATGACATTTTAATTTATTCAAATAATGAAGAACAACACTTGGAACATATTAAAACAGTTTTGAGAGAATTGGATGAAGCAGGATTAAAAATAAATAAGGAAAAATGTCAGTTTTATAAAAAAAAAATATGTTATTTAGGATATCAAATTAATAATGAAGGTTTGACAATGGATGAAGACAGAATAAAGGCAATATTAGATTACCAAAGACCTAGTAATTTAAAAACGTTACGTAGTTTTTTGGGCATGATAAACTATTTTAAGCGTCTAACACCTGATTTAAGTAACAAACAATTACCACTGATACAATTATTAAAGAAAGAAAATAAATGGAAATGGACAGAAGAAAAAGAAATGGCTTTCATACAGTTAAAAGAAATGTTTAAAAAACAGTTAAAAGTTTATCATCCTGATTACAAGTTACCTTTTATTTTAAGAACAGATGCGTCAAAGGAAAGATTTGCTGGTGTATTATTACAAATTCAAAATAATTTGGAAGTGCCAATTGGTTTTATATCGAGAGTCACTAAAACTCATGAGAAGAATTATGGAGTAACGGAATTAGAGTTAGCGAGTATCATTTTTTGTATCACAAAATTTAGATTTTATTTATTGGGAGCAAAATTTGTAGTAGAAACTGATCATTCATCTTTAACAACTATATTAAAAAATCGTTTTGGAAATAGCAGAATTCATAGATGGGGTTAATTTTACAAGAATATGATTTCGAGATAAAATATATTCCAGGAAAACAAAATATTGTAGCAGATGCGTTGACCAGAGAAGATTATACCAAGATCAATAATAAAAGAATAATTAAAGTTGGGATAAATATTATGAAAAATTCAAAAGGATTATTTTCAATTAAACAAATAGTTGATGATCAAAGAAATTTGTCAGAAAAAGAGAAAAATAAAGGAATATTCAAAGAAGGAGTTTTTGTTAAACTTGTAGGAAATAAAGAATTATTTATTATTACTAAAGAGTTAATAAGAAAAATTTTGAAACAATTACATATAGAAAATGGTCATTTAGGATCTCGAAAATTATGGATATTATTTAGAGAAAATTATATTGGCAAAGGAGATCAAAATTTGGCCAAAGAAATTACAAAAACATGCCACTTATGCCAATTAGGAAAAGAAAAGAACCATAGAAATCAAAATGTTATAAAAGTTATTCAGTCAAAAAAATGTGGAGAAGTTATAGGAATGGATTTTTTGAGTAATTTAATTACCAGCAGATTGGGAAATAAACATATTTTAGTAATAATAGATATTTTTTCAAAATATATTAAATTATATCCTACAAAGTCTACTAAATGTAATATAATTAAAAAAAAACTGACGCAATACTGCGAAGACATAATAAAGCCAGAAAATTGTATTGTTGATAATGCAACATATTTCAGAAATGATAGGTTTAAAAGTTTTTGTAAAAAGAAAAATATTAAGTTACAATTTACCAGTATCAGACACCCAGCAGCAAATCCTTCAGAAAGATATATTAAAGAAGTAATCAAATTTTTAAGAATTGTGTTAGAAAATAAAAATCATCAAAATTGGGAAGATTATTTAGAAGACATAGAAAATTTTATAAACAATTGCCCAAGTACAGTTACAGAAGAAAGTCCTATTTATATTATGAAAAAAATCAATCCATGTAGAAATTGGATAAATCAAAATAAGGAAAGTTATGAAAATATAATAGCAAAAATAAATAAAAATTTGGAAAATAATGCTAGAAAATATTTAGATAGAATGGGAAAGAAAAATAAAGTGAAAACAAAATTTGAAAAAGGAGATTTAGTAATAGTAAGAGCATTAAAGAATTCAAACAAAAATAGAAATGTTTGTGCTAAATTAACATTACCGTTTGAAGGTCCATATGAAGTTGCTAATGAAAATGGTGTAAACAGTTATGTTTTAAAATATGTTAACAGTGATCAAATAAGGGGAATTTTTAATATTCAAGACTTATATAAATATTATCAAGAAATTTAAAAAATTTAATTTTTATTAATTTAGATAAATATAAAAAAATATTATTTGTAGAGTTGGACGAAATCTATAAACAAATTTAAAATTATATGATATATTTATGGTTAAATTTTGTTATTATAATTTATTGTAAATAAATTTATAAAAACAAAATTTAGGGGAATTTGATATGGTTTGTTTCGAGTAAAAAAAAAATTAAATATGAAATTTATGAAATTATTAATTTGGTGAATTCTATTTTATTAAAAAAAAATAATAATAATAATTTTTATGTGTCAAAATTTATTTTGAGTGAAGTTTTTCGGAAACGTCAAAATTTGAAAGTTATGTCAAACATAGGATGTTAGTTTTTCGGATACATCAGAATTTGAAGTTTATGTCAACCATAGAATGTTAGTTTTTCGGAAACGTCAAAATTTGAAAGTTATGTCAAACATAGGATGCTAGTTTTAATAAAATTTATGTAATGTTTTGAAAAATGTATTAGTTTTAAGTATAGACAATAAGTGTCGGAGATAGTGATGAGGAAGATTCGTTGCGAAGTGATGAGAGTTTTTTGACAGAAAGTGAATTGAAAGAAAAGTCAAAGATAAAAAGTTAATTATATACAAATAAAAAAGGCAAAAAGCAAAGTTTATTGAAATTTTAAATTAGAAGAAATCAGTTAAATTATTAAATTCAAACAGCAACAAAAATTTATAAAGCAAAATTAATACATTTTACTGATTAGTTGTGCAACGGACGTAATAACATAAAATAAAAACCATTTAGAATAAACAACTGGAGGATAAAGGACGAGGACAACAACTGGACGACAAAAGGAAAAGGGACAATAACTGTATTACAAGAGAAAGAACAAATATAAAGAAAACAAGAGTGAAGGACAATAAGTGTAGATAAGGTTAGTTAAGTTAATTAAGGTAGTTAAGATAATAGGGTTAGATAAGTAGTTAGGTATTTGTCTAGGTAGAAATTTGTTTAAATAATTTTCCAGTACAAAAATTAAAATAAATTTGAGTTTAAATCCAGAACCCTAACATCCTGAAAAATAATTCAAATAAATTCAAAATTTAAAAGTTATCTAAAGAGCATACCATAACAATACATACACATATATACATATCTAGAAGAAAACGTACTAAAAAATCTTGATTTTAACATAGCGTTCTTTAAAAGATATGTAGATGACTGTATAACTGCTGTACCATCAAACAAAGTTGATGATATACTTGAAGCCTTTAATAAATATCACCCCAAGTTACAATTTACTGCAGAAGTTGAAGTTAATGATACCATAAATTTTCTAGATCTTACATTAATAAGAGATAAAAAAACTTCTAAAATCAACACAAAATGGTTTACGAAAGATACATGGTCTGGTCGGTATTTAAATTACAACTCAAACCATCCAAAAAACCAAATTACAAATGTTATAATAGCACTTTCAGATCGAGCTATTACACTTACATCGCCAAAATATAGAACGGAAATTTTAAACAAGGTTAGGGAAACTTTACTAAATAATCAGTTTCCTGAAAATTTGATATCGAAAGTATTAAAAGAACGGATTTATTTGTATTACAACAAAAATAAAAAAAATTCAAATAAAAATAAAAAAACTCAAAAGTACGTAGCTATGCCATATACACCAGGTATTTCCGAAAAGCTTAAATATATTTTATCCAAGCACGATATAACAGTTTGCCATAAAGCGCAAAATCTAATTAACTCACTTTTCACACCACTAAAAAGTAAAGTTCCCAAAAATAAGAAATCTAATGTTGTCTACTCCATTCAATGTTTAAACTGTCCTAAAAAATACATTGGAATGACAACACAACATTTGGAAGGTAGGTTAAACGGGCATAAATATACAAAAAACGCATCTACAGCATTGCATAAACATGAAGCATCCACGAAACATGAATTTAATTTCAGTGACACAAGAATATTAGCCCAAGATAAAAACCACCTAAAACTTTCAATAAAAGAAATGATCGAAATCAAAAAAGAGAAGGAAGCTTTAAATGACAAGAAAGATATTAATAATTTAAGCCAGATTTATCACAATTTAATAAATCTTAGTTAGCCATCAACAGCTGTGTACATCTCACAAATAACAACGAATATTAAAAATCAATTAGATACATTAGTTTTTGTCCAACAATATAATTTATACCTACTTTTAAAAATTAATTTGTATTAATGTAGTGTGGTATAAATGAACCTCTTTTGACTCCAAGGTACGTACTTATTTTAAAGATTTTATTTATGAACAATATTTTGTACTGTCCCGGTTTTTAATTGTATTATATATTCATTTTAGAAATACACTTGAAAAAGCACAACATAATGTGCGAAACGTTGTGAAAAAAGTTTTTGAAAATTGTTTTAAATATAACCTATACCCAAGAAAAAAGTGTTAACTTTATATACATATATATACATACACATATACACATATACATATATACACATATATACAGTAACACAATATTTATATTACGCCGGTCAATTTCCATTATGCACCTTCACTCGATTTCCTAACCTTCCCATTGGAAACACTATTGAAGATTGTACAACAAGGAATAACATGGACACACGCTTCACGCTAAGGTGCCCGTCATAGCGACTTTTTTTAAACAGACAATACAGGCAACGGTTAAAGGTAAATAACATAAAAGGAAAAACAGTAGGAAACTACAACTGCGCCCTAACATTTCGCATTCACGCAACACTGTTTGAAGAGGGGATTTAAATTTTCCGTTTGGTCCGTTTGAAAAATTCCCATAGAGTTGATCTAATGGTTGGGTTCCGACTGCTTAAGTATAGGAGAGAAGCGACGTTCAATGGTAATATGATTTTTTGTTGGGAGATGGCTTGAAGTAAGAATTTTATTGCTTCTTGATTATACCGACACTGGAACATCCAGTGGTTAAGGTCATCAAAACTGCCGTCACAATCACATGTATCTGTATCTGATAGTTTTATTTTATACAGGTATGAGTTTACTGTGGCATGTCCAAAAAGGCATCTAACGTACATGGTGTAGATTTTTCGAGATATGGGACTTCTCTCACTTAGGAGAGAAGACGGAAGAGTTGGATATATATTGCAATATGTATTTTTGCTACTGTTAGTAAAGGATTGCCACTCAATTTCCCAACTAGATCTAACATGTTTCTTCCTAGCTGCAACTATATCCCATATGGGCAACTCATTGTATTCTAGGCCCACTAAAGTGGCGTCTTTAGCAAAATGGTCTACTTTCTCATTGCCTGAAATATTAGAGTGACCTTTTACCCACACAAAGCAGACATTTCTTCTTAGCAAACTTAGTAGTCTTAACTTGTCAAGTGCATCTACAATTAGTCTGTTGGTATTGTTGTGCGAGTACGCCCCTGGCGCTATGACCTGACGCGAAGGAAACAGATGATGCGAGAGACTTCGAGAATATACGGCGCCCGACGAGCGAAGCATCTAGACTCGATACGATCGAGAATAGTCCGGAGTACGCTGGTACAATACTTACCTATATATTAAGGACCGATTTGAATATTTTAGTTAGTTAGTTAGTAGTATGTTGTTAGATAAATGCGATTAGAAAGATTGTCTTATATAAATTAAAGTATTGTAAATAAATTGTGTTATATAAATTAAACAGTGTTAGTGATTTAAATAATATAAAAATAAATTAAAAGACTAGTAAAAATAAATAAACGTTACATTGGTGTCAGAAGTGGGATATTGTAAATAAATAAGGTAAAAAAAAATAAATAAATAAATATGTCGAAAAAACTTTGTGACTTGAAAGTGACAGAATTACGTCAAGAGCTGGAGGATCGTGAATTGGAAACAACAGGAAGGAAGACTGAGTTGTTGGAGCGACTTAGGCAAGCATTGGAAAATGATGGTTTAGATCCAGAAAATCATATTTTCGTAGACGACTCTTCTGCTACAATTATTTCTTCCTTAAATAAAGTTTCTTCTGACATTTCTTCTTTGGAAAATAAAGTTTCTTCCGACATGTCTTCTTTGAAAAATGATATTTCTTCTTTGGAAAACAAAGTCTCTACTGATATGTCTTCTTTAAAAGATGATATTTCGTCTTTGGAAAATAAAGTATCTTCTGATATATCTTCTTTGGAAAATAAAGTTTCTTCTGACATTTCTTCTTTGGAAAACAAAGTCTCTACTGATATGTCTTCTTTAAAAAATGATATTTTGTCTTTGGAAAATAAAGTATCTTCTGACATTTCTTCTTTGGAAAATAAAGTTTCTTCTGACATTTCTTCTTTGGAAAACAAAGTTTCTTTGGATATTTCTTCTATGGAAAATAAAATGTCTTCATTTGAAAAAAAAATTGAAGAGAAAATAAGAGAAATGGAAAAGCAAATGGAAGAGATGGAAAAAGGAGGTAAAGAAGATATGGAAGATTTAAGAGAGGAAAACGAGGACGAAATGAGAAGCTACAAAGTGGAGCGGAAACCGAAATTGGAAGGCAACGATAGTTCTGTTCGTGTTAAGGCCCCAACCTTTGACGGAAAGATGTCTTGGGAAAATTATCTCAAACAGTTCGAAACAGCTGCAAGAGCGAACGGATGGTCCCAAAAAGAGAAGGCAATAAACCTCACCATCGCTCTGAGAGGAGACGCTTTGGATGTTCTTCAGACCATACCAGTGGAGGACACAGATAATTTTGAGCAACTAAAGAAAAGCTTGAACATGCGATATGGTCACGAACACTTGGAGAACTTGTACCGATCGCAGTTAAAGACTCGAAAACAGAAGCGAGAGGAGACACTTCAAGAGTACGAAGTAGATATTGCCAGATTGGTAAGATTTGCTTACCCTTCAGCTCCAGAACAAATGATGGAATGTTTAGCTGTTGAAGCATTTCTTGATGGACTTCGTGACCACGAAATGGCAAAGACACTCCGTTTAGCTCACCACAAAACATTAGTTGACATCTTGTCTGCCGCGCTTGAGTATGAAGCGGCTTCGAAAGCTTGTGGAGGATACAGTAAAGTAAGGTCCGTAACGGAAGAGGAAGATGAAAATAAGTTAGACCAATTAGTAAATATGATGAAGAACTTTACTGATAAGAAAAAGAAGAAGACCATCAGGCGCTGGAATTGTGGTGAAATAGCACATGCTCGCAATTCATGTAAACGTCCTGGGGTCACTAAGAATCAAGAAACTACTCCACAGGAAAAACTAAAACGGGCCGGCCTAGAGGGGGTAGCTTCGACCCGGAACGTTTCCAAAGAGTACGACTTTAGGATCGAACATCGAGCTGGGATAAGTCACAGAAATGCAGACTCCCTTTCCAGAAGACCGTGCCCAGAAGAGTGTTCTCACTGCAGTAAGACAGAATTAAAAGAAACTGCAATACTACGAACAACTGTAGTTAACGACGACTGGGCACCTACTAGAATTAAAGAAGAACAAGATAATGATCCTGTTTTAAAGAAAATGAGAGAATGGAAGATAGAAGATCGTCGACCTACTTGGCAAGAAGTGTCAAAATTCCCTACAGTCCTTAAATCATATTGGGCTCAGTGGGAGTCTTTCATTTTGGAAGGCGATTTATTAAAGAGAATAATTGAAAATGATGACGGTTCCGTTAACAGAAAGCAATTAGTTATACCAAAGAGTAGAGTAGCCGAAGTACTACGACAGTTACACGACAGTCCATCAGGAGGTCATCTTGGTGTCAAGAAAACCCTGCAGAGAGTTCGTGAAAGGTTTTATTGGATGAATAGTTCCGATGATGTTAAGGACTGGTGTAAGAAGTGTACCATCTGTGCTGCTAGTAATGGACCTCAGGAAAGAGGAAAGGCTCCCATGAAACAATATAACGTTGGTAGCCCATTTGAGAGAATTGCTTTAGATATTGCTGGACCGTTCCCCACTACTGAGAATAAGAACAAATACATGTTGGTGGTAATGGATTATTTTACGAAGTGGGTTGAAGTCTACGCCATTCCAAATCAAGAGGCAGCAACTGTCGCAGACGTGCTAGTGAAGGAGTTTATTTGCCGATATGGAGTGCCCTTGGAGATTCACAGTGACCAAGGAAGGAACTTCGAAAGTCAACTCTTTCAAGGAATTTGCGACAATTTAGGAATGAAGAAAACAAGAACTACAGCATTGCACCCACAATCAGATGGAATGGTAGAACGCATGAATAAAACCATTGGCAAATATCTATCAAAAAGTAGTATCCAATCACCAAAGAGACTGGGACCAGTATATTTCGCTCTTTGCAATGGCTTATCGATCCGCCGTCAATGAATCAACAGGTCAAACACCAGCAAAAGTCTTGTTTGGACGCGAGATGAGGTTACCATGCGACCTCGAGTTTGGATGCCGACCTGGAGAGGATATAGCTGGGGAAGACTATGTAATCCAGTTACGAAGAAAAATGGACGACATGCATGATTTGGTTCGCTCCCATCTCCAAGTTGCCAGTGACAGGATGAAGAAACGGTATGATACCCAAGCTATAGAAGGATGTTTCCAAGAAGGTGACAAAGTCTGGCTCCATAACCCGAAAAGACGGAAGGGGTACTCACCAAAGTTACAACAATCTTGGGAGGGTCCATACATCATCAAGAAAAGAATCAATGACGTCATATACCGTATAATAAAGACCCCGAATGGAAAACCTAAGGTAGTACACCGAAACCGACTGGCGAAATTTGAAGGAGATCATGACCAGGAAGAAGAAGTCGTAAATCAAGTCCAAGATACACCCGACCTTGCTTTCGAAGAATTTATGGGTGCATATGGAGGTACTGGGAAAGCTAGATACGGCGTGACTATTGAGAGACAGCAAGACCTGTTCACACTTCCTGATGACTACTCATTAGCCCATAGCGTTTCCGCCACTATCAGCGACGGCCGAGGATTAGCGTCTGTCTTTCGAAGGAAGTTTGGTCGATTGTCAGAACTTCGAAATCAGTTACCAGCCACTGGGAAGGCTTTGATACTTCGAGATGACTCCCGTTGCCTCTTCTATCTGATTACCAAGAATACCTACCAAGACCAGCCCACTTATCGAAATATATGGGAATCATTACTTAACTTGAGAGAGCACGTATTGGAGTCCAACATACAGAAGCTAGCCATGCCGAAAATAGAGTGCAACTCGTTGGATTGGAGGGTCATCCGAAATATGGTGGAAGTAATCTTTCAAGATACCGAAGTCCAAGTGTTGGTATGCAGCCATTCGCCCCGTGTCCAGCTGACATCAAAGACCATTCCATGTTATTTCCATGCAACTGGAAATTGTAGACGAGGATTCAGTTGCAAGTATCTCCATCCAGTCTCAATTCCGTAAAAGTTCCAGGAGGAACTATCTCTTAAGGAGGGGGCAATGTTGTGCGAGTACGCCCCTGGCGCTATGACCTGACGCGAAGGAAACAGATGATGCGAGAGACTTCGAGAATATACGGCGCCCGACGAGCGAAGCATCTAGACTCGATACGATCGAGAATAGTCCGGAGTACGCTGGTACAATACTTACCTATATATTAAGGACCGATTTGAATATTTTAGTTAGTTAGTTAGTAGTATGTTGTTAGATAAATGCGATTAGAAAGATTGTCTTATATAAATTAAAGTATTGTAAATAAATTGTGTTATATAAATTAAACAGTGTTAGTGATTTAAATAGTATAAAAATAAATTAAAAGACTAGTAAAAATAAATAAACGTTACAGTATATATGTGTTTAGAGAAGTGTCTTAATGCGAGGAGGACGGATTGTGAGTCGGACAGAATTATATACCTTTCGAAATTTAATGTGGTATTAACTATCCAATCCAATGTCTTGACAATAGCTACCAGTTCAGCTGTGAATATTGAGCAATCTGATTTTAATTTATACTGAAAATAATCCTGAGTATTTTCTATATAAAAAGCACAGCCCACACCGGCAGACGATTTTGAGCCATCGGTATAAATTCTACAAGAGTGGTTAGATTGAAGCTTATCCTGTACTACTAAATTTTCGTGAACAACTGAACTGTGTGAAGGAATTATTACAATAGGTTTATATTCATACAGTATGTCATAATTAGAGCAAAAAAATGGAATCCCTTCTCCATTAAATGAATAATGTGATAGGTTGGGAAACTCAATAGATAGGGTCGGAGAGTTTTTATTTGCCCACCATTTGTTCGTTAGATTTTCAACAGAGAGGCAAGATATTTTTTGTAACAAGCTATTTTGTTTATTGAACTGGCATTTAAGAATAAATTTGTCTGCCAACATTAGGCGTCTTAGATGTAATGGAGGCTCGTTACATTCTGCGAGAAGAGCTGGTGTAGGGGTAGATTTGATATCAAATCTTTATCATCGTCATCAGTGGTTCTGGAAACACCATTATCGTTTCGTTTTCGTGGTAATAACAGTGGTTAGCCATCAGTCTCCTTTTATTGCAGGCATTATATTGTTGAACACACTTTACATACCTTTATTTTGATAATATATTTTTTAGCCTTGCACATCTGAGAAAGAACCTCAATGGTTGTTGTCTCAAGGCTATTTAGAAGCCTTTTTTTCTCATTAGATAAATACCCTTTGATTTGAAGTCGTTTTGACATCGAATATTAGTAATTGGTTGAAAACCGAATGTAATAACTTTTTCCATTATTTATTAACGTTAATATACAAAGTGGCGGACCGAAAACGAAACAGATACGTTTTTTCAAAAAAGGAATCATCTGCCAGTAAATGCCTCTGTTTCGTTTTCGGTGCGCCACGCTGTATATAAATTCATAAACTATTTGGATATTTTTGACTTCGTAAATAATTAATTTGACAACAGCAAATAACCATTTATTTTCACATGCGCCTATGTTTTTATTAAATCGTGGATTTAAACTCTCGCAAAAGCCGAGAAAACAATTCATTGTCTGATCTAAAAATAGTACAGAGTACCTAGACATTTTTGTTTGTAAATATAAAATTGCTTCCTTTCCATTTAAGTATTTAATGATACAATTAGACACTTTATTATTTGATTGTTTATTTGGTTTTTCTACATATTTAGTCATCAGCAAGACGGTTTTTACTTTCAATATTAATATTAACATAACCTTTATTAGTGTCATCATTGTAATGCTCACACTGATCACGGACTATGATCCAATCAAACACTACGTCACTGGAAATTCATACAGTGAGAAAGTTGTTCAAGTGGGTCATGTTCATACTTTCTATGTTTACCTCAGCTCAGTGTTCGGCGGATATTGTACATGTACGCATTGTAGAATTATAAAAGTGTTTTTGTTTTGTAGACGATATGAAGATAACCTTTGCGATAGCCTTATTCGCTGCAGCATTTTTCAAGGAAACCATCCAACAATGTTTTCCACCGTATGCCAATAGCCAACCAAGCAAAACCGGCCATTTGGATCTTTATTCTGGACAACAGGAATTCTCGTTGGCTCTGCTAAATGCCGTTAATAAAGTACTGCCCAATGAAAACCTATTTTTTTCTCCGTATTCTACGTATCACGCTTTACTTATGGCGTACTTCTTGGCTGGCAGACAGACTGAAAATTATTTGAAGAAAGTTCTTAGGCTCAATCCCAATCAGGTTCGTATTTAAAGTAGAGTACCTACCTAACTCCAAAATTTGAGGAGATTCATTGAAAATAATATTATGTCGATAACTAAATCTCGTACAATTCTTTTAAGAATTGTTATCGAACGAGAAGTATATTAAGTTATTTGCTGTTATATCTGCCACTTTTAAAAATTAAACTATAAAATTACTTTCTAAATATGTAAGGGTAGGCTTTGTCAGTGGCGGGTGGTTAAAAAGTTAAAAATTATGCTGTATTTAAAATCGCAACTATTTACGTAGTCAGTAGTAAATATAACCTATAAAACTGAAATAACGTCGATTAGTAATTTGATTTTTATAAAAATTTTATTACATATTTTGTTATATTCATGATTGTTGTTAATACAAGTGGAAAACATACAAATATTTATTAATTTTGTTTCTTATTCTATCAACTCATGGCGCTTTTTTTAAAATTCTTATACTCTTTTTACTATGGCGCCATCTTAATTTGTACCCTTTCGATGGACACTTTTTAATACAATCAGATGGTTCTGCTTCCTTCTACCTTCCATATTTTGTTTGAAGAAAAGTCAGTTGGTTTTAAGTGCATAATTTAAAATAGTAGATAGTCTCAGTAGACATTTTAAATTCTTATTTTTTATGACATGGTGGGTGCTAGCGTAATTCTAATACAAATAAAACACATTTAAATTGTTACTCCCTGCGCAAACCAACTTTGAAATTCGGATTTAAAAGGTCAATAAACGTCTAGAAAATTTGGTTGTTTCAGAGGACCTTCATCGGCCATGAAACCCAAATGGCACGTACAGTTTGTTGTTTAAATCAATATTACTTCATTTTGTTTATTTAAGCTACACCGGTACACCTTGTATACTGTGTGAAGGTTTTAAAGTAGTGCTTCTTCACAAGTTAACGTGGAAATCTTTGTTTTGTTACCTACACAGGAAAAATAAAATCGGCGGGTGAATAGCCGACGCATTTTATCCCAACTACCTGCTAGAAAGAAAAAGGTTCATAATCCAACATGAATATTCGACAGAGAATGTTCAGAAAACGTATTTCCCTAATCCCTTCATTGCCAATAAAATCTGTCCCTTCCAATTCGATATTTTTATAATTAAGAGGTAAATTTCTTACACTTAGGTACAATTTTCTCAGCTTTGTTTATAATTGTGAGTTTTGATGTTGTTTTGTTAAAATGAGTACAATTCAAAGTTGTAATAGAGATTTGCTATTATTAGAAAATTATACATTTTCTAAAAGTAGTAGGTTAGGTTAGGTTATGTTAGGTTAGATACTTATATAAAAATAAATAGTCTTAGCAGAACAGCCAAAATTAAAGACAAAAATGTAAAAAATAAAATTTGGTTTCTAGAACGAATTTAAATCAAATAACAAGACTTGCTTTTGTAAAATTAGTGTCTTATGATTCATGTTATAGAAATAGTAATAATTATAGTTTGTTAATAATATTTTAAATGAAATCAAATCAGTGTTCGAAGATAATTTTGTTTTATTACCTACTTACCTGTCTGTAAGTACCTAAATTATTGCGTCGTAAATTCCTGTAGTAAAAACATAAAATTTCTAACCGTGCGTCAAAAGTTCCTGTCCCAAAAATTTACCTGTTTTCTTGCGTCGAGAATTCATACGCCATGAAAAATTATGGTAGTCTATTTTTCCCTAGAGGTAGGGTTCCCAACCGTCCCGGATTGACCGGGATTAACCAGGAATTTAAAGACGTGTCCTGGTGAAAAGTAAAACTAGACCGGGACACATAAAATCCCGGAAAACTATTCCATCAACAGTAAACGCAACACAAACGACGGAAAAGAGTCGTCCTAATAGAACTTCAAGTGAAAGTGAACTTCGATTTATTGTGTCATAAATTTGTTGATTATATAAAATCTGACAAAAGTCTTTAAGATGCAGCTAGAAGTCGCAGAAATATAGATTTAAATAGTATAACTACATATATGTTAGTTATATAATAATTATATAGTTACCTTGTTACCTACCTTATAATAATAGGTACAGGTACCTATTATACCTGCATTTTTTTGTTTGGATTTTATGAAAGCTGTTGTTTGAGTTTATACTGTTTGTTTGAAGTCAGCATCTATAGTTTCTTCATGTTAATATTTATATATTTTACAAACTTTTTGTTTAAGTGTTATGGTATCCTTTTGTTTGCTTATCGAAAAAAAAATATGTTGTTTGTTTTGTTAAGTTTAAAGTCAAAATGTAATTTTTTGTTTTATTTTAATTAAAATAAATATTTCTATGTTATTTATAAATCATTATTTATTGCTTAAAATGTAACTAGAATGATCTAAATCTCATTTTCAAATGCCACTAAAGCTCATAAAAAATGGACCGCTTGAACCGTTTCTTGGGCGTTTTAGCGCATAATTTTCGTCGGGGCCGCCATCCCCCCGGACCCCCCCAGACTAAATACTACCTCCTTTTTTAGGCAAAGTCCCGGAATTAAGTGTACATGAGTTGGGAACCCTACCTAGAGGCTGTGTATATGTTTATAACTATATTATTTTAAAATGGCATTCGCGAATTTAAACAAGATTTACAAAATGGCTCTTATCAGGCAAGGTAAATTATGTTATAATAAAGATTTTGCTTCTGTTAAAAATGAGAATTGTGCATGATCTTTTTAACGTACAAAAATGGTTTAACTGGTTTTTATGGTTATTAAATATTCTAATAATATTCATTCCGGTTATGTAACTAAATGAATACAATTCCGCATTTGTAAATTATACACACTACACATATTTAAAGTACCTATTGTGGACGTAATAACAATTCCTATAAATATTACTAATCTAATAAATTAAAATAAAAAGTGAATGGGTACGAATGTTGAGAAACTCAAATCCGTTATACGTAGGTTAAAATGAATTAAAAAATAAATAAATATCACACATTTATAGTTTTACAGTGATTCAATGAGGGAGTCCGCTAGCACTACCACTACAAAATTTTAGGTCAAAAATGAGGGTCTGTTTTCTAGACCGTTTTGTTCACTTCTGTGATATAGAATTACTATATTTTTACATTTAGCAAAATAAAGATTTTTAATTAATTTTGGGGGGAAAATTGTCATTAGCAGAACCAAACAAAACATCCTAACCTCACTTATTAACTAACCGATTCATTTATCTGTGTGCATTTTTTGTTTGTTTATATTTGTTTTTTTGAGAAGCTGTTATTAGTTTGTGTTGATTTTTGTCATTTATATGATCGGACCCTATTTTTTTACTTTTGTTTTGCCTAGTATTAAATAGATAGATACTGAAAATTATTTTACAATCACCAGATTATATTAGTGTAGTGTTAAGTATAGACAGACAATTAGTTTATTGGGTTGCATTATCTAACTACTATTACAATAAGTCGTTGTTCCTACAAAAATTGCAAGAGCGATTCAAGATATTTGAAAAATAAAACTGGGAACAAAAACCTCTTACCGCAAAAAAACAAATATAAATAAAGAAAAAATCAAGATGCTTACAGATAAATGAATCTGAAAAATAACGTGGAAGTTTTTTATTATTATTAGTAAGATGGACAAAAAGTAAGGTTTAGTACACTAAATTTAATATTTTAAGATGTCTTTTTATGCCCGGATGGAAAAGCTTGTTTATTTAGTAGATTTTTCTTTCGATTTTCGCCGAATTAATTGTTTATTATTTTATTATTTTGTGACAATAAATCTTTATTTTAATGATGCAAAGTTTCTTTCTTGCTCTGGGATATAATTATTATTTTGTTCTTAGATAAATACTAATTTTTTTTGAAATAATTACTGTTTTGACAAAACTGGGTAAAAGCACTTTTACCAAGTATTGTTTGGAAACCGCCACTGCCTAATACATATAACAGGTGATCTAGTTTTCTATAGAAGATAGCAGCACTTAGGTACTGTAAAGTAAATTACGAGCATTTTGTCCTGGTTTCAAAATCAAATAATTACATTTTAACGTATTAAAACTTTTATCGTAGGTAGTCTTTTAAAAAAGTGCATTATAATATGTGTAGGTAATGTGTTTTTTTTGAATGTTTGTATTACAGAGCCTTATCTAGGTATTATTGCGTCTTTGGCAATATACTAAACAGCGCCCCCTATTGGCATAGATTTTTTTCTTGCCTTTACTTAGGCAAACGTATCAACCAATCCAGTACAATTAAATCTTGTTAGGGTTGTATATATTTTAACATTCAAATTTTGGAATTCTTTAAAAAATCTCATTTATCAATTATACACATGACATTTCATAAATTTTAAACGAAATAAAGTAATACGTTTTGACCTCACGTATTTATGCCGTAGAGCGTTTAAAAATTGGGATGGGGTAGATATCTCAACTCTGGTCATTAAAATTTTGCGCTTACACTCTTAACCCTACTATCACAAGACTGCCTCTTACATTCTCAATACCCCAGCCACGGGCAACCAATTTTTTCGGTTTCTTTTCCAAGCCCTTGCACTTTCACCACGTTGGGCGCCAAATGTGCTAGCCTTGTATAATTTGCTCTTGATGCTCGCTTTTTCTTTTTATTTTGCACTCGTTTTATTCTAATTAGATTCTTTATTTTTAAATAAAGTTTTGTTTTTATTTGGTTTGTTTTTTTTTACAGGAAAAATCAGACATTTACGCCGCTTACAAAACAGATAAGTTTTTAACACAATTTTTGGCCAAACACGCGTCCTACGAATTCACCAGCGCCAACAAAATATACGTGGAAAAAGACGTTCCCGTAAGGGAGTGCGTTTTAAATGATTTCCCCGACGAGCTCGAAATGAAGGATTTCAAAACCAACTCCGAACAAGCCAGACGCGGCATCAACCAATGGGTGGAAAACGTTACACACCACATGATCAAAGATCTTATCCCTCCCGGTACAATCGATTCTTCGACTAACTTAGTATTGGTCAACGCCGCCTACTTCAAGGGATTGTGGGTGAACAAGTTCCCGGAAGAGTATACAAGAACTGAAGTTTTCTTCGTCAGTCCGACGAAACAAATAATGGTGGAAATGATGCACGTGGAAGGCACCTTCAAACACGGTGAGCTATTTCGTTTAAAATTATTGTGGGTTTAAAAACATGCTGTTATTTGTTTTCAAGATGTTTCCGAAGCTTTGGGTGCTCACATACTGGAAATGCCTTACAAGGGTGACAACATAAGTATGTACATTCTCTTGCCTCCATGGTCGGACACACAAAATTCGATAGAAGCCACTTTAAAGAATTTAACTTTGGAAAATTTCAGGAATGTTGTAGAAAATGACAACCTGATCTCCAAGACGGTTCAAGTTTCGTTCCCTAAATTCACTTTGGAGACCACTTTGGAAATGACACCGGTAAGTACATGTGATACTTAATAACATAGCATAGAACTTTAAAACCAAAGATAATTAACAAAACCTTGTAATAAAAACCCTTTATCAGAACGACTCCCTTCGTGATATACTACTGAATATTAGAATGATTAGATCAGACTAAAAGCAATTAAATAATCAAAGAAAACTCTCTATACAATTTTCTATGTAAGTCCATTCAAATCTCAAATATGAAACCTAGTAATTTAGTAAGAAGGAGCTGTTACCTATTCTGCATGTCTCAGATGATGTTACAGCATCATGCCAAGAATAAATGTATCTTTATCTGTAACTGGTTAGTGTTATGCAACCAGTAATGCATTACAATTGCCGTTGCAATTCTTTATTACAACTTTTCAGTGGATTTATTTACGAATGACTTTAAAGTTAACCCGTTAATAATATCGTCCTTTTCACTAATGTACACAACCAAGTCCTCTATTAGGTAGAGTTTAAATACCTATTTTACAAAATATTGAAGAAGTATGCTTTTGGAAATCAAATTGACCATTTCATTGTTTGTTATTACTTATATTGGGACACTACCTCAGAGTAATAAGTAAAAATAGAGGTGCCACAACAACACAATAACATACAGTTTGTAGTCAATAGCAATGAACCTATAATTGATAGAGATGGAAAATAAAATTGACATCTAGAGGTGTAGGTAAACACAGCCGTACAGTGGCGTGTAATTGGTTAGAGTATCACCGTAATATATAAATGTTAGTTAAATAATTTACACACATTAAAAATTATTGGCACCATACATATTTTTATCGGAAGGAATTCTAAAAGGATATATGTATTTCATTATTAATTTGATTTTCTTATTTGTAATAAATTTTAATTAAAATTGCTTATTCTACGCCAATGAAGTGAATAACTTAATAGTGATAGGTTAGATTATCATTTTGCGAAGTACCAAAAATTATACACGCTTTTCAGGTTTTCACCATTTTCAATATTGAAAATAAATAGAAACAGTTTATAAAGTTCACTTAAATACACAGAAATTCAGGAAAAATCGAACAAAGCGCTAATCACCTCTAGACAATAACAAACAAAGGCACTGATGCCAAATTTTCGGTGTGGGTATTTGATACAATTAGTGCAGAGTTGCTGAGCTTTTTTATCAGTATTATAGAAAGGTAATAAAGTGAATATTAAAATGAATGTATTAAAGAATATTTTCTCTGACTAAAAATCTCCTCTTAAAAGTAAAATAAACTTGTTGTAAATTATATTATTACGTTTTTGTTTCCACAACGTCTGGCAATGCTCTGCTGGTAAACAAATCTGTCTCGACGACAAGTAGTAGGGAATATGCCTACTCTATGTTTACTTATTACTCTGATGACACTACTCTATTACATGTGAGAAGAAGTTTGTTATTTCAACCCTCCTATCTGTGATTTCAATTTAAAACAAGGTTTCTATTTGGATACATAAGCCCCCACTTTATCATCAGTGGGTTTAAAAACATCCCAATTTTCTGTCATTAACACTGACTTTAGAATGACCTATAATTTTTATATGGTAAAATTCGTAGGTATTTGTATTGTTTAAATATGCTTGGCTCATCCTTGTAAAAAATAAGTGCATATTATTAGTCATACTAGATTCTTTGAAAAGTAATTAACCAAATTAATAATAAGTATTTTGATAAGCTTATTTTCTTTGTACATATTTTTCCCCAACGACAGCTTTTGTATATATTTTGTATTATGTATATGGAATTACTAATATTCTTACTTTAGTTAGATAATAGGCCTATTTTTTATTGATATTTTTTTAAGAAAATTGAATTTTCTATATGTTTCAAATATTGCCTTACCTTTTATTTTAAGTTTTGCAACAAGTTCAACGATCTTTTTTACATGTTTTGGTAACTAATCCATCAATTTGTGATTTTTTCAATGTTACTTGGAAATTCGATAAAATATTAATAAACTTTTTTCTAATTCTGTAATTATTGTATATAAATAATAGGTATGTACAGTCCATCACAAGATATTTCTTCTGTTTAGGACATGATTTTACAATAATAATCCCTCAGTAGGGGGTCAATAATCCTGGATGTAATTGGGACTCAGAGTTTTTGCTAATGCCATATTATATATTTGTGAAGTTTTAGTTGTGGAGGTAAGTTATGTATTAGGTATAATGTATAATATGTATAATCCTTATTATTTTATATGATTATTTATTTACAAAAAAAGTGCATTCGTCGCCTGTAAGTAATCATGAAAATTTAAATTGTGTTATCAATATTTAACAATAACTATATATTTCCATATTCTACTGTCTAAGTAATCAAGGACCTCAATAATGAAAATTTTTTATGAATCTTTAAAGAATGGATGTTTTGGTATAACTACCGCAATAGAAGAAGCTTTAAATTTAACAAAGACTCCACCATATACAATAAAAGATAGGTATTGCACCAAGGTACCTAGCAACATAACAATTTTTAAAGAAAAATAATACTTTAAAATTTTATTCAAATTATTTCAAAGCAATTTGATATTCATATTCCATATTTGCGAAGCATAAAAGTGCTTCGAAAATGTAACTTCTCAATCCATGTATATACCTAAATACGTAATTACGCCCCTGCTAAAATTTTCTACTTTACAATTCACAACTTTTATTGGTAATCATCAAGGCTAAATATCTTATGATGGACTATACCACAATGTTACAAAGTAGCTTTAACAGAATCTGACTGATTTTTTACTGTTTTTAATTATTGTAATAAACTTTGAAATTTAATGTACATACATATTAGATGTTTCTTTGGAAAGGCGTCAAATTCTTTATTACTTAACTTTTTTTTAGTTTATACAGACAAAAATTTAAATGTATAACGATTTCATAAAAAGTTTATATTTTTTATTTTACTACTATACTAAAACCAATAATTATTGAGAGTAAAGCGCGTTGTCATATCTAAATTTTACGTTAGAGTTGATTCCAAAATTATAGCGACAGCTCAAGTAAAATTCGGCAATGTGGGGGTATTCGCCGACGATCTCCGATCAGCTCGCGCCGCAGCGCAGTCGGAGAATTCTAGTAGAACAATTGCTAAGCGGATTCCGTGTGCGGTGTTTCTTAGTCCCAGCGGCAGCTGGGCCACTGGAATCTATTTCTCGAACTGGGTAATCGCTAGCGTTCGAGTCGACGGTAAAGATAGGTGGGAAAACCGTAGCTGTCGCGATAATTTTGGAATTAACTCTACCAGTTTATAGCAGAATCAAAATATAGTAAGCATTTGAGTTGTAGGTTGTGGCAAATTATAGATAATACACACAATACTAGTACGATTAAAAGGTATTATTTATGACTAAAATCAGTAATGTGCTTGTAATGAGTAATACTTAAGGTACTAGTACATTTCAGCCTTTTTCCTGCAAGTCTATTTTGAATTGCTAGCAAATGTTTACCATGCCTTCGTACATTGCCGCAACTTTTGAGTTTTTTTTTTCGTCATTTGACAAGTGTTCTCAGTTTCTGAATATTTGAGGTTACGTTACCTTTAATTTAAAACATGTATTTTCATACAAATACAAACTGTAAGTACACACGAACTTCGGAATAAACATATAGATATTATCAAAAGGCGTTTTCGGAAACCTACTCGGGTTGGCCCGATCCTTAGATTAGGAAAGCATATGGATACCGCACTTCGCTTTATTTTGAGCTTGCGTTCTGTGACACATTTTTAGCAGCCGCCATTATTTCTGTGGCAAACAAAGCGAATACAGCGTGTGCTTTATTTGTGAATTTTTAAGTGAAAATTATTGAGATAGTGAATTATTTTTGAACTGAATAATGGTGAATTGTTGTGCTTACGGATGCCGAAGTCGCAGCGAGAAAAGGAGATAGGAATTTCATTTTACAGGTAAACAAACGATTGTATATACAATGACCTTTGTAGATTTTTCTATTTTAAAAGATAAAAGAGTTATCTTTGAGCAATTATATTTAAGTATGTAATTATTCAGTCTTTAATTCATCTAATTATAGTGTTTGGATAACGCGGTTTAATAATATTCATTCTAAATCTGCATAAATAATATATTTTCTTGCTTCAAAACAGCCATTTTACCAATGGCGTAGGTAAGCAATTTTTAAGTTTCTCCAAATAAATCTAGCTATTCATTTCAATAGGAGATTAATGCAAAAAGGACTAACTCAAAACGACAAAAGAATTATTCACTGTAAAATAGGAGAATTTTCACTAGAAAAACATGTAGGTATTTTATGAACTTTTTATTTTTTGTTACAGCCTTCCTACAGATGTAGAAAAACACAAATTATGGATATGTAACACCAAAATTAAGGATTTGAGAACCAACTAAAAATGATAGACTTTGGTCAAAACACTTTGAGGAATGTTGGTTATATAAAACTGATGTAAATTCAAGAGTACATTTGCTCCATGAAGCTGTTCCAATAATTTTTCATCAGTTGCTGTAATAGTATGAGAAATAAACCTTTTACATAAAGCTAGGCTTTATTCAATTAGAAATTATACATGACATAACTTGACAGTTTTCACAATACATAGCAACAATATAAAGTACAATAAGTAAGTATAAAGCATGTGTGTATAAAGACTCTGTATCAGCAGAACCGATATCATATCAGTTGCCCACATAACTGCAACCCAGGAAGGTATGTACCTACATAACTAATAGCAATAAAACACTTTGGCAGTTCTAAGTAAAACATAATTTAATTTTTTTGTGAATTGGAAATATTTATATAAAAATATTGTTTTTTCTAGGCCAAATAGAGAGCACCATTCAAATATATTCAGAGTACAGAACCTGGTCCTTCTACTTCCTCAACACAGTCATTAAACCCAACAGCTGACTGTCCTGGTTAAAAATACTGAAATGGAAGTTACTTCTAGAAACTATTAGAAGTTAAGAGAAGACTAGAAAAATTAGGGTATTGAAACAATCTATAAACAGGCTAAAAAGAAAAGTTGTTTTCCTTAAACAATTAATAACCAGTTTGAAAAATAAGAACTCGATTGATAATGAAAAAGCTATTTTATTAGAAAATGTGAGTAGTGTAAATAAGCAATTGTTACAAAAAATGCAATTTCTAAAAATAAAAAATACCCACTTTTCACAATTGAATAATTCAATACTCTGAGTAAACTTATAGAAAATTCAAATAAACCATTACTTTGTTCTCTTATCATTGATGAGATGTCAATTTGGCAGCACTTGGTATGGAATGGTAAAAGTTTCTACGGTTAGTCAATTTTGGGGTTGATTTGGATGATGATTCAAATGAATTAGCCAAAGAAGCTGTTGTTTTAATGATAGTTGCAATTAATGACACATGGAAGCTTCCACTTGGATATTTTTTGTCTAATGGTTTAAATGGTGAACAAAAATGTTCTATAGTCAAACATCACTAATCACTATTAATATCAGCAAATAAACAGTTTTAATTTAAGTATTTATTTAATATTAAGGTAGTTATAGATTAATTATGTTAATATTTTCATAACAAATAAAGATTTTTTATAATTACTAGTAAATTTTATTCACTTCCTTCCTTTGATACCAACCTATTATTTGTATCTAAGAAACATACAATTATTACCTATTATGTGGGAAAAATGTATTGTAAACATTATGTTACGCCACTGACCACATCGACTATGTGGCAAGTGGTAACAGTTTCACGACTCGGGTTACGCGTCCTCTCTCTTTCCTTGTCTAAGGCCCGATCCCTAACCTACGCGTTCGTTTACCTAACCCGAACTACCTACCCGTGTTCGTAAATCACAGAGCTGTTAACTCGATCACCGACTCGGGTTGATCTACAATAACCCTATCGAAAAGTAGGGTCGTTCATATCGCTTCAGACACCGCATGCGCATTTTGAACCATTTTTAAATTTTGTCATTCTCTAAAAGCGCGGGAATTTAGCATTTTCATAATCTCTTTTCTGAGATTTTTAATAGGATCAATTTTTTTCTAATAATTGTTTCACGTTGATGAATAAATAACCAAAATTACAGAAAAGATTTGAAAAATACCAAAAAAATCAACAACATCTAACACCAAGAACAAGATAAAAAAAAGTAAATAATTGAAAATAGTTGGGTTAGGGTTGATAATTTGAATGACATGACAGCGTATTGAATACTCCGATCTGAAACCTGTGATGTTCGTAAACATGGTTGGTAGGTACGTGATCCATGGTGATCCGTCACGTGACCTAAGTGGATCGGGTTGGTAACCCGGAGTAAGTTTCCGAAAATGCCTATAAAATACTTCAATGTTTATTATGCTTATAGGACAACAGGATAGAATCAGCTGACGTAAACTGACATTTCTGCCAACATAGATTTTGGGTTGTTCGATCAAAATTCCCTAAAAACAGGCGAGATTGCGTGGATTTGACCTTGAATAAATAGAAATCGTTCTATACTTTTGTGCGCCTTTTTGTTGCAGTCAAAAGTCTGAAACGCATGCGCAGTTGTTTCACAAAAAAAGCTAGCAATAGAATTGCGAGCAAAAGGCTGAAATGTACTAGTACCTTTATACATTTCCTGATTACTGATCAGTTAAAATTCATTATTTTCTGTACAGTGTTAGGTATTTATTACAACTAGTGGCAACGCTGTACGCAACGATATTTCTGTCTTTGTCACCTTACCGTAACTTCCATCACATCGTCGCAGGCCACAGTAATATAAATGCAAGAATGAGCGTATCATTGGTTTGTGAATCCACGTTGAAAATGGTAAAACGGTCGGAGTCTCGGTCAGTAAGAGAAAAACAAATTATACTGCGAGTATTTTACTGTCTTGAAAGAGTTCATCAGTCACCAAAAGATGAATTTGTGCATATATGTATGAATATTTGAAATAATTGTACTAAGAATTTTTCTTTCATTCTTAATCCTCTCAAAAATTAATAAACACGCCCCCGATTTGCTGTCAACTGGGCCTACTTCTACTCTCAATCAATAGGTGCGTTCTTTTTGACTGAGATCTCAGTTAATCTCAGCTCACATCGGTAATGTGCGCGTTCTTTTCGATTCACTTCGAAGTGAGCTGAGATTTTTCCTCCCCCTTTACCGATGCTGGTCCACACATTGGCGCCAATATTGGCTCCAACGCTACTCGTCCAACGTGTGGATCTAGAAAATGGTATTGGTCCCAACGTTGGGGCGAGCGTTGGTAGTTGGCCGGCTCGTGTCGGTTTCATCAAAGGAATCTGAGTCGGAAATACAAATTTAGAGTATACTTTAAATCTTTCCCTTGAGGATGCACAGAGGGCGAAGGAAGGTATAACAAATAATAATAATTATCTGCATTATTACTTCTCTTATTTCGTAGGTATATTTGTATAATTACGCATGCGTCGGCAGGTCGCGCGTTTCAATGGACTGGGAAAGTAGTGACGTAAGTGACGCCATGTTTTTCGAATTGTGAAACCAAATGATTCCAAACAACTATAGTTGATAGTGTGTTTTATATGTGTTATTGCTTATTTTATTGTATTTTCTTGATTTTTGGGAGTTAATTACTGTTTTTCTATTGGTAAGTGTTCATTCATATGCTTTACATATCACTAAAGAACAATTTCCGTAAAAACATTGACATAACCACCTCCAAAGTTGTCTATTCGCATAAATTTTAAGAATACTTACTCAGAAATGGTAGTTTAAAAATTGAATTTTAAAAGATTTTACTTATATGTATTTAATTATGATACTTTCGTTATATTTTAATGTATAATAGTAATAAAATAACTTAAACAAAAGTTACTTCTGGAGATTTATAATGTTGCTGTTTGGAATCATTTCGTTGACATTTCACAGTTCGACAGCATAGAACCTAAATGTTGACGTCGCACTTTTCCTGTCCATTGAGTTTGTCGTTCTTTTTGGTGCTTACTCACTTCACTTTATATCAGATCACCTCAATAGACCCATCTCGTTAATGGCACAAATTGAATACTCGTGCGCGAACTAACTCCCACTCTCGTAGTTCCCCCTAAATATTCGTGCCCCTTATAAAATTGTGTTGGACATGCAAAAGTAATCAGTAATCCAAAGTAAAGTAAATCCAAAGAGAAGTCTAGGTACACACACAAGTCGTTAATATTAAATACACAAAGACAAGAAAAACACAATAACAACTAGCAAGCGGCGTACACGCACGAAATAAAAATTAAAACTTCTCCTTTTTGTGGTTTATGGCCTGGGCTGCCGCGGCTATACGGCAAATAGAAGCTAGCTTTTGACAGCTAAAAGGTTTATTTTCATATAAATTGTGGTATTCCTGGGTAGCAATACGTTGTGTTCTATGGTAAGAAGTAGTCATATTTTAGCAGTGGAAGGGGAAAATTCAAAAATATTTGCGCATGAGTATTCAATAAAGAGATAGGTGTTCAGTCAAAAAGAACGCACCTATTATTGGTTTTAGTATAGTAGGTTTTTAAAAATGACTGAATTTCTATAATTTCGAATGTTAAAAAATTATTTCTACGAAATTTACCTATTTGTAATCTAACGCTAGTAGTATTTTTGTTAATTTACTTTTATCTACATTAATATTTTTAATAATAGACATAACATTGGCATTCTCTCTTTTTATTCTGAAAATAGAAATAAACCATGTAATGTTTATTTAATTCTAATGAATATACCTATAGTGATACTCTGAAGTAATAAAAAGATAAGATACAATAAAATCATTTAAGTATGTTAGTGGTTATTAAAAATAATTTGAGGGGCTTTCAGAATAATTTTTATTACGCGTAACAAATATTTACATTCATAGTTAAAAATGTATTGTTAATGTTCAGAAGTAGAGTTTTTGGGTGTATTCACAATTAATGTAGGGGTGTTCCAATTTTCTCTATTCTTATTACAAAAAAGTAATTAATAAAGTGTGTTTGGCAGCCTTTCTGGAGGAAACTACCGGTTCAACTAACCGTGCACCTGAAAAGCTTGACGACACTTTTGTAACCTTACTAACACACTTTTTTCTCTGGTAGATCTTAAACTCTTTGGGTGTGGGAAGCCTATTCAAATCGAATGCTGACTTCAGCGCCCTATCTAGGAAAAAAGTGTCACTCGGTGAAGGCATACATAAAGCAAGAATTGAAATTAATGAAAATGGGTCGCAAGCAGCCGCCGCCACTGCATTTTTCTCATTCAGAATGATGGGAGACGAAAACGTGAAATTTAGATGCAACAGACCTTTTATTTATATTATATACAATCATAAAACTCATACAGTCCTATTTGTGGGGATATTTAGAGCAGCAATTCAATAGTTATTATTGATATAAGAGTACATAAAATATTCTTATAGAAATCACAAGCGATATAACTTCTACATTTCTTATTTGCTTCATCCGTTTGATCACTGGTTTTCATTTTCATATAATAGAAGAGTTCCATAGATCTGCCAATTTTCAGGCAACAAAGATCAGGTGATCGGCTGACGAATTATAATTGACCCATATATGAAATCAGGTAGTTTTAATTATAATAAAGTTCCATTTTATCGATATCTACAAGATAACAAACACGTCAAAAAGTAGAAATAGAAGAAATAGTTAGGTTATTATTATTTAAGTTTATGTAATAAACTTCAATATAGTAAATTATTTCCACAAATTTTAATTCAAATCGCGCCAAACAATTAACATTTTTTCTATTTCGTTAACATCCTTTAAATTTTGTAATTTTTCACAATCACAAAACATTTTTTTTCTCACTATCATAGGAAAAGTCTCTCTAATGTTTTATAAATTGTATACTCACGATTAGGTTCCATATCATTAAAATAAAAGATCTTTATTATTTTTTGTAATAAATTTTTATTAATATTAGTACTTTTTTTATAAGAAACCCTTGCTTGAGAGATAAGGTTATATTTTATCCTGTTCCAACTGCCGCAAATCCTTCTAGTTTCTTTCTAAAAACCGCCAAAACTGGATCCTTAATTTGAGGTAATAATACAAATATTACTAGATCCTAATCCAAGAAAAGATGCCAATAAATAAGTAAAATACAAAACTAATGTATTAGTTTATTTTCTGCATTTGTATTTAAGTTGTTTATTCCATTTATTAATTCTATTTGTTTGACAAGATATTCCATCAGTTAACTTTTTTAATTCTCATTAATTTTGATCTGTTGTTATTAATTATTAGATACTTCACAGGTACGTAATTAATTTATGCCATAAATAATATGTTTTAGACTTTTTGATAAGATTTTGATTCAATAATTGTTCAGTACCTACTTACTAATAAAGGGAATAGCATCAACTAACATTTTATACTAAATACCCACATTAAATGATATTCAGAGTTAGACAAAAGTTACACATTTAGTCGCCATTTTAAATTATTTTATTGAAATTTATTGTATTCACCCTTACTCTGTGGAAGTCCATCTTGTTAAGAAAATTAAAGAAATAACTTTTTAACAAAATTTCCATTGTATATTTAATTGAGTTGAAATGAAGTAAAGAGACATAACAATATTAAAACCTAGATGTTATTAAACCTAAAGGTTTATCATGAATATATTTCCCTTTAAGATCAGTATAACTGTGCAATTATATAGAAAAACCAGGAAAAACTGAATGCCTATTCATTTAAATGTTGCTGCTAAATGTCTTTTTATTTCAAGTTCTTCAAGTTTTTCATCACAAATGTGTAGTATTTGAATGTCATTGGTGTGTATGAGTGAGTTTTGATGTTCAAGTAGGTGTTTTTCATAGTGGGATTTATAATGATTTTATAATTTTTAATTTCTTTAGTTTATTTAGGAAATATTAGTTGTAGTGAAGTTTTCTCTTCTTTCTTGTTAATTTATTTTATGATCTCAATTTTCTTTATCAAAGTTATTGTTGTTCATAGGAATTAAAAATGCTCTATGTACAAAAATAACTGAATCAACATGAAAGTTTTGTTAAAAAGTTCTTTATCTTTTATGATCTTTACTAGTTAATGTATTTGAATAATTGTAATATTTGAAAGAATGTGATAAAAAATTAGATTAAAAATTTTGTTTGCTTTGGCAGATTTTAGGAACGCTAGGTTTGGAAAATCTGTTCAATGCCGATGCTGACTTTACAGCCCTCTCCCCAAAAAAAGTATATCTGGGTGAAGGTATTCACAAGTCAAGAATCGATGTAAACGAAAATGGGACACAATCTGCTAGCGCAACTGCAGTATTTTCATTTAAAATATTTGACAGCTCCGTTGTTAAGTTCAGATGCAATAGACCTTTTATGTATATTATTTACAATAAGAATACTCACACCGTTTTGTTTCTTGGAATATTCAGGTCACCTCCAGAAAAATAAAATGAATGAACTGCATTTGGAATTTCTTCTATGAAATAAAAGTGTTTAACCTTTTTATAATATACTTTTTAATAAACATGCTGTGTCCTTGTATTTAGATTTGAATTTAACAGTCATTCATTACTAAATGCATTTCACCATGCAATTGCCTCTATTATTGGAATTCACAGATGTTTTGATTAAAATAGAGTGATTTCATCTACCTTCACAACTTCCAATTGTTTTCTGCATGCGATCATCTTCCACTTTTTTCAAGTATCTTCATTGTTTTAATTTACTAAATCGTGATTTTTTTATTTATATGTGAGAGAAATAACGTTTCAGATGAGATTCTATTTTAAATTTCTTTTCCTTTAATGATATTTTTTTTTAATTAGCAATAAATTAAATCAAAAATAAATAGTAATAACTAAAACATAAGTGTCCAATTTACCACGCATAACTTAGATTACATTTTTTCTCATAACCTAACAGTAGTTATATAGAAACATATTAACAAATATAGGCATGGGTACATTAACTTGCTTTCTTTTAAATTTGCATAGTATCTAATTTTTGTTTTATATCACAGTAAGTATTTTATTTAGGTATAATAGGTAGGTAATTTGTAGGTTATTTGCACCACAAGCCAGCGACATTATAACTTTAATGGTCGGCTACACACGTTTTGCCTGAGAGCATGCCTGCAGGACTTGTTTGCGCAGGTAAGAGCGTGCGTATAGACGGCAAGACAAACAAGTCTCTGCAGGCATGCTCTCAGGCAAAACGTTGTGTGTAGCCGGACCATTAGATCTTAAAAAAAATAAATCCCGGCGGATTATCCTTTGAAGATTTGTTTAAAAGGAAATGCAAAGAGGTTAGCACCTAAGCAGCAACGAGATAAGAGCTTTTAGTGAATCTATGAAATATTTTTAACTTTTCTTTTTGTGCATTATAGATTCTTCAATATATGGGAGTAGGCGATCTGTTTGATGAAACCTCGGATCTGTCATGGCTGTCTGAAACTAAAGTAACTCTAGGTGGATCACTTCACAAAGCAAGAATAGATGTAAATGAAGATGGGACCAAAGTTGCAGCAGCAACAACGCTATTCAGCTTTAGATCTAGCAGGCCTGCTGAACCTACACAGTTTATCTGCAACCATCCATTCATATATGTATTATATGAAAAAATGCAAAAAGCTGTATTATTCGGTGGAATATTCAGAAGACCGTATTAAAATAAAATATTTATGTAAAGAAAATATGTGATTTAATGAAAAACGTGTGTATAGTGAATTATACGAGAATTATATTTTTGTAATTTTAAATAAGAAATATTGGATATAGAACATGACTAAAAAGACTGTTTAGAGCGTTGTTAACTGTTTTTTAGAAACATTAATTTAGGTGGACAATTAAATTATAATTCGTTATAATCTAAAGATCTTTTTAAAACTCTACTACATACTACATACAAGCTCTACCAAATTTTTAATTGATGTGTTCATGTATTAATTTCTACAGAAATATTAAAAGAGTACTTTAATTCAATAAAAATAAAACAAATCTCAAAACCTTATTTACTGTTTCTGGTGTATAGTGCATATAAGTAACTTTTATGTTAAAATAAAATGTTTAACGATTTTTGTTCAATATTATACCTTCTAATTTCTACATGCCTCTGGAAAGCGTCATCCATTAACCATAAAAAAAAGTTTATAAACGGCATTTCTATTATTACATTTCTAGTTTTGAATCGCGCAAAAATTTAAGAAGCAAATCAAAGATCATTTTATCCTCCTGCGCTAAAAGTGTAGTAAATATTAGTGGTCATAGGAAAGTTATAAGATGTAAGGGAGTTAGATAGCTATTTACTTTGTAAAAATCAATGTTAACATGCGAAAAAACGTGATTTAGGCCTTCTATTGATTCATCATTGCTTGTGCAATAAGGATTATACATCCCTATTTCATAAAAATTAGCCCTGAAGCGCCCATGATTCATCAATCTGTACCTAATGGTTACATAAGAGGTGTTACTGAAATATATAAGTTTAACTGGAATCAAAATCATGTAAGTCATCCATTCTCTAATGAGGGTAGGATCCAAAAGGTTCAAAAAAAACACAGTGGAAGCAGCAGGCTTTATGAAATGGCCACTCTCAAGGCTATTGAATTCCATCAGAAGAACATGCTAGATTAGGTGATTTAAAATACAAGGATAGCACAAAATAGATCTGCAAAGGTTGTAGTTTATCAAGAAGGCCCAATTTTTAATGTATGTACTTTCTCATACTAGGATTGGGGTAATGAAACTAGAAATAGCAAAAGATGTACTAACTAACCTACCCTTTAAAAAAAAATACTATAACGATTCCTGTTAATTTAAAATAAAAACTTGTTGAAATGTGACAGCAAATAAGGAATAGATTCAAATAAAATATGCCAACAAACACTTACATCAAATAAAAATACACAATAATCAATAAACAAAAAATACACAAATGCATTGTTAAATAGTAACCACCTACAAGAATGATAGGAATAATTTAAAAAAATGCATGTATATAAAAAAATTTAATCAAAAACTAATTAAGTTACAATATTAATAATAACCAGTTTTAGTTTTCCTATTTAAATATTTGTACAAATACCAAATTCTTTTTTCTAGATGATAAAATTTTGTAGGTCTTGCCAAAGGATAAGCTGTTTTGCTTAACACCTTTCTTTTTCTAATCATCACTTGGTATTCATTACCCTTTAGACCTCTTAACCACCTAGGCATGTTATATAAAATCTTTGTTGGGTGTAGCTTTTCATTTCCCAAAATATCAATATAATCATTTTGACCAAATAATGCTCTCTTCTCTGCCCATGAGTCTGTGGGTTTATAAATAGGCATTGGTAATTTCTGTCCATCTTTCTCTCTGGGAAGTAAACCTTTTTGTAACATGTAGTCGTCATATCCATACCTGCGAATTATTGGACCTTTCGCAACTTTTTCTGCATGATATCGAAATCTCACAAAAGTGATTTGTGGTAAATATGCAGTGATATTAATTAGTGAATTGGCACTTCTACATATACTTTTCGCTATAAGAGACATTTTTTTATATAATTCCTAATATTAAATTAAATAAATATACGTAAATTCAATACATTTTTTGCATTTTTCGTAACATAACCTCAGATTTTCTTCTTTTTCATAGATATTAACATTAACCAACCAGAGGCCACCGGGCAGAAATAAGGATAACCACAAATATATATATATCAAATGTAGAATAATAATATGATATAAGGAGGATTAATCGATTTATATTTTATTATTAATCAGTATGATAACAGTAATATAAATTAAAAGAAATTATTTTCATTAAAAATTATAAATTTAATTGCATTTACCAAAAAAGAAGAAAACTACTGGTGACTCACGAAAATATGACTAAGAGACACATTTTGACATCAGATATGTTACGTGTCAAAGATTGGGCAGTTTAAATATTTTTTACAATATATTTTATATTAAGTAAGTAGGTACAAAAATATAATTAATTATGGACTAATGAATTATATAAATTAAATTAGTACCAAAAATAGTCGTTAATTATTTTACAAAATAGTTTGAATGCACCATATTGATAATTACACGGTCCCACTATTTATTGCCGTATAGTTGATTTTGTCACAACGTTTTAGATATCCCGTTAAACTCGACATTTCTGTTAGTTTTCCCATGTCCAGAAAAAGAGCAAGGAGTCATTCAGAAGACATGAAGTCAATACATTTACCATTGCAACTGCCTGAAACAGTAAGTATTTAACTACATATAAACGTAATTTTTTATTAAAAGACATGTTTTAATTTCTTGAAATAAGTTTATTGAAATGTATTCAATGTAGCAGTCATATATATCTGAAGATATTGGAATCTTAAAATTTCTCTTATGTAATATAAAATTTTAAGACATTTTGCCAAAATGTAACTAGAAATTAAGAGTGAATAATTGATGATTTCTTATAAACATAAGTAGATCCATGTTTTATCTATGCTTATAATTTCTTCTAGGTGGTTGAAAAAATCTAAAAACAATATCACAAAAAATATGTTTTTATTTATTTGTAAAATAATTCTACATTATTAATAATAAGTAATTAATAATAAGCAATTGTGAAATTATGTACCTAGTAAAAAAGCCAAATGTTTTTTTGCAAATTATTTCATTAATTTGTCGTAACTTATTTTGGAAATGCATTATAGTCTACTGAACATTGATACACACGTTTTATTTGTGAGTATATCTAGGTATATTTAGTTAAAAATAATGAAACAGATTGCCATTTGTTTATATAAAATATCAACAAAGTATATATTTTGTCAATGAATAAGATGTTCTAAAAAGGATGTAAATAAATAAGTAAAAACTAAAGTAAGACTTAATAAAACTTAAACTAATTAACTAACTACAACAATTTTACAACAACAAGTTTATTTAAATAAGATAATTAACTGTATATGAGAGTAAAGGATTTATAATTTCTGTTTTCTGATAAAAGTTTATATTATTGGAAATATATTTCCATGTAACAACATTTTTTTATATCACATTTTTTGTGAACTCAAATTATATACACTTTTATATATTAGTTAGCCACCAAAGGTAAATTACTGCAATATTGACAAATTTTTCTTAATAAATTCTTATTTAATCTTGGAATAAAAAATCTTTTTTTTCACTCCGAAACAAAAACAATTTAATACAAAACTGTATATCTCCAATTAGTTAATTATATAGGTACTGTATTAAAATATATTATTTAGTACATTGAGGAAATACCAAGTATATATTGATTAACTGAATAATATATACCTAATCAAATATGTACTAGGGAAACATTTCTGTCAGAAAGTAATTTAACTTTTTCTGTATTAAAATGCTCACCAGTTTATTACCTAAAAATATAAAACGACCCTTTTTAAATCAATTACAGTTCATTAAATTTGACGTAGTAAGATCGTCAAGGTTAAACATCACGTTATATTCGCACAATTTATAATTTTTCAAGTATTCACAATAATAAACGCCAAAAAGAGTTTTGTAATAAATAATTGAAAAATTGTAGTAATCTAAATATAAATAATAGAGTGAATATTGTATTAGATTATCAATCATTATTTTCACACTTTGGAGGAGTATTATATAAATTGATATATTTATATTGATTATTTTTTTACAAAGATTCAGCGTAAAGATAAAGTTTTAAATTTATTTTAAAATAAAAAAATGTTATTTAAACTTTTATTTCCGTATCTATTTTTATTAAAGTTAAATTTTTCTCATGCAAACATTAATAAATTATTATTCTTCATATATTATTCTGGAATATTTGTCAAGAATTATCATTATGATTAATTTCTATATTTTTGTGCAACTTTATGGAACATTGCTAATTCCACTGTGAGAATTACCAGCACAACATTTATTTATCATGAAATTCGAATAAGGGAAATACAATTCTTCCTGTTTATACCTATTCTGATTAACAAATAATTAAAATAGTATTACAACTTGATATTAGGACTTTTATCTTCATCAGATAATTTATTAAATATACTAATAGTACATAAAAGCCACCACAGCTGAAAATACTTCAGTGTAAATCTATAACTGCAATGTAGAAAATAATTTATATATTTTTTATCAACAAATAAAATTAGTTTCAATTAAAACAAACAATACTAATTTAATTTAATGTGGCAGAGGGAGATAAAGTAGTGATAGTTTCATGTTTGGTAGTTTGAATTTTGAATATTCATAGTTCTGGACAAATACCTATGTTATTCATTTAAATTATGAATGGTGATCTAACTCTAAATAAAAGACGACCTATTTTTGAGATGAAATTGGTAAGCTAAAAAAGTATAATTTTTTATGAAAAAACATTAATTACAAACTGAATATTTATTTAGAAAGAAAAATTGCACAGATGTAAAATTTAGAAGTGTATACCAAATTTTTATTATCCTTAAACTAATTGGAGTTAATGGTTTGTTTGGGCGATATTTCAAAAATTAAATTGGAAAACTGCTGTTGTATTTGTTAAACGATGCAGATATAAACAAACTACTACAATATTACTTGTTTATAAATAGTTAATAGCTGTGATTCTGTAGCTAAGGTATTTAGGAATGTTTACCAAAGAACATTTCAAATGCGTATATGTTATATCTAAGAATACTAAATGATACTGATATGATATTTTCACAAAAAATCTTCTAAATGAAAAAGTTGTTTGTTGAAAAAAATGTAATAACAATTATTTATCATGCCAGAATTCCTGGGATGTGATTCATTTTACTGAAATCAACATCATGTTATATTGAACTTACAATACAGTACAGTATAGCTCAACGTTTACATTATTGATTTGTAGTTATCACAGTATAACAACAAATATATTTTTGGCAAAATTTCTAAAAAACATATTAATTACATAAGAAAAGCCCCATCATCTCTCATTGTCTGTTTCACTTGATTAATACAACACAAATATTCAATTGTAAATATTTTACATTATTAATTCAACTTTTTTTAATGTTTTAAAGCTTTCCTCAATGAATGTTCTATTCAATACAAAGAGATTTTTTTTATTCAAACTAGTTCTTGAGATTAGCGGGTTAACATAATCAAACTATTCAGGTTTATAAATATTATATTTATTTATTATCATTTATTTATTTATAAATATTAAGATTTTAGTAAATTTCTTTGTTGCTTCTGATAAATAAACTTTTTTCTCAATACTTTTGTTCCATATGTGATATGCCGAATCTGTAGCAGGTATATTCGTTTTGCTAATACTCACTTTTACTTGTAGAACATAATAATAAACAATAAACAGGTGCCAAATTTTTGTAAACGTAAATATTCTACGTTTTACATTAATCACAGAGTAATACGTAATATGTTATCATAAACAAACGTGCTAGAATTGGCTCCATGATTATTTGGTCGAAATCCCATAAGCGTACTACCGAAAATCTTATTTAGTTTTTAATACAGTTAAATAAAGAAAACAATTTGAGCTGTCGGCTGTGGGGCCTTCTTATCATTGCAGTTCTCGCAATTTCTTACAATGGAACACATTTTTTTTATAATTAATCGTTTTATTTCAGTCATCGACTTGTGGGCCGGCGTTTTTTAGCGACGAACCAGAAGCGATAAGAATACGAGACGCCTGCGATTATTCTCAAAGGATAACTTATGAAGTAGCAAAGAGTGGCCGAGCTCCTCGTCGTATAAGAGTGTACTCAGATGGAATTTACGATTTATTTCATCAAGGCCACGCTAGGCAGCTAATGCAAGCTAAAAATGTTTTCCCGAATGTATATCTAATAGTTGGTGGTAAGTACAATAATTTATAGGCCGTAGAGCATTATTTTTCTACCAATTTCACACAAGGTAATTTTGGTCGAAAATTTGAGGTTAACCTCTTCTCAGACAAGACAACGTTACATAAAGAATTTGCATTTAATATTATTCATCATAATCATATTATTTCGTTTCTATATTGTTATTATTATAGACAATATAGAACCATTACAAAATTAACTCCAAAAACACTGATCACAAGTTTTTTGTCTTCCACTAGAGGTGGAATCGATATCGATAGTATTAGGGAGTTAAGGCATAGGGTACGTAAACGTATCTTTTTCGCGTAAACGTACCAATTCCACTTTACGTCGTCGTTACGAGGATGAGAAATATAACAGTTAAGGCACAGATCAAAAGGTAACGCAACGTATCCAAACGTCATGTTTTGTTTTTGTCAGCTGACAAATATTTGTTTGGTTTTTTGGTTAGAATAATTTGTGTTTTTGAATGAAAACAAGCCCAGAAAGATTAAATGTGTACACTAGATTAAATGTGTAATGAAATTGTAGTGTCCTATGCTTGTCTATATATTTCTTAACTAAATTTTTCACCCTATCTTTCAAGGTTCTACTTAATATGAATTTCCCCATGATTTTCATTAAGTAACTGTAGTGTAACTTGTAGTGTCCTATGCTTGTCTATATATTTCTTAACTAAATTTTTCACCCTATCTTTCAAGGTTCTACTTAATATGAATTTCCCATGATTTTCATTAAGTAACTTTGAATTATATTCACTCTGCATTGTGATCATACAGATAAGAACATATTATGATGGTCATATTTTTCTTCGTTTTCGTTTCTTTATTTTGCAGTTAGGGATATCTAGCAGCGTTTCGGATATCGTCGTCGTGTATCGGGTCGATACTACCGCGTTCTTGGGTCCTTGGGTCCACGTAGGAATCCGTATCTTTACGTCGAACGTATCTCGTATCGTAACGAAAATTTAAACGGCGCATGCGTAGCTGTCATTAGATACGTTTACGTATGTATGTGCTGTGCAGCCTTAACTCCCTATTGACTATCGTTTACCATCGATATTTTTTTTAGACTATCGATAGTTTTCGATAATACATGTTTTTCTTTATTTCTGGGTTTTTATAGATAAATATTCTAGCTTTCACACAATTTTGTGTAAATAAGGTAATTTTTCTTTAAAAAGAAGGGTTATCTTCCAGTCAGTGTTGCCAACCCAGTTCGCTGAAAATTCCCAATTATTAGTGAAAAAATCCCTAGAATTCCCTAGATAAAAATTAATTACAAAAATAATGTACGAAAATACTTTATTATCACAAAAGTTTAAAAAATACATATAAATGGAAATACATAAAAAGGAATAAACAAAAATAAAAGGTGCTAAACTAAACAAAAAAACAAATATAAAAATAAAATCTCATGGCATAAAAGAACATAGAAATAAAAGTCTTTCAGCTAATGCTGATGCTGTAAAAATTAAAAAGACAAATACCTTTATAAACATTTAACATATTTGTAGTCTATTTAAGTAATTTAAGATTAAAATTGATAAATTGACTGAAATTTTAAAAATTGAACTGAAAACAATTCAACATTGAAAATTCCCTAGATATTAAATTAAATTCCCTTTTTCCCTATTGTAGGAAAAAATCCCTAGAACTAGGGAATAATTCCCTAGGTTGGCATCACTGCTTCCAGTTTAAACATCCGCTTAAAAATTCTCTGTGCATGTACGAAATTTGAAGTTTCAAGAATAATTTTATTGGTTGATAAGGAGCGACAAACTTTAAATCTCGAGCTGCGTTGCCACATTTGTATGAAAAAATAAACTGAGTGAATAGACATTGGAAAGATTGCGTAAATTAGGTTATGTAATCGAGTTAAGAAAATCTATGAAATAATGCATTTAACGTAATATTGTTAGTTATTTTTTATAGAGTTCTGACTTCTAAGTAATAAGTTAATGTTCATCATAACATACAAGTTCTTTACTAATAGTACCTAATGAATCTCAAAATATATCAGAAAACATTTATGTTGGCCTACATGATTGAAACTTCATTATAACATCAATGTTATCTGTAAAATTTTGAACGTACAGTATGCTCATTTTGCAGATAACGTTACTAAATTATAACAAGGAGATTCGCAGTTATAGGGCTGATTTTGGATTTAAATTTTACATACATGTAAACATAATATGCATTGAATAAATCAGAAAACTTAATATACTATTTTAATTATATACTATTTAATCTTAGGTAATATAATATGCATTATTTAAAATGGGTTATTTATTACTTATGAATTTTAGCAGTAACGCTCCTTATTAACTTGGGTCTTTTATAATCAAATTTACTAAATCAAAACTAAACTATTCGCTTTCAGGAAAAAATATTTGAACTGACAACACTGTGCGGCTGTCCCGCTGTAAATTTCGAATATTTTTGTACATGCGCAGAGAATTTTTAAGCGAATGGTTAAACTGGAAGATAACCAAAAGAAGGTACACGGCACACGCGCAGATAGCCGTTTCTATTCTATCCAGTGAACTGTAATGGCGATTTATTTTGGTAGAACTCCACCTCTGTCTTCTACTGAATGTTTGTCTTATATAGGTCGTATAATCCAGTTAGACTCCTCTGCACATCAATTATTGTGCCTCAGAATTTTTGTCTTTTTTATATCCTTTGTTTTCTAGTTCTATTGCATATTTATATAAATATGTTGTGTGTACCTAAAGAACGACTTTGGTATCAACTTTGTTATCCAAGTATAAATCGACAAAACATCACAAAAATCGTTCAAAAAAGACATTCACTTTACAAAACAATTTCAATTTTCAATGAACAACCTTGGACGGTGTAATTTTTTATAACCTTAATAGTTGGAGTGAATCATAACAATATAAATTACCAGATATAATATGCAAATAATCGTAATTTTTTTGTATTTAATAATGAATTATGTTATCAAATATAACTTAACAATCATTTATTAATGCACAATTATATATGAATAAATTATTCTGTAATAATGGCGCTTTAATTTGAACATATGACGTAATTATACTCGAAAGCAATTCACCCTGTATATTATTTTAAAATACAGTAAATTAAAATAAAAAATCGACGTGTTTCAGGATTATTTCTTAAAATTGCATGTTTAGCTAAAAATTAATTTGTTTTATACTTTACGGACGCAGTGTATGAATAGATTGACAGTTTTTTTCTTCTTTAAATCTCCTTTTATTTATGGGATGTAGAGTAGACACACAAAAAATCATTCAGATCTTCTAACAGTTTCAAAAGTACTGAATAAAAAAAACTGATATTTTTTGGTTATGCTTATGAGAGTAAACATTTACTAGGGAGAGCTAGGTATGCGTGATGTTCACACGGCATAATTTTTTTGTTACAATCCTGGGATTATTAAAATTTTTACCTAATTCTTCAGATGAAGATAGTGACACAGAGGATATTTATTTATTGTATCAGTTGGTAACTGCTGTGACATTGAGTAATTACGCTTAAGATTTAACATAATAAGAGATTAAAATTTGTTTTTAACACACTGAATATTTTAGATTGGAATAATTTGTATTTCAAGTGTGCTGACTCAGAAGATAAAGTTCATTATTTACAAAATATAAATAGGTTGCAAATCAAATTCATTTCAATGTATCTTAAATTGATTGGAATCAGATAAGATCGACTAAATCCAATGATACCACACTCCTAATGAAAAATCAGATAATAATATAAATAAATATTGCAAGCGTAAACAAAATTGAACTATATTTTATTCAATACTTATATTTCGTAATAAATATTGTAAATACTTTTGTCTCCGTATTGCTTTTCAACGACTTTTCGTCAGTAAAACTAATTTCTGTAATCCCATCTTTGTAAATGTTTGCAAGTAAATTATACACAACCAAAATATTAAAATAGTGGATATGCACCTAGGGAGTAAAGTGGGTTATTATTATCAAGGTCGTTTAATACAGTTTTCTACAGCGGCTCGTATAGCATATTTTTCACAACTGGCTTTTTATTTTTTTAAAACTAGGAAAATTCAAATGTGAATTTCAAAGTTTTCTTAAAAATTACATCACCCATGCTCCACTTAAGCTCACATTCTGTCAAATGGATTGAGATTTAGTTCTAATGAAGTAGTCTGTATTTTTCTACCTTGGTTGATAATGAATAACTTTACTACCTTAACAAAAGTCAGTAGAGTTAGGTTTAGAGGCTACTAGTGAAAAAACATGTGTTTGGATAAATTCTGTAATGAAAAAATTGCTGCATGAGATTTGTTGAGATATTACCACTTTCAGTTCACAACATATAGAATGGAATATAATAAAAGTATCTCAGACTTTAATTTAACATGTAAAATTCTATGACCCGTATAATAAAGCACAATATAGTTATGTTTTTATTTATTTTTTCAGTTTGTAGCGATGCCATGACACATAGTAAAAAAGGCCGTACTGTAATGAACGAAGAAGAACGGTACGAAGCCCTAAGACATTGTCGTTACGTCGACGAAATTGTCAGGGATGCACCATGGGAATTGAACGAAGAATACGTTACAGCACACAAAATCGATTTTATCGCCCATGACGATTTACCGTACGAATCAATTAATAGCAACGATATTTATGCGCCTTGGAAAGTCAAAGGAATGTTTGTAGCGACCGAACGAACAGAAGGTAAATACATATTTTATTAGGTAGTGGAGAATCGCTCTTTAAATTTTTATTTTTTACATCAACAGCTGGTTTCATTCTGTTGTATATATCCAACCGTAGTCCAAATCTTTGTAAAAAAAATGCTTGCTTGTTGGTTTATGGTACGCTTATTTAATTTATTAGTAGATTATAAAATTTGTTCATTTTACTCTTACATAGATGACCTAGATAGTGCTTGGCACTTTTCCCTTTCTACATCTGTATACAACAGCCACAGTAACACAGCAGTAGAGTAAAGTACCCTAATATCGGATACTTTTTGTGAACCTTAATATTAATTTGAATACATCAATAAAGCTACGACGTTTTGAAAATAAAACAAATAATAGGCTATAGAGAATCATATATTAAACCAAAATCAATCATTGCCACATGTTAAAAAATAAAATTTAAGTTTTTCAAAAAGTGGTCAATTTACGTTGATAAAAAATAATGTTCCGAATACCGGATAGGGTAACCGATATTAGGATAACGATATAAAACTAGCCATCGAGGAAGAAATTACAAATATATGTGTCTTTGTCTATATTGGCACAGTCGGCATGAGCCCACCTGATACATTTTAAGCACTGAATCCATTGTCCACCCGAGGTATCTTCAGAGAAGAGTCCAGAACAAAACATACATTCTGCTTCCTCTTCCCCAATGTCACAGTCCATGTCAGAATCATCATCTAAAATGAGTACTTTATCTTCTTAAGATGAACTAAAAGATTCTTCCTAACATTGGTTGTCATTGCCTTCTTAGCAATAGATTTTCCTTTCTTTTTATTTGTCTGTTTTCAATTTCGGAATTCTATTTATCTATGTAGCTTTAGCTATGTAGATAGATAAGAAATATTTTGTCCTAATTTCGGATATCTAATATTAAGACAATTTGACCATCCGATATTAGGCAAATTGTCTCCTGTTGAAGGTCAAGGTTATGGCACAAAAAAAACTATAATAATCCATTGTCCGCATGCACTGAATTGAAGTAGACATATTATAGACTAACTTAAACTACAGAGACAAATTTAAAAACTTCCTGAATGTCTAAAAATTACGTTTTCAACTAGCACGTTTAAAAACTCGGAATGTGATAGTTCGGTATAAGTCGTACTAGAGGCATCTATGTTCTATGAGATACACTAAAATATTATTAGAGGGCTTGGGTTAAGCTCCCTGCTAAACTGTAGACGGGTTTCTTTGTAATCAGATTACAGATTTCTTCAAAACAGAACTATCCGATATTAGGCAACTATCTGATATTAGGGCACTTTACTCTACTATTAAATTTTGAGGACAAGACATTACTCATGGCTAAAGGGTAATCACTAGAGGTTGAAGCTACTAAAGGCACTTCTTAAATCAAAATATATTGTATAGGATTGAGAAATTAAAAAGGGAAGAAGACCCTGAAGGTAAAGTGACGTGAGATTTCTTATTTAGCAGTTGTTAGTCTATATAATTGTTCTGGGATGTATAATGCAACTATGGAGATCCTAAAATGGCAAGAGATCAAGAGGAAGACCACATCTAACTACATAAAAAACTCTAGGAAAAGTGTTGCTCAAGATAGAGACCAATAGAAGGAGTTGGGAGAGGCATATATCCAAGGATGGATTAAAAAAGGCTAGGAAGAAGAAGAAGGTTGTAATTCTTAGGCCCAGTTACACTAACAGTTTTAATCCCCATTTAGTTCTTAAGTGGAGCTTCTAATCACGATTAACCTATTGAAACGTTTCATCATGCTGATCAGTAGGATTAAATCGGCTGATCGAGATTTAGTATTAATCGCCCCTTTATCTGGTATAGTCCGATTAGTTCAGATTTCGATATTTTATTATAATAGATAAGGATTCATATTTTTGAATATTTGATATATTGTTAATTATGGTACTTCAAAGAGTTTATGATCTTGCCTTCGAAGAGGATGATATTATTTTTCGCCTTCCTCGAGTTAGAAGGTTATTATCTCCATAATTTGGATAATAAAGCTTTTGAAAGAAGGTTTCCACTTTCAAAAGAAGATACTCTTAAAATACTGCTTCGGGATTATATTCTTGTGTTATTTGTTTCTCCCAAAAGTTTTTGGATTCATTGATTCATTATATGTCTTTTTGTATATGGGAATATTTTATTTATATTATTTAATAATAATATTTTACTTATCAACGTAAACACAAAATGAAAATCTTGTTTAGGGATATGTTTACGTCATCAAATCGCAATTATTGACACAAATTTTGTTGGATATAAAAACTTAAAAAGACTAGACATATCTGTTAAAGTTTTTGCGGATTAATTACTGGAAATTAAAACCAATTACAACAACATATAGATATCTGGAGGAATATTTTAGAAGAAGTTGTACGAAAATTAATACAAATTTATACTAAGTGACATAAAAATCCGAACACACAGTTTAAATGATTATATTTTAATAAAATATTTTATAAGTACTTACTAAAGCATAATAAGTACCTAAATGATAAAAATTTCAAAATGATTGCATTGCTTTAAAGCCCTTTTACCTTTAATAATGTGTGGATGCATACCACACATTATTGGTGTAGTGGTAGTGTAAACGGTTTTCGGTATCAGTTTCGCCAACGGTTCCAGATTCAACATTTTAGCAATATGTTGTGTTCTATGGCAAGAAGTAGTTATATTTTAGCAGTGGCAGGGGAAAATTCAAAAATATTCGCGCATGAGTATTCAATAAAGAGATAGGTCTATTGGGTCTTGTAAATGAAATTTTTGTTTCACAAATTGAATTTCTCCAATACTTGGGATAATTTATCTAACTCTGTTCTTAAAAGTAACATTAATAATATACTAGAGGCCCATCAGTCATATGTCTTTACGGCTGATTTAGATATGTTTGCTAGAGGCAAATACTCTGCTTTGTATAAATGTCTTAATGTCAGTTCTCAACCGGCGAAGTATCTTTTTAGTAACATACCTATTAAATTTGTTCGGTTCTTCAGTCAAAAAAGGTTAAGCCTCACATATAATGATCAAGAGGAAATATGTACGATGTGCAATTCAAGACAGCTGGAAACACTTGAACATATCGTTTTGAACTGCACCCTATACCGTGAAGTTAGACCTCGCGAACTTTATAGTTTGGAAAATTTTGACCAGTTTGTGAAATTACTGGATAATCCTAAACTTATGAAAATGTGTTGTTATTTTTTTATCGGAGTTTTAGAACTTCGTTCTTTTTTATTGAACGAATAATGATTGTAAAACACCTGTGTGTATAAAACTATTTTTTTTGTTAATTTTTTTCTTAATCTTGTTCTATTTTATGCAAACTTTTTTATTATGCTTTATTACATTTAAAATTGTAAACTCTTGCTATTTGACATTTTCTGTTCAATTGAAGCAATAAATATTATTATTATTTACTTTACTAACCTAGGAATGTAAACAATAATTTAAGAAACTGACAAGAAACAAGGTTACCTTGATGTGGGTTCCAGGTCACAAAGGGATAATAGATAATGAGAAAAATAAAAAATGAGGCTAATACAGTTTAAAAAAATGAGGAGGTTAAGGAAAAGATCAAACATCTCCTTTGAGATTGTGTGTATATTTCTGCAAACTGCTTAATTTCCTAACTCCCTATTAAATTAGGAATATCCTCTTTAGAGACCTGCTTAGCTTCACTAGAAGTATATGGCTAACTAGAGTTTAATTAGATTAAGGTAGATTGAATTGCAGAGAAGTCCAAATGGCTTGTACGGAAAACAAAAATAGTTCATTTTTATCCAATAAGTTGTTTAACCCTTATAACATAAAAGTTTGTCTGTTTCAGGTGTGTCGACGTCCGATATTGTTGCCAGAATAGTAAGAGATTACGATATATACGTTAGGAGGAATTTAGCTCGAGGATATTCGGCTAAAGACTTAAATATATCCTACCTTAGCGAAAAGAAGATTAGACTGCAAAATAAGATGCACGATTTAAAAGATAAAGGAAGAAGAGTTTTGGATACGATAGGTAATTTTAATAATGTAATTTTTTTTAATAGTCATTCATTATAATTTGATTTATTTAGGAGAACGTAAAGATGACATGATTGCGAAATGGGAGGAGAAATCGCGAGAATTTATTGAGAATTTCTTGTTGTTGTTTGGACGCGAACGACTGTCTAATATCTGGAACGGGAGCAAAGAAAAGATATTAAGCGCCCTCAGTCCTCCCGTATCGCCCCATCCACCAGGCAGTCCAGCTTCAAGCGAAGATGAGTTTGATTTTTCAGAAGACGGTATGCCACCTGTGAAATCTCAAAGAATCAACGGCACGCCATCTCCGCCTTCGACTCCGCCCTCTTCATCTTCTACTTCAAAGAATTACTACTACAGCGTCGAAGATTACAGTGATGAGGAAGAGTTTTCGTTACCTATAAAGAACGGGAAATTATAATAACTATTAAAATTGTTTTTGTTTTTTTTGTTGATTAAATTTGTTAGTGCTTGCTGAATGTGATCCGTCTTGACTTTCCGCTTGTACGACGTGAGGGGAATTTTTGAATCTCTGTTGTAGTAGTTGGCAGGTCAAGATTTCGTTATGCAAGTTAAATTATTGAAGCGTAATATTATTTTAGCACAATTTTTTTTATTTATTGTTAACGTCTCTTGGTCTTTTACAATTCATATATATTATATATTTATACGTGAATTATACATTTGTTTTAACTTTCGTCAAAAAACGTAAAGTGATGTATTTTGTGTACGAGTAGTTTTTTAAATAGTATGATCTTAACGAGTATTTTAAATTGCTCTGAAAAAAAAAAATCGAGAATACGAATACGCTAACCTAAAGTTTACTATTGTAATAATTTATTTTTGAGCAATATTAAAAACGTATATACCAAAATGAACAAGACAATTTTTATTTGCCACTATGTGTAGATAAGAGTTTTTTTTTCACCGATCAACAGAAAACTTCATGGTCTATAATACTTTTTAAACTAGAAAATTGTAAATTCCTTACACATGCACTAAACTGTGTGGAATATTATGCCATTCTCGCACTCATGTCAAACTAAAAAGAAGTTCCTTTTTACAGACACATTTTATTTACATCTCAACCTGCCATATGCGACAAGGACAAACCTCATTGTAAACATCTGACGGAACCCCCTCCCTGAAGGATAATATTATTTTCTTTGCCACACTAAATGTGGAGATGGCTCGGTATTGACATTTTGCACTATACCACCGAACTTTTTATACATCTAATATTTTTACGTGGGATTTTTGTCAGAACCATTGCATAATTGACTACTTTCATGAACTCTAGTACCTGCAATTAATATTGCAACTGCAGTTAATTTTTAAAAGATGTGGTTTGAAGTTGAACTGTAATATTTAAATATTCAATAATAGTACCATAATGAGTATAATATCAACAGTTGTTTAATATTACCTTAATCAAATAACTTTTATTATATTATGTTATTTTATTATATATTTTGTGTATTTGTAAGAAAATTTTAACTTAGAAAATAATTCTTTATTATGTAATGTATCAATATTATATTTTATACATAAATATGTTATTTAAACCTACCAGAAACTTCGCGAAGTGGATTAAATAATGTCTAAAAAGGAGACAAATATATTTTTACTATGTTGTGATCTGGAAAGATCGACAATAGACGAAGTGAGTACGTCTAGTCATATATAGGAAAGAGAGAGATGCATATAGTGTTCTTAGAAAATGGTTATTCTCGAAGTTTCTAGAAAGTTTGAAACCTATAAAAGGACTTGAGCCGAGGTCGTTAGTAGAAGTATATGATTGAAAGTCAACCATAGAAGATCAGTCAGTGAACAAACAGTTTTTAAAAGTTGTAAAAATAAAGTGTTAAATAGTGACTGTAAAAATACAAGTTAAAACAATCAAGAAGTGAATCAAAGTACTAAATAGTGACATTAAGAACATAAGTTTAAAATTAATACCAAACTAATTAAAAGTGTAATTAAAACATTTTCGACGCATAAAAAAGAAGAAATTATAAGTGTACTTACTATTTATAATACAATTAAAAGAACTATAATCCAACAAACACTGAACTATATCCATTTGGAGGAACAAACAAGGAACAATTATATTACACAAGAAATCAAACGTCTGACAACACGAACTTGACATTTTGCCAAAGTTGGAAATTCCACGTACTACCAATCAGACAGCAGGACTCTACGATTATTAAGGTCAGATAAAATTGTAAACATTTTGAAATTTTTGTAGTAGTTAATTAAGTTTTATAATTTAAAAATAAAAGAATTTATTTGATATTCAATAATTACTGTATTTAAATAATAACTTACTTACCATTACATAAATAACATTAATTAATTTAGCACAAATTCAACATCAAGTAAGTTCTTTTATAGTTAATAAAAGGCCTTTCTTTTTTCTTATTTTTCCTACTAATTAGTTTCATTATTAAACTTTCAATATTACTGTTTTAACTTAACTCTTTTTGTAATAAATTTGTAATTATAATTAATCAATTTTTCATTCATATACACCTAATTTTCCAACTAGAAACTTGCAGAACAAAGCACCCCTGAGAAAAAGAATATTTTGTTGCTATTAGAACATTTAAATAATATTAATCAAACAAATTTATAAATACAAATCAATTAAACTATAATCATTAAATCATAATATTCATTACAATATTTTTAAATTGAGTTTAGAAAAAGTATAGTGTGCTACTCGTGCAGAAAACCTATTCCATACTCGTGTGATTGCGAAAAGCAACGTACGTTATCAATTAAATAACTTGAACTATGTATATTTTACTATTTAACTACATCTTAGTGTTTATTTATAATGTAATGTTGTTCTTATTTATTTATCCAGTTTTTGTGGGTGCGAGAAATTATACACACTATGGCTAGCTACTGTTTATTTATTTTATAAATACATTTAATGTCAATTTATATACATCCGGTATATCAGTCCTGATTTATTTATATCTCTCTGATAAAACACTATTTACATGCACTTATTTTACTATTCACTTACTTTCCGCGCACTAATTATTCACTGTTAACTAAGACTGTTCTAGCTGATAAATTTTATATATACTACCCTAACGCCTTCTCGAATCTACCCAGGCCAAGCATTGGAGTCGACATCATCTTCGAAAACGAGATAACATCCCTCCGAGTTGCAGGTTATGGTGTTGCTGGTTAGTTATTTGAAGAAGTGGAAAAATCATATTTATAACATGGGAGTAAAGTGCCTTTTCTCTGACCCACCGGTTAGTAAAGACGTCTTCAACGTGCTAAATTCGTAAATTTTTGGATAAAATTTCTTCAAGAATTTTTACACATGTAATAAAGGGCTCAGTCATTCGTTATCTTTTATTTAAGTCTATAAATGTGTGTTATAATAAGAGTTTTCATTTTACAGAATGAAATTTTAATTATTTGAAATAAAAAAGTGTTGATGCCCGGATTATTTAATTAGCACCTATTCATTAAGTTGGTATTCTTGATAAGCCTTATAATAATAAATCCTCATTCGTTATCTAGTATTTGCTGTTTAAATTAATTGTTAATGATGATAATCAGTTCTCTAGTCGACAAAAAAATATATTTTTTAAAAGTTTAAAGTGACGTGTCGTCGTTACTTCACAGGTTCTGGTTAATAAAAAACATTTAAGTAGTAGTATGGTGGTCCAAAATAGTGCATTTTAATCAAATTTGAATTAAAATAGTGAATATAAGTGGAATAGGAATAGAGATGTTCAAATGCCTAGACCGAAAAACAACTACATTGACCCATCAGGGTCATCGGGGTACATCAGTCGACCTCGAAGCAATACATGGTCAACTAACAGAACGGACGGTCCATCTACTACACAAAATGAAAGAAGAGTTATAGGACCTAGGAGATCCTTGAGGCCTGTAAGTATTTCCTAATCAAAACGAAATTTTATGTTAATGCGCAGTTGTCAATATCATTTTTTTTTATACAAGGGATCAAAGATAAAAATCGCATTGCTATATTTTATCTACTATGATTTTTTCATTGTTAGTGTGTTTGTTTGATAAATTTTAAGTAACTGATATTTTGTGTTGGAAAAATCGCAACCAAAACGTTTAATAGTCTTTAGTTCTTTATTTTTGGTAGTTAACAAGAAGTGAACAATTTATATTTTCGAAAACTACCCTCAATTAGCAATATTTATTTGAAATAATCCGTGAATTATTATCAATTGAAAAAAATGTTTTCCAAAGAAATAAAATAATTGAATAATGCATTTTAAAAACGTGCAATGTACAAAAGTGCCATTATAAATAATCGGGGTAGGTACGTAATACAGTTGGTAACGGATTTTAATCCACAAACTTTCAATTGATGATTAATAGCTAGTCAAAGAGTAGTCATATTTTTTATGTAGTTGCATATGATATGGTTGATAGGACCGGTTGTACAACAAAAATGAAGAAGAACATTACATGTTTGACAATTGACACTGGTCAATGACAGCTATGTCAAGGGAACCGAATGTCAAAAGTTACAAAAAGTTTATGTATTTTTATTTGTAATAATCATCCCTGTGATTAAAATTTTTGTTTCGTGGCTGTGATTTTTTAAATTTAATGTGACCAAAGTGCTATTTTTGTCACCAAATGGCTACCGACAGCGACAGTGTTTTTGGCTATGTGCCACAAATCGGAAGTGATGGATATGTAAGCTTTTCTAATTGTTAATATGGTCGATCTCCCTGGTATATAAATAAACGCCTAATATAAAAAAAATCAATTGTTTTAACAGTTATCAGAAAACTACTTAGTTTTCAAACAATAATTTAGACATTGTGATGTCATGAACTAATTATATGCAGCTCCTGTAATCAATATTAGATAATTTAAATTAATATATCTATGGTACACACCTAGGGTAATGAGCCAATAACATTTTTGTCATTTTGTACAAAGATTGCCAATGCGTCTTAATTAATGTTTTAGTCATATTATGATATCACTTTTTTCATTTTAAATATGACAAAAAGGCGTTTCACTATGCGTATTTATGTTAACAGATATTTAATTGTATTTACATAATATTTTTAGATGTTACATTAATTGTTACTAAATAAATTATAAAAACTCACTACCATTGAAGTAAAATTTTAAAATAATAAATCAATTTATATGAATATTTCTGATTTTTCAATTTCTCATAATTATTTTTTTTTCACAGACTGAAGAACCAACCAGTAAACTAAGGCTTAGAGTAATTTGTGCTAAAAATCTTATAAAAAAAGATATCTTCGGAGCAAGGTGACATATAAAACACTTAAATTAACCTAAAAAGATTACTTTTTATCCTACATAAAATACCATATTAAATGTTTTTTAACTAATTTATTATTTTTAGTGATCCTTATGTGAGAATTGATTTAAATAGTGTTACTAATGGGGAAACTATTGATTCTGTTCTAACAAAAACAAAGAAAAGAGTAAGTATACATTTTAAGTAAGTTATTTGTGTAAATCTAATTTGAGATTTAAAATAATTTTACCTGGTGGTAAAAAATATTTGACCTCTTAATGTTTGCTAACTTCTAAAAATGTTATTGTCTTCTAATAAGCTTTTTAGATTTTAAAAAATATATAAAACATAATTTGAAGTAATGATATTTTTTACTACTTACTTACATTCTGTTTTTATTAGAATAATGATATATTTTCAGACTCTTAGTCCAGAATGGAATGAAGAATTTATATTCAGAGTAAGTGGGACATTGAATAAGTAAATTTTATAAGTATGCAACTAATAATAAGTGTATATTAATGTCAAATATACTTTCTTAGGTAAAACCAGCTGAGCACAAATTGGTCTTACAAGTATTTGATGAAAATAGGTTAACCAGAGATGATTTTTTGGGAATGGTAGAACTTCCTTTACAAAACTTGCCTAAAGAACAGTTGGGTAGATCTGTACCACCAGTAAAATATTTACTACATCCCAGGAGGTAAGTTTTTTACTAATGTAAATATGATTAAATTGCTCATACTTTCAGTGCCATGCTTATTAATCAGTGATATCACAAATTAAATTCTTACAGATAGGAAAGCTTGACAGAGAACTGTAAAAAGCAAGAGAGGTGGGTGGACAAACCCAGTTAAATATCCATCGACGTATTTCAACTTAATCCGGGCTGTTTCGCGAAATATTTTAACAGGGTTGTTAAATTTGCGTAATATTTGACAATCATAGGTCAAATATTTTATAAGCACTATTTCTAACTGTGATAGTTATACAATACAAATATTTGACATTAGCTTGTTTTTAATTAATTTTATTAACATTTAAAGAAATATACAATTATAAAGATCATAATGTATAAAAATCATTTTATAAATATATACTTTTTTCAATGACCAAGTGAAATAATGGTGATGTCTTGGCTCAAGAACTTGTCAAAATGATATTTGACAATTATTCCTATAAAATGCACATTGAAGTGTATTCGCGAAAAATTTTCCGATAGTTGGCGCTGCAGTAACTGTCAGTGAAATGGGGAAAACATTGGTCGCGTTCATCGGCACAAGTCAAAGATCGCTCCGAAAGTAGCGCTCCATGATCAGCGGATCGTAAAATAAATGTGATCTTTTAAATGGCCGCCGATCAGTGAGCGATCAGCAAAATGAACCGTTTATGCACGCAACTCGGGATCGCTACCTGATCGATCAGGTAGCGAGTGTGCCGATGAACGCGACCAATAACATCAGCTAACACTGCTCACAAATAGTATGCAAACAAATGGAGAATGGATTTGTTTTCCCCATTCTAGTAGTTCAGATAGAGGGCGCACCCTTTGCTCTCTTTCGCCAATATGAATAACAAATAAAAACTTCAAATTCTGTGCTCTTGGTCACCCAATTTAAAACCATTATCAAATATTTTATTTTTATTTGCAATTTAGAAGATTGTCCTTTTAACAAACATTTAATAAAGTGATTTTAGTACCCGTTCAAGGGTCAGAGGTCATTTGGAGTTATACCATGCCTTCTTATTTGATGCTAACCTACCCCCAATTGCTGCAGCTGAAGAACCAAGCGACGAAAGAGATTGGGAAATTATTCACGATGGGAGGGAAGAAGAAGCAGCTCAGGTATTTACTTTTTTTTATTTTTGATCTGATAAGTACTGTGTTAATTCAGTCAAACAGCTTTCATACTTGTTTCTTTTAATATACTTACTAAAAAAATGGACTGATAGAGAAAATGGGGCTGTTCATAATCTTATTACAGACCTTAAAACTTTGTAATTTGTAAAAGCCTTGTAAGTTGCTTTTTGCACCCATGTCTGTAAACGTCAAAAATCGCACTGTCGACATTACTTGCAAGTGAATTTCTTTTGCTTTAGACTGTTTTGACATATGCAGAGACAACCAAAGAGATGGTCAAGTACATGAGCATTTTTGTTCGATTGTCCAATAAAATAGTCCTGCTAGCTCTATCCTTGTTTAGTTCACAAGTTTATGAAATGTCACATCTCTGTCTTATTTTTGGAAAGTAAGCGCAGATGGCACTAGGAGCATGGAATTTTTGACACAACCGCAAACCTTAGAACATAAAGTTTATATTTATTGACAACTATTAAAAATTCTTCCCCCCTTTGTTCTTGCGGAAATATATCGCATACATTGTGAATAAAATGGAATGGTAAAAGGTATAGACTTACCCCAGTACGTGAGATTACTTATGCCTTGACTGAATTCAATCATCAATTCTTCTAGTTCACAGCATCCGATTGGAAGAACCATGTTTTGAATAGTTTGATGCTTTTTTAAGTTTATAGGAAATAACTATGGCTAACTTTGCAAATTAAAACCCTAGAATGTTTTTGTTTGCCACACAGGGCTCATATTTTGAACGGTTACAATGTTGCCACGTCTACCGTACATAAAAATAAATATATAAACAAAAAATAAATAATTATGCATAAATAGTTATCTTATCGAGACCCCAAACGAAATCTTCAGTTAACTTGATTATAGAAACGCGGTTAAGTGTGTCAGTGATGCTGTACTATAAAATGTATTATTCTTGTTCTTGGCTGAAACTTTGGTAATTGTGAAAAAAAATTCATTAGCTTTTATTTATGCTTATTTTCAGCCTTTATATGTTACTCCAACTACAACTTCTCACGCAAATACTTTACCATCAGGTTGGGAAGAAAGACAAGACGCTAATGGACGGACTTATTATGTTAATCACATAGCAAGAACCACTCAGTGGGAGAGACCAACGTTGAGGTAAGATTGATGTCAATATAATAATTTTAAGATCCTCTCAATAAGGTACTTGCACATAAAAAAATATTATGTTGAGGTGTTCATCATAAAGCAAGAAGTACGAAAGTATTTTTGGTGGAAAAAAGTACCATGAAATAGGTCGAAAATATTAAAAACTATTTTGTATATCGATATATATTTCCCCATAGAAATAGTTTCGAGAATAGGGTCCCTGGGCCTTGTAGGCAAAAGATGTCCCCAATGAGGATTACTATCTCCATTACTCTGGACTGTCCTAGCAGACAGCCTCTTGATCTTATATGTATTACTTACTAACTCATGATTTAGAAGCCAATAAAATTGAAAAATATTCTAGAATTTTAGCAACATCAAAAATAGCAGAGTATTAATCAACTTCGAGTTATATTTAGGAATTATTATTTCCCGCTAATATTAAATTAATAAAGATAAGAAGAAAAGATTAATAAAAAATGCATATTAGTCTATCCAAACTTACCAAAACTTCATATTAAATCGAACTTTTAATATGAGGCATAATGGCTGTGAACTAACCGTGATGTACACTAAGAAATCCAATTTTCTTACATAATTTTTGTGGGAAATAATAAATTAATTATTTTACATGTATGTTTTATCAATAGAAAACTCCGATCTTTAATAGCATACAAAGACAAACATGTATAAGTACTACGACGGGCGCCATAACAAGTACTCCAGCAGCAGTTCTAGAAATCTTATTTATCCAATCTAGGAATTAATTCTATCAATGTGTTTATTCCTTCTCTACAACGTACGACTTTTCAAAAGCCTATGGTATAATTAGATATTATACAAACAACAGATAACCCTATAAATATTTTATTTTATTAAGATAACATTTCCCCTGTTTAAAAATATCGTTGAATTTATTTGCTCTTGAATATCAATACATTTAAGTTTATACAAAATTGCACACCTAATTTTTATACTGTTGTTCGTAATCGATTATATAAAATTTGTATTATTTAATTTAGTACTCAGGATACGCAAAATGATGAAACGGTAGAGCAAAGAGAAAATTTTGAACGTCGTTTTCACATAAGTGCCGATGAAGAATCTAATGATAGAGGTGATAATAATCAGGTATGTATTCTAGTAGTTATTGCAGCATGCGTTCAGTCAAATATTGATCTTATAAGCTTTGAAAATGATTGAAAAACAATTATTGGAAACACCTTTTTTAGAAACCAGTTCTATCTAATTGACTAATTTATAAGGCTCTGACGTATTTATAATTTAATATATTTTCAAGTAGTGACGTCTTTAATTGTTTGTTCCAGTATATTTTCAAAGTTTATTTAAATCAATTATGAGAAAAAAATTATCATTTGGGCAAACAAATTAATAATACTACAAAATTGGTTCTTAAATAAAAGTAAGTTATTGTTAAATCAATCATGTTTCGAAAATTGTTTTTGATTTGTTTTGTTTATGAAAATTAAGAATTAATTTATTTAAACACAAAAATGTAAATGATACCTTGAGAGTCTGATAAAGCAGCTAATGAGCATTAATTTTATGCTTGTTTTGTCAATAAAATTTTGATTATTTTTTTACTTTCATTGTTGTTATTTTTTATATAAAGGTCACAAGTTAGTTATAGAAGTGTATTAATTTTTACCTTGAGTTTTTATAATACTACAGTTTCAGTCTTATTTAAGAACCATTCTAAACTTGCATATAATGGGTGTTTTGATAAAAAATAGTGGTGTGGATACAGTTATTTTAATATGAGATAACACTGGGTTCAAATTTAATATTGTAGGAGTCAAATTTCTTATTTTAAATAGAACTTAAAGTGTTTATATTATTTTCGAATTTTGCATTAAATTAAATCATAAATTGTGCCCAATATCCCATTCAACTAGTTAGTTTCGAATTCTATAGGTGCTGCGGTTTGACCAAGTCCATACTTAGGACCATCTCTATCGTTTTACAAATGAAAGAGAAATCATAATGGTCTTATGTGTCGACTTGCAATCATGTTTTATATTAAACTGTAATGCATATAGTTCAGCAAGTAGGGACCAAACAATGAAGTAGTGAACTGTTTGCGCAATTTTTGTTCATAAAACAAAACAAAGTTGAAGTTTATCTACCATCTATCTACCTGACATGCAACATTTAGGACAATATTATATATGAACTGTCAGATTTTTAAAATAACTGTATTCGCCATTATTTTTAGGTTAAACTTTTTGCGTCACACCCTGTGTAAATATGCATACTAGTTACGCACGGGGTATTTAATTAAACAATGGTCATTACTAAATAATTGGAAGAGCTTACATTATTATTATAGTTTCAAATTGACCTTAATGGTCAACCACAATTCGTTTATTAGCTTTCAGTGGGTTTCATATTTCATTTATATTATTTGGGTCTTGCCATAAAAAGCTATTTGCTAAATGCAAATTTAAAATGCTCATGCTAAAAATTAATTATAGCAAATATCGCAGTATAAAAATCAGGAATAAGATTTTAAAAAAAAGTCGGAAAGTATCCCTACACTTGGGAGATTAATTACATTTTAATTTGTACACTATTTTCTTTACAAAAATCAAAATATAATTGTAATACCATGTCTTATGTTGACTGTAAACAAAAATTTTTCTATCTGTAGGCATTAGGTTTTAACTTCACAATTTATTTACAGACATTAAAAATAAGATTATTTGAATAACTATAATATGATATGATATAATAAAATAGACAGAGCTATTCATTCGTAAAATACAAAATATTTACTTTCCAATATGGCAGAGCTGGGTAATTACATGTACTTTAAAAATAATTACAATTACAAAGTACTTTTCCAAAAGAGGAATTAATTACAATTACAAAGTACTTTTCGAATATAGGAATTAATTACAATTACAAATTACATGTCGTAAAAATAGGAATTATTAATTACTTTTATAATTACTTTTACTGTTCATACAAACGAAAATGAGAACGAGACAGATTTTATTCAAATTTAGTTACAAATGCACCTCAGCAAATCATTTTTTATAACACAAAATATATTTGTCCACCACCGTGCTATAAAACCTTAATTATACATGTGCTTACCCATTATTCACTAGTGAATAATGAACCATTATACACTGTATGACGTCAAAACAGCACGTATTGGTATGAGAATATTCTTTGTTCATAACACGGTCGCATACACTCCAATACACACACGCGTAATAAGTGTTGCCTATACAGAATGTACTTTGGTATACACAGATACACACGAATATTATTCAATACGAGTATTTTATATGAACTTTTATTTACATGCTATTCTGCAATTTTCTTTGTCTTTGCAGTCTTTTTGATTTGTAATTTTGCTAAATAGTGCTAAATAAGAAATAATAATGCTGCTACGACATTGTACTTTATTACTTCATAAAATAAAGATTTTTTTATAATTACTAGTAAATTTTATTTGAAAGTCGTGAACAAAGTATAGTATTCTACTAGCATGTAATGGCTATTATATGCTCATTGAATAATATACTTTTATATTTTCCAAAACTGCTTTAAATTTAATTAAATGTATTTTCTAACTACTTTAAAATCGAATACTTGTAACGCTAGAGTAACTGAGAATGAGAATAAGTTTATTGAAATAGTTAATCCTTCATTTCAATGTAGAAATTAGAATAATACAAAGAAATGCCTTTCTAAAGTAAATAAGTAGGTAATTAGTATTTACACTATTCACCCACTTCATACTATATTTCCTTAGTTTGTTTATGTAACATCTACATACTTACTTACCTCCTACTGTTATTTAAGTTTAAGGTTTAAAAATTCACTAATAATGCTCTTTCCACTTCCAATGTACAAGCGTGCCACTGCATTTAAACAAATCAGATAGAGTGAGCTCTAGCCTCTAGCATTATAATACAATGACTCTAGTGACCGGTTCGAAAAGAAAATTTCTTGTTTTTGTATTAACACGTGCATTTCACGCATTTGAAAGTAATTGTAATTAAAAAATGTAATTTTACTTTTAAATGTACTTGTAGTTAGAAAAGTAATTGTACTTATGAAAAATAATTGTACTTATGAGAAATAATTGTATTTAGATAATTTAAATAATATAATTTAATACAATTACAAAGTACAATTCCTCTTCAGATTTTGCTGCAATTACAATTACAAATTACTTTGAGAAAAATATGTACTTAAATACAATTACAAAGTACATAAAAAAAAAGTAATTGTAATTATTAATTACTTTTTAACTAGGAATTACCCAGCTCTGAAATATGGTTAGGGTCAGGGCGGCGAGGAGGAAAAACATATTACTATTGTTGGAATATGGCGGCCGACAGTAAAACAACATAGACGAAGAAAAAAGGGGGATGCAGATTGAATTGACTTGACTCGGGAATTCTTCACAATATTTAAAATTAAAACTTAATAAATAACAGTGTAACGAAAATAAGTTGTATAATGATCTGAAATTTTTAATGGTTAAAATTTACAGTAAAAGTAATGTATATTGTTGTTTATATTAATTGTATTAGACACTGTTTAAAAAATTATTCACGTACCCACCTATGACTAAATTAATTACTACAACTGACCAGTGAAAACATAGGTTAGGGTTCGGTTCAAATAGTCGATTTTCCGGCACACCACACACTGTCTCACTATAGTTTTATTTTCAGTAGTAATAACCCAAGTACATTGATAATTGTTCGAAAAAATTTTATAACAGATTTCGAAAGCTTGTTGCCTGTAAGCAACAAGCTTGAGAAAGTTGTTATAAAATTTTTTGAGCATTTATCAATGTTCCAGGGTTATTCGGATAGAAAATTTTTTGCTGATTATAAAAAAAAATACAGAGCAGAAACAATTTATGTAATGTGCAATTAACAAAGGAACAATTAGAAAAATTTAATGAAGATCCAGACATTTTGGTTTCTATAACTGATGAAGATGTATTTCCACTACGCATGCTGTTAATAATTAATATTTGTATGTAAATGTAGGTATCCATAGCTGCATGATTGAGTGAAAACAGCTCATGAGATCTGTTTTCAGTATAATGTTGGGTTTATTGGTTGTATTCCATCAGATGACCACAAATTAATTGATTTCATTGGATTTCTAATTGGGCAAAAAATTTTCAAAGTAATTTCTGTTTCACACCATTAAAAGTTATCAGATTAGTTACTATAAGGAGCGTGTTCCGAAAAAGTCGTGTTCAAAAGCTATGAAATATGCCTTGATTGACTTGACGCGGAAAGTAGTTATCACAGATAACCCTTATGTACCCAAAATGGTTCTTTAGATGTCAGGTTTAAACAAAAAGCTGTAACAAATACATTACATATGTCATTGTCAGAACTGTCAATTATTATGAGATGTTAAGCTAAAAACTGGCTGCTTTCTGACCAATCAGATAGCAGCCATCAGAATTGCCAACTTTCATTCAAATTACTCCTAGTTTTTAAATAGAGTATAGTAAATTCAAAATTTGATAACATAAACACATATTTATCATTAGCTGTCATTCTGTATTCTTAATCTGACAGACATCCACAAATTGACATAAAACTCTGACAATGACTTTTATATATAAACTGACCATATTTTATATGTTTTTTCATATTGATAGCTGTGCAAATATTCTTCTATATAACTTAAAATTTAATTTTTTCTTAATTCTTATAATTTTTCTCGTTTTTTTTTATGTAGTTATAATTTGAAATAATACAATTTATAGGAACTAGTAAAGTAGTGATGTTGGACTGAATGAACTGGTCCATAGTGGAGTAAAAATTTTAGCTTTTTATTTTTGTATATTTTAAATAATTCTTTTTTATATTTGAGCTAGCAGGTTCAAGTATTAAATCAAGTTTAAACTACTGTGAATTTATATAATAATAATTTTAAACAAAAAATCAAGCTTTCTAAATACTAATAATATATTTACAGTAAAATTAAACCTTCTATCCATTTTTCCTTCATTTGCTGGTAAAAATACATCTCAACAATACTTACTACTCAAACCATTTTGCTTTATAAAAATAAGATTAATCAGTGCTTTAAATAACGAACATATTCATGTATTTTTTTACTAATTTTCGTTCTAATAAATCTTGCATGAGCCTTTTCTTTGCATGATCGTCAGACCGATATTGGTGATGCACCAGAAATAAAAACCGAACAAGACTCAGATGACAGTAGTTCGACGTCAGTGAGTGAGGAGGAGGAAACGCCAGAAAGAGAAAATAGGCTAAGTGTTCGATCTGATTTAGGTGATACCGAATACAGAGATAGTATCGCGGGTTATCAGTGCGATACGGATTACAATGCTTCCGCTGAAAGTAACGATAGCAGCAGGAGGAGTTCTATTGACATGCCACAATATCAATTGACCGTACAAGATAATAGCAGACAAGGGGCCAATGATGAGGTTCGTAAGCTTAAGCTTTGAATGTGTTCGTTTTTTTTTGTGTGCGTTTTTATTGCGTATTTTTCACACTCATTATAAGTTACTTTTAAGTATACGTTTGAAGAGAATATCGGTTGTCGTATAGTTTGATTTGCAAGATCTCTTCCAGAGTATGTCAATGTAAAAGTTACATGGAATTGTTTAGAAAACACACACGGAATCATATCATTTGGGAGGTGAAGGTATAATCCCCATATTCTAAAGAATTATGATGGATGTTCTCTTAGGAATTATTCTAGAATACAGCCCTAATATCCTAACGTAGTCAAGTATAGTTAGGTTAGGTTAGGTTATGTTATCTGTCGCATCTTAAATTTGAGCTAACCTCTTTGTGCTCGTACTCAGGAAATATGAGTATACAGGTTTGTGGACTATGATACTGGACTTTTTGATCAAATATTAGGCTCATCTTGGAATCTGCAAATTAACAGTGCTGACAGAAGTAAATAAAGTAGCATGCCGCTAGAAATCTAAATAAAGGAATCAATGTCACCGTTAAAAATACTTTTAAGTCTAATAGCAGCTGCTGTCTACAAAAATAAATCACTTATATTGATAGGAATCATCACTGGAGTTGATGAAGAAGTAACTGAGTTCCTATGATGCTTCCATACATCTACTTACATTCCACTGTTCTCTAAGTACTTTTTATATAGATAGGAGAGAAACCTGAAGCCACTCAATCTTTAAAGAAATAGGACTAGAAGAAAATCTATTAACAAAAAACAATGCAATAATGGAAGGATTCAATACAACAGAAATTCTACAATGAGGAAGTCTCCTATTTTTTAAATTCTTGTAAATAATTCCTAATAGTAATTAAAGTAAGGTTTAATTTGTGAAACTACTTAATTATTTTTAATTTTCGAAGTATTCCTTCCTAAAGTAGTTGATTTTAAAGTATACATCGCTCTGTTTGCATTTTACGAATTGGCAACAGTGCACCAACAGCAAATGTGGAAGAAGGTACATAGACATATTCTACACGCTTGTGCATTATTTTGTTTGTTTACGTTTTTGTAGCTCTATTTTGGAATTGTAATTTTTTTGTTTTATCAAAAATAATAAAATCATTATTAGAATATAATAAAAGCACAAAACTAAAATACCAACAAACGAATGTATGGAGGGTAGAAGGAAGGAGAACCAAATCAATCTATTAATAAGTGTCCATCGAAAGGGAACAAATTGGTGGCGCCACAGTAGCAAGAGTAAGTGTCACAGGACGTTGCAAATAGAAGAAAAGAAGAATTTGTCTTGTGAACGGCTATGTCAAAATGAATTGTTAGAGTAAGAAACGAAATGGACTACGTAAATAGTTGAGATTTTAGATACTGCATAATAATTTTAACTACACTAGTCACGAAAAATATTAATTTTTTCTACCTAGGGAGGGTTACTGACTTCACGTTGTCTTTTTACCCTTCTGCTACTCCCGCGCCATGTACTATTTGCTCTTTACCGCTGGACAGTTTTTCGACATTATACCTATACAAGTTGGTCCTCTTCCTTCTACCCTCCATAAAAGAATGGAACAAACTTAAACAAACCAATCGGATCTTCTATTTCTTCTGTATAATTTTTGATCTAAGATGTCGGGGCTATCCGGCAAAGTGTGTATCAGGAGAAGACTGTATAAAAAATATTAATGAAATTTGAAAATGATAATATAAAGAAATTATAAGACTAATGAAGTTTTTTTTAGTAATGTAACCGGAAATACTTTTTTTTAGCCCTGTGATCTGTATCTTTATTTCATAAATCTAATTGCACAATAGCAGGCGATTCCCAAATCAGATGTTTTGTAATCTGTAACGATGCCTCTATAATAATGGTAATTATAATTTCCTGATCTATTTATTAATACTTTTGTTGAAAGTATCCTGTGAATAAGGGACCTAATAGAACTTATAGGTAGCAGTGTATTTATCACCCCTAATTTCATACATCCTGTGAATAATCTTAGCACACTCCCATTGCCTTCATTTCGTTTAGCTTGTTGTCTCTACACCAATTCAGTATATCGTACAAATTTATCTGTTTTAGTCATAAGTGTATCTGAATTAAAATAAATATATTACAATAAAAGACACCAGTTTTGTGAGAAAGAAAGTAGCTACTTTAGCTTCCAGCAAAATTAAAAATTTTATTAATATTCTTAGTAAGATGGACTTTCACAAAGTCCAAAGTAAATGTTAATACAAAAAATATTACTAATTAGTTTAACAATACTTCTTTTAGGAATAAAAGGCTGATTTTGTATATTTACGATTAAAAGTGCAATATTTTTACATGCTCAATTGGTAATTTTTTTTAATATACCGGTATGATGCTACCTTAGTTAATATCTAATGAAGATAAATATTAGTTCTGTTAATAAAAAAGTTTAAGAAATTGTTTTTTTTATAATAGCATAATATGCGTTATTTCAGAGTGACGATCAACATGATAGTCTCTCAAATAATTCGTCCAGAAGAGACTCTACAGTTTCGACTTCGACTAGTAATAGCAATTCTCAGAATAATTTGGATGATCTCTCTGAAGGTCTGCCTGCAGGTAAGAAATCTACCAAATTTATATATTATTCCATTGCGCCCTTTTATGAGTGTATAATTTTATTTTAGCAAAAACGTTTGTTACATCTCTAATATTTTATTTATAGGATGGAGTATTCAGCGAGCTCCTAACGGGCGACTCTTCTTTATCGATCACAACGAGAAAACGACATCTTGGGTAGATCCGCGAACCGGACGAGCGAGTCCGATGCCCAATCAAGCAGCAGCTCCAGTAGTTAATAAGAAACCCGATGATGATTTAGGTCCTTTACCCGAAGGTTGGGAGGAAAGAGTCCATTCGGACGGAAGGATATTTTTCATAGATCATAGTAAGTTTCATCAGTTATGTTTTTAAAGACAAAATACATTATTTTGTCTCGATTTTATTTTTAATGTTTCTAGATACAAGAATTACACAATGGGAGGATCCGAGATTATCAAATCCTCATATAGCAGGACCTGCCATACCGTACTCTAGAGATTATAAGCGAAAATATGAATATATGAAAACTCAATTAAAAAAACCGGTAAGTTTAAGTAATAGAAGCTTTAGATATTCAAATAACTAAAAATATAAACAATATTCGAGTTCATACAGACCAAATTTATGATCCTTTGGGCTGTATTCATAGTCGATGTTTGAAGGTATATTCAAGAGTATGGTGACCTTAAATCTTCCTCGAAGTTTCTGTTTCTTATTTGGTTCATTTACCCTCTTTTCGTAAGGAAGCCTTAAGATTTGGCAATATCGCATTTTCTGTGTTTTATATCAACTTTTGACATAGCATGAATGTAGTTACATGAAATGACAGTAGAATAAAATCTCAGGCTTACCAAAAGTGGTGGAAAGGCCAGTACTCTATTATTTATTTTTGATAATTCTTCATAAATAAAGGGTATAATTATTTCTCTAACAGAAATTCTTTCTTAGAAAATATATACCTCTTTTTAAATTGACTTTCATAATGATAATCAATAATCCCTTATATATCTTTTAGGAATTCTTACTGCTTCTTCTGCATCGACAATTTCTATAAATTCTATGAAATCTTCGTTATCAATTGCAAAAATCTCCAAAAATCTAGCGATTACAATAAACAATACCGTTTTGATATTAAAAATATAACCTCAATTCGTCAAAACTCCGTCAAGGTATACTTAAGGTACCTCTGAAGCTTCCTTACGCTTAAGGGTACCTTATAGGACTATGAAACACAAAACAGTGCATAGGGAAACCTTAAGGAAGTCTCAAGTATTGAGTTCGGCTCAGTCTACCGAGCTCTCTCTAGTTGCATAAATCTGACAGAATCTGTAGTGTGCACTCTCTATCAGTCCAATTTACAATATGTAGATCCTGACTGCTTATATTCAGCAACTCTTGAGATCTCTTCTTACAGAGATATTGCTACTCTACTCAGTATGCTTGGGAATAACTAAAACTATAAATATTCAGCATCTTTCCTGGTTTTTTCTTTCCCTTCAATGCCAATATGTTCAGGGGCCATAAGTAAGGTTACTTTGTTATTTTGTGGACAGGTTAGCCAAGTTCTGGTTCAGATTAATACTTGGTTTCCCTTCAAAGATCCCAGCTCCTACTCTTGGTCTTATAGCCGTCCATGTACCAACACTAGTCAGCTATTATGAGATTCACATTCTCCCCTTTCTGGGAATAGGAAGTAGCAGTAGTTGTATCTCTGGCCCTCTTTCTGGCATCTTTCATTAGCCTTCGGTATGCACCAGTCATCATTAATAGTTTCTCCATAGAGGGGAGGATATCGTTTATTCCTAGAGAGCCTAATGACGCTTTAATTTATACAGTTATACTGTCTGTGACATTAAAACAGTGTTAATGAAAAATACAAAACAAAAAGAAAAGAACCTATTCTGTTATTTGGGGTTGATTTTCAGTTTTTCACTGACAATCTGAACCTTGGTCAAATATATTTTTCATACTATCTAATTATATTTTATTTTCAATATAGTGGCTGTATTGGTGCATACATATTTTATTCTTAAGTCAATTAAATCTGAAAACTAGATCGCTAGGTCTACAACTTTATATTTTTTTTGGTGGACAGCATATTTAAATAAATTTTGAACTAATTTATCAAATTTCATATTGCTCTGTTTAATTTTTAGAATAATGTCCCCAATAAGTTTGAGATTAAAGTTAGAAGGAGAAGTATATTAGAAGATTCTTATAGAGTGATTTCGTCAGTATCAAGAATAGATTTACTTAAGACAAAACTGTGGGTGGAATTCGAAGGAGAAATCGGATTAGATTATGGTGGTCTGGCAAGAGAATGGTTTTATCTTTTGTCAAAAGAAATGTTCAATCCGTACTACGGATTATTTGAGTATTCAGCAATGTAAGTTCTATCCTTATTTTTAGTCTTTGTATTGTTGAATGCATTTTATTGTTTTATTCAGGGATAATTATACATTGCAAATTAATCCTTTCTCCGGATTGTGCAACGAAGATCATCTTAGCTATTTTAAATTTATTGGACGGGTAGCTGGTATGGCTGTGTACCATGGGAAATTATTAGATGGTATGTAGACATTTTTTTTAGTTACTCTACAGAGCACAAAGAAATTAAGAAACTCCACAAAACGATATTAGTGCCAGTGCATAGAAACCAAAATATGAAAAGGAAGAGGATAAGTAATAGTGGGGATCTAACATAACCAATTTAACTACCTGGCATTAAAATAAATATTCATTGGATATTTCTTTACTGATATTAAATGTTTAATTTCATGTTTGTTTATTATTATGAACATAAATAATAATAATAATAATATAATACTGTTAAATTTTTATTACAATCTCTTATTTCTTTGTGCTCCAGATATGCTTCCAACTACAAAGTAAATAATATAATATGTTACTTATTTGGCATTCATTAAATAAACAAAGTTAAATTTAAATTTGTTCATTTTTTAAATATGCATTATTTTCTTAATTTAATATTCACTTTTCTTTTTTATCACATTTTTTTTATTAAATGTTTTTCTTTATTTGTAAATATTAAATAATCACTAATATTTAACATTAATAATTTAATAATATTTAGTGTTAAGTATATTAAATAGTATTTTAATATATATTAATAAATAATAAAGTTGGAACACTTGGAACAAAAAGTATATAAGCACAATTTTTTTCACTATTATTCACCAAAACATTACATTTAAATCACTACTATAGAAACTTGTGGATTAATATTATAAATAAGAAAACAGTGATCAGAGGCGACGAGCGTGCCAACATGCGCATCCAATAGAGGTTCTATTCTATTTTTCGGGACTTAATGTGGGTTTATAAAGCAAATGAGGTAAGAAAGTTAAATACAGTAAAATCTGTGTCAACGGCCACCTGTGCTAACGGTCAGTTTCAAAATTCCCCAAACCGATTATATGGAAATTCCCATGGTATTTACGGACATCTTTATAATGCGGCCGCGGCCAAATAATTTCAAATTTTCCCCATTTCATAGGGCCAAAATATTTTAGTATATTTGTTAATGGAAATACCCAACATTATAAGATATTTAAAAAGGGATGAAATTATCTGTATTATTAGTAGCTCCGTCTTTCTGTTACATACATAAATATTTCGTTAGTTTAAAGCTTTCTCCGTGTTCGAAAGGTTTTTAAGTTGCTATAAAAATATGTTGCAGGAGAGGAAACGTTTGTCGCTAAAAGACAAAATAAATATAATCGCCATATTATTATATTTCTATGCGGTTATCTCTTTGGAGATTTTCATATGTATTAACATAATTTAAGGTTGTCTCTTTTATGAGTTGTAGGTTGATAATTCACCTACAACTATTTTACTGTAGTCTTGATTTTTGTTTCCATCACATTAAGTCTTACTACTGCCTTCCTTTCAAAATTGACATTGTATTGTATTTCTAGCCTGATGATGGTCCTGTGGACCGAAACTAGTTGCAAGTAACTTTCATTATTTAATTAAAATTGTGGGATCGACTTTGTGTTTTTCTTTGAACCTTTTATTTATTTTTGTGTTTTCTGACCGTCATTGTCAAAGTAGACGTGATCGTATTGGTTGATTCTTATTTTTTATTTGATCTGTATAAGCAGGTCTAGTTTTACCTTATTTCTTATTTGCTGTACAAACCCACGGTTACAGGTTTAAAATTTTACTCTCATCCTTTTTTTTTAATAACACGCCTAAAGTATGACTTTGAATAATTGGAAATGTTGTTTTTAGCTTTCTTTATTAGACCGTTTTACAAAATGATGTTGTCGAAAACGATAGATCTAAAAGACATGGAGTCCGTCGATTCTGAATATTATAAATCTCTTTTGTGGATAAAGGAAAACGATCCATCGGATTTAGATTTAACATTTTCCGTTGATGAAGAATCTTTCGGACACACGTCAGTGCATGAATTAATTGAAGGAGGTGCCGACGTACCTTTAGATAATTCTAACAAAGATGACTACATCAAGTTAGTATTTATTCTTTATTTTTTTTTAATAAAAATATTGTTTCAAATTCCGTGTTAACATTAATTGTTTATGACACATTAAATATTTTAGGTGCATTATCCAATGGAGATTCGTAGGGAGAGTGCAGGAGCAAATGAACGCATTTCTTGAAGGTTTTAGTGATTTAATTCCGTTAAATCTTGTTAAAATATTCGATGAGCACGAGTTAGAACTTTTAATGTGTGGTATTCAACATATTGATGTGAAAGATTGGAAATTAAATACTTTATATAAGGGAGATTTTCATGCTAACCATATCGTCGTACAGTGGTTTTGGAGGGTAAATTATTTTTGTACAAACAACATTGAACAGTATGAATAATTTTATTTTTTTAGGTTGTGTTGTCTTTTAGTAATGAAATGCGAGCTAGGCTTCTACAGTTTGTTACTGGAACTTCAAGAGTACCTATGAACGGTTTCAAAGAATTATACGGTAGTAACGGACCACAATTATTCACTATAGAAAAATGGGGGACGCCTGAAAACTTTCCCCGAGCTCACACTTGGTAAGTTTTCAGTAAATAGTGAAAATATAAAACTGAAAAAGTAGAAAATTGTTTCGACCTGCACCCAAGGTAAAGAAACTTGACAGTTTCTATACCAAGCTTTCTATGAAAAAACAATTACTTCCTGGGCTATATGCCCCAACAGACATTGAATTACATGAAAATATAGTTCAAACATATATCTTTTTTGTGTTAACATGTTTATTGGTAGAATTTGTTTAATTTTCTTTTCTTTTCAGTTTTAATCGGTTGGATCTACCTCCTTATGAGAGCTACACGCATCTAAAGGATAAACTTGTTAAAGCTATAGAAGGGTCTCAAGGTTTCGCGGGTGTTGATTAGCATGACTATCTAAACTTAATATAATATTTTGCATTTTATCTTAAAAAAAATTCTGTCCAATACTGCTAATTTAAGTTTTATTTATAGTCTATTGAATTATACATATATATTTTATAGTTATATGTAAATTGTTGTTTTTATTCTGTATACTCTGTAAATAATTCTATCTATAATTATATTATTATATTCAAAATTTAAAAAAGGTATTTTATTTTCTCCCAAAAGCAGGGTCTAATACAAAAATAATTAACAAATGGCCTACCATTTATATATAAAATACTAACCTGGTTAAAAAATTTTAAGTAGAAAAATATTTCTTCTTGTCCCTTTAGAAAACGTGATGGCGATCGACCAAGCCTATACTTAAGACCATCTCCGTCGTTTTGCAAATGAAAGCGAAAAATACTACTCGCAAACCAGTTTAGAAATTATTGTGTAGACATCAGTATGAGAAAAGTACTCATCCCATAGGCCAGGATACAGAATGACTTATGCTATTACCTAGTCTAGTACAAAATTCTTACTATTCTTATTACGTGAATCGGGGATTCCCATCAAGGGTTGGTTTGGGCGTGAGCAGAAGTCAAACAGCATAAAAATTTATTTTCAAACGTGACCCTGCAAGGATGCTCTTTTAATATGATAAAATATATAATTTGTTTGTATGGAAAAATGGAATGACACCGCCGAGTGCCGCAGCGATTTCTAGACAGATTTTTAAATACTGTCCGTCAGTGTCAGTGCGACGGACAAAAGTGCTCTAAGTGCAAAAAGTTCTGCACGAGGTTTCTTCGTTGTGCTGCACCAGTTTCTACATAGAACACAAAGAGTTTCTACAGAAACTAGCGGCTAGATCTGTGTTTCGTGTTTTTATAATTTTAATTTTATCACTATGAAAGAAAATTTACATCAAAATAAAGAGCAGGGACTATAGCTTGTTTCATTATTGTTTTCTTCAAGCAGTAATATTGATGTATGGCTTGTCCAGTATAAATATAGTTGCACGTCACAGCTGTCAGAACGGGACTATGTTGCCAAGCATTTAAAATAGTCTTAGAACAAAAAGAAACAGGAAGGAGTCTGTCATATATTAACTTTAAGGAAAATTTGCGACGGAAGTCGGCCATCTTGAAGCTCCTTTTATGACTCATTGTTTATGTTTATAGTGTACTGTCTATTGAGAATATCGATTAATGTTAGCAATTCTGAATGGTTTTATCACATTTTCTATGGACAATAATAGTAGTTGTAGTCATAGTAACATGTTGATTGTAATGAATGTTTTTTTTTGGTTTTATGACGGTACAATCTTTTATGCCGGTTAGAACCAGCCTACCGTATATTTTGATTCTGGATACTGGATTTAATAACCTTTTACCGGTACGAAGGTATTTATTTGCCTCGTAGCACTCACTATTCACTCACTGACAGGAAAATTTGGACTTTTATGCTAGTTTTTAGCGGAACAGCTGTCATCGAGTTAAAAAAGCAATTTTTTGAATCCTTACTAAAAGTTTCTGGATTATTTCTTAAAAAAAACATTCAAAACATCGCAATTTAGTTAATTAATGAATTTATCATAAGCCAATATATAAATCACTTCACAAATACTTTGAAGTTATAACAAACTGAGTTCCAACATCGATTTATATCTACAAGGGTGACTGATGAAAATCTGTTGTATCGAATGGCAGGTCGACATTAATCATCTACCATTTGACGGCGGCCTATCTACTTAGATAACGATCAAATGTTTTGTATTAACCAACCTTAATTAATGATTTTTTTTTCTATTTTCGTGAATGCCATTGCTTGGAACTATTTATTGCTTGTTAAGAGCGCTGTTACTTTAACCTTGCTTCGTTTTAACCGGAGTATAACTGCCAGTTTCCCGGAGGGGAAAAGGTCGCATCTGATTTTCATAATTGTTAAACAACCCTTTTGTACCTGCCTTATGGTGGCATTGTTCTAACTGCTTGATTATACTATTATTGTTGTTGTTGGAGTATGATGGTGCTCTGCTCTCCCTCGAAGCTGATGTAATACATACATAGGGCCGCAGGGGCGGAACGAGCGTATAGTTTTCAAAAATTAGCTAAGTGAAATTTAAGAATAATGAAAAACTCTTCGTTTTACCAAAACTTCCAATATTTATTTAAAAAATTGCTTTTTTAACTATAATGACAGCCGTTTCGCTAGACTTAGCATCGTCAGATTGACATATTGAAGTTACATTTTGTTTGTTTGTAGCTAGGTACCTGATGTTTATTAGGTAGTTATAAGGCTAGACCAAGTATGAAAGTAATAAGACATAACAATATTAAAGCCTAGATGTTATGAGCCCTAAGGGATTATCCTGGATGTACTTCCCTCTAAGATCAGTATAACTGTGCAATGATATAGAAAAACCAGGAAAAAACTATATCATGCTGATCTTTACAATAACTTAATATATTTGTGTTACAATTACGTCTTATCTATATATAAAATGAAGACTCAATCAAAGCAAACACTTTAAAAGTGGAGAACTTCCCAGATTTATTTGTTCATTAACAACTTTAAATTGTGGATCTGCTAGATGTCTTTTTATTTCAAGTTCTTCAAGGAAATTTAAATTTTGTTTTTTATTACAAGTGTGTACTATTTGGATGTCATTGGTGTGTAAGAGTGAGGTTGGATGTTCAAGTAGGTGTTTTGCATAATTTGACTTATCTGGTTGTTTTAATCTATATGCTCTTAAATGTTCGTTAAATCTTACTTCAAAATTTCTTTGTGTTTGACCTATATATACAGCATTACACTTTGGACAATTAATTTTGTAAAACACCAGATTTTTTTAATTTAGGTAATTTTGTTTTTACATTTAACAATTTTGTACCAATATTATTTTGTGTTTTAAATGATATTAATGCTGATGTTGCCGAAGATATTATTTTTCAAATTTTATTGGAAATAGTTCCACAATATGTAATATTTTTATAACTTTTAATTTCTTTAGTTTGTTTAGAAAATATTAGGTTTAGTGACACTTTCTGTTCTTTCTTATTAATTAATGTATTTATTAAATGAATTGGGTAGCCATTAGATGTAGCTATTTGTTTTATGATATCAATTTCTTTATCAAAGTTAATTTTGTTCATTGGAATTGAAAAAGCTATTAGATGAAAGAAATATCCATCCAGGAATAATATCAGATATAATTGACTTATTTAATGTATGCATTAGTCAAAATTATTTTACTTTTGATAACAAAGTATATATTCAAAATGAGGGTCTTCCAATGGGAAGTCCCATTTCTCCAATTTTAGCAAATATTTTTATGGATAATTTAGAAAACATAATATTTAATTCTAGTTATAAAAACAATATTGTATTTTGGTATAGATATGTTGATGATGTGTTAGCAGGATTTGTAGGTCGCGAACGACAGTTAGATATATTTTTTAATTATATTAATACCTTGCATCCTAAAATTAATTTTACTTTAGAAGTTGAAGAAAATAATTCAATTAATTTTCTAGATTTAAAAATTGAAAAAGTTAATAATTTACTAAATTATTCAATATACAGAAAAGCAACACAAACAGATGTAACCATACCGTATAATTCAAATCATTCTATAACACATAAATTAGCAGCTTATAATTCTATGATATATAGGGCATTTTCAATTCCAATGGACAAAATTAACTTTGGTAAAGAAATTGATATCATAAAACAAATAGCTACATCTAATGGCTACCCAATTCATTTAATAAATACACTAATTAATAAGAAAGAACAGAAAGTGTCACTAAACCTAATATTTCCTAAAAAAACTAAAGAAATTAAAAGTTATAAAAATATTACATATTGTGGAACTATTTCGAATAAAATATCAAAAATAATATCTTCGGCAACATCAGCATTAATATCATTTAAAACACAAAATAATATTGGTACAAAATTGTTAAATGTAAAAACAAAATTACCTAAATTAAAAAATCTGGTGTTTTACAAAATTAATTGTCCAAAGTGTAATGCTGTATATATAGGTCAAACACAAAGAAATTTTGAAGTAAGATTTAACGAACATTTAAGAGCATATAGATTAAAACAACCAGATAAGTCAAATTATGCAAAACACCTACTTGAACATCCAACCTCACTCTTACACACCAATGACATCCAAATACTACACACTTGTAATAAAAAACAAAATTTAGATTTCCTTGAAGAACTTGACATCTAGCAGATCCACAATTTAATGTTGTTAATGAACAAATAAATCTGGGAAGTTCTCTACTTTTAAAGTGTTTGCTTTGATTGAGTCTTCATTTTATATATAGATAAGACGTAATTGTAACACAAATATATTAAGTTATTGTAAAGATCAGCATGATATAGTTTTTTCCTGGTTTTTCTATATCATTGCACAGTTATACTGATCTTAGAGGGAAGTACATCCAGGATAATCCCTTAGGGCTCATAACATCTAGGCTTTAATATTGTTATGTCTTATTACTTTCATACTTGGTCTAGCCTTATAACTACCTAATAAACATCAGGTACCTAGCTACAAACAAACAAAATGTAACTTCAATATGTCAATCTGACGATGCTAAGTCTAGCGAAACGGCTGTCATTATAGTTAAAAAAGCAATTTTTTAAATAAATATTGGAAGTTTTGGTAAAACGAAGAGTTTTTCATTATCCTTAATAAGATGGACTTTCAAAAAGTAAGGGTTAGTACAATCAATTTAAGTGAAATTTGTTTAAAGTTAAACAGATACATACTGAAAATAATTTCAGATAAAGAGCATAGTCAATAATAATACTAAAAAAGTAGAAAATAGTTTCCATACCAAGCTTGACCGTTTTCTATGAAACAACAACTACTTCCCGGGCTATACGCCCCAAAGGACATTCCAATACTAACTTTGTCGTAAGGTTGGTACACCTTATATGAAGAAAACAAACTCAGGAAGAAAATTCAAAGACATAGAAGTCCAAGGAGGATGACCTTATTATAGTGTTATATTGGCATTTTTATTTGATCATCCTGTATAACAAACGACCCATTAATACCAGTTTTTTCATCTCTGATGGAAAAACGAGCTTTGCCGATAATCAAATGACTTGTATTATGATTTTTTGTTGCTGTTTCCCTTCCAAAGTTTCTTACATTATTTTTCACTTAGAAGAATTGCACAATGAACTCAGCGCTAACTCCATCGGGATCATTAAAAAATCGGGGGTTTTTTAAGAGGGAGAAGGGTGTAAGATGGGTGAAGGGGGGGATTGGATTCTTTTTTCTATTATTATTTTCAGGGGTTTCAGTTTATTAAAATGTTTCAATAACAACAACTCACTCTTCGAAAAAGAGAAGAAAAAAAAACGGGGAAAGAACTTTAGCTAAGAGAGTTTGGCCATTGTGTGCGAGAAACTTTACAAAAGACTTTTTCTTTTCAATCTCGTCGATTTTTTGATTTATGATTTAACAGAGTTCAAGACATATCTGGAGATATAAATATTATCTTTGATCTAAGACGTTGTGACATTTTAATCGATGTATTATATGTACAGTGTGTAAAAGCCAAATGGAATAAATTCATTATTTCGGTTACTGTACATATTTATAAAAAATCCCGAAACACGTCAAACTTAAATTATAACATTCTTTAACGTGAAAATACAACCCCTACTTTCAACCCCCTTAGAATGACAGGTACAACCCCCAATTTTTTAAATCATTTGAAAGGTCTCTTCATTCTCTATTCAAAAATGTTATTGTTTTTAAATTTGATGCAAAAATTAACATAAAAAAATTAATATCATGTTTTTACAGAAATTCGCTAAAATATACTCGAAACTTATTACAATATACTTAAAACTTATTTCCCGTTTAGGTCTTGATAATGAGAAAGTGAACAAAAACCATAGCAATGTGGTTTTTAGATGGTAACCATTAAAAAACTTTAAAGAATTTCCGTGGCAACGCTATTTTAACAAGCAGTAGTAAATTGTTTTGTTTAAGTTGTCATTGTTGTAATTTAAGTATAAAGTTTGTTCAATTCAATTCTGAAAAATGGTTAGATTAACGGAAATGCATAAAATAACAGTTTTACAAATGATTGGTTACGGAGATAACATCCGAACACAACAGGAAGTAACTCGCCTATTTCATGAGAAATTTCCTAATTTACCGCCTATATCCCAAGGAACAATAAGTAAAATAAAAAAGCAGTTTCGCGAGTTTGGTCATGTAAGGCAGATAAAAAAAACAGCTGCCAATGCACTGAGTGATGAACTCAAATTAGATATGTTGCTTGAGTTTCAGGAAAACCCACATACATCGAGTAGACAGGCATCCACTACATTCAATGCTAGCCATACATCGATAGCAAACATATTAAAAGAAAATAAATCGCATCCGTATAAGATGATACCTACTCAGGAGCTCATGGAAGACAATTTTAATAGGAGAACTTTTTTTTGTGAGCAAATGATGGACATGTTGGATAACAATATTATCCAATTAGAAGACGTTATGTTTTCTGATGAGTGTACTTTTTTACTTAACGGTCATGCTAATCGGCAAAATTGCCGCTACTGGTCCACGGAAAATCCTCACTGGATGAGAGAAGAACACACTCAATATCCTCAAAAGGTTAATGTTTGGGCAGGGATTGTAAGGAACAATATCATTGGTTTTTTTTTTATTGAGGGCAACTTGAATGGCAACAATTATTTGGCACTACTTCAAAATGATATCATTCCAACGTTGGCAAATGTATATCCTAATCCAGGTAACCCTCAAATTCCAGCGAATACGATATGGTTTCAGCAGGATGGAGCACCACCACATTACCAACTTAATGTCCGGCAGTACCTCGATACAATATTTCCCAATCGGTGGATAGGGAGGCGAGGATCGATTGAATGGCCAGCGCGATCACCTGATCTTACATTATTAGATTTCTTTTTATGGTGATATGTGAAGAGCCATGTGTACAAAACTAAACTATCTGATTTAAATGATTTAAAAGAACGAATAACGCTTGCGATTAGGTCGATCACGCCTGATATGTTAAATAGTGTTAGAAGACAGTTTTATTTGAGATTAGGATGTTGCCAAGACGTTCGCGGAGTACATTTTGAACATCTACTTCATTAACATTCATAGTTCTTTTTCGTGTTCTACATTTTATTACGTTTTGCATTACATTTTAATTTTTGATTGTATTGTAGCGAATTTCGGTAACAACATGATATTAATTTTTTTTATGTTAATTTTTGCAATAAATTTAAAAACAATAACATTTTTGAATAGAGAATGAAGAGACCTTTCAAATGATATATCACAAGCCTATACTTCCCATTTAAAAAATTGGGGGTTGTATCTGTCATTCTAAGGTGTTTGAAGGTAGGGGTTGCAGTTTTACGTTAAAGATTGTCAAGTTATAATTTAAATTTGACGTGTTTCAGGATTTTTTATAAATATGTACAGTAACCGAAATAATGAATTTATTCCATTTAGTTTTTACACACTATATATTTTAGATTAAGACTAGGAAGATGAATATAGAAGGGTGTTGTTTTAAATTGCTATTATAGGCCAATCAGGAAAAATAGTTTTGTTTTTTATAAAAACAACTTAAAAATGTGAGAGGGAAGAACAGAGATTTTTGTTTAACTTTAAGCCACGGGCTGAAAATTCATTTCTATTATTTAAAAACTTTATATGATATTTAACGCATAGGAGAATTACTAAAAAACTATTTAATGTCAAAAAGAAATCTTCGACTGGCAAACAATTTATTTAAAATAGATTACCGATAATTTTCATGCTAAAAGGCTCAAATATTTAGTAATATTTAACTAAATAATGTAGCAAAATAAGAAAATAAGCAAATTTTTCATAAAAAAAACAGTTATAATAAAACAGAAAAAATTTAAAAATGTTAAATCTTTTGGTGCGCAACTATATTAATCTTTTAGTTCATTCTTTTCTCTATCTATCTATGCCTTTTTGGTTTCTTAAATATTTATAGAAAAAAAGTTATTCAAATTTAAAGAGACCGATGTATAATTTTCTTCTTCGTTGATACAATACATTTTACTATAGAGTAAAAAAATTGGTATAGTAGTTTTCACAATAAATGGTACACGCAGGATCAGAAAATGGTTGGATCCCAAACGCTAAGTGGCTTTCTGCCAAAAATATTAAGAACTCTTGTGTTGATTATCACGAAGATACGACAGCAGAGCTTTTTGAAGATTGGTTTAAAAATTGTCTGTTACCCAACATTCCGCTAAACAGCGTTATAGTAATGGACAACTCAAGCTATCATAGTCGACAATTGCAACAAATTCCTGGCTCAAAGAGATTCAAAACTTCATGGCTGCAAATGACATATATTTTGAGGATAATTATACAAAAAAAGAACTTTAACAAGTGCTGCAGTCATTTTCTTTAAAAAAAACTTATGTTTGTGATACAATTGCAGAAGAATTGGGACATACAGTGTTACGACTACCTCCCAACTACAGCGTGTTCAATCCCATAGAGCTTACGTGGCACCAACTTAAATCGAGTGTGCGTGGAAAAAATACTTCTCCGACTTTAAGTGTACTTGTATATCTCCTATATTATGCAAAATTCAAATTTCTTAAGTTCGACCCTGTAGCACATTTGCATCTTTTACCTGATGATTTTCTCCACAATGAGAGGTAGTTTATTGCCAATAGCCAATACCATTTACTGTGAAAAATACTATAACAGGTTTTTATTTGGTACCTTTTTTCCAAACCGATAATTACTTCATCGATATTTTGTAGTATTTACCAATATTAAGGTCTAATTCTAACAATTTGTAAAAAATAATGCCAAAATAATTATTGCAAGATCTATCTTGCGTGGGACAATCTTTATGCTAGGTCAATCGAGAGGGTTTTCATAACCAATAACCTTAAACACCCTTCGGAATAATTTTGTCGTTTAGAAAGTTTTTATTCTTTATCAAATTAGTTAATGATATGTGATTAATCCACTAGTTTTGTAGGTATAGTCATAGTCTTATCATTTTTACTTATAGATGTATCGGTCAGTACATTTTGTGCAGGCGGTGGGAGCGGTAGTACACAAAAGTTAGTCGGAAATTACTTATGAGTAATTTTAGCCGGTATACATTTAACAAAAATGTATTATTACGGACTTAAGTGCGCGTTTATACAAACATTTTTATTTTAATATAAAGATTTTTCTTCTAAATAGTGTTTGTGCGGGAAAAAAGTGCCGGTTAGTGAAAAACTACTAGTGCTTTTTAAAACTGA